>OX352773.1:94341739-94941739 GCA_947095535.1 Poecilobothrus nobilitatus
ATATTTGTTTTGTATTTAAGAAAAGAATCACGAATTTTCATATTACAGATGATATTGTTATTCATCCACTCATGTTTCCTTTTGACGGTTTTTAGTGGGATAACTTCAGTACATTTTTGTATTTTCTCAGCAAAAGCTAAAATAAAATCATCTAAGGTATTATAAGTTTCTAGATTTTGCCAAAAGATATCATCAGAAAGCTTTACATAATTTAAGATTGTTTTTTCAACTTTATTTTCCCCTTTATTAATTCTTAGGAGTGTACTTACAAAAGGCAATTTATGATCTGACAGGGATGTATTAGCAATATGCAGATTATATTTGTAATCAATTACATCAGTACAAAAATGGTCAATTATAGTTTTAGAAGTAGTTCCTACTCTAGTTGCAAAGCTTGGATTTATGTTATTATAAAGTATAAAACCATTGCGTAGCAGGGTATTCATGTAATCTTTAACATCGGAGTTAATTTTGTCTAGTAAGTTAATATTGAAGTCTCCTAAAATTAGTGAATTTTTATAGGTGCTGGTTATTTCATCTAGTTTGTCAATAAAATCAATTAATTATGTCTGAAAACATATTATGTTAAGATTTAGGTTTAATAATTTGAAAATAAGAATATTTGAATTATTAAAGTTCTGTTCAAATAATAAATTACTATTAATCTCATTTGATATAATAAATAGCTGCTCCACCGTAGGCAACTTGACGATTAGAAAAAAAAGCTGTAAATCCTGGAATATTAAAGAAGTGATTTTCGTGTTTTAAATGCCAGGTTTCTGTTAAGACAATTACATGAACAGCACATTGTACAGAATTAATTAATAATTCTAAATTACTCAATTTGTTCCTAAGACTTATTCAAATACATTAATTATGTTAAAATTGTTGACATAATTCACCAAAATATTTTTATCTATCCCTAAAAAGTAATCAACTTTAATATTATCATTAATGTTACACGACATCATTATAGTTGGCGACAATAATGGTTTTGGAGAAATAGCGGTGGTAGATGAGAGAAAGCTTTATCATGCAATATCATTATTATAATAAATTGATTATTAAGTGAAAACATGTGTTTAAAACCATGTCTATAATAAAAATTAAAAATTAAATATGGCGTGGTTAAATTTTTGTACTTGAAATTTGTTAATGCAAAATAGTAAATAATTATAAGTAGTAAATAATTCTTGGAGTTTATTAAAAAAGAAAATGTGAAATTTAAAAAATTTGTTTTATAAAAAAAAGAATATATATGAAAAAAAAAATGTGTAAATATTAAATTAAAAACATGAATTAAAAATTGCACTATTAAATTTTTGTTGTTGTAATTAATTATTGTAATGTAGTAAATAATTTCAATTATTTTAAGTATTATATAATTATTGTTATTTAAAAAATTTCTAGTGTCAAAAAAAGAAACAAAATGTGTTAAAATTAAAAAATGAGAAAAATGAATTAATATTGGAAAAAAAAAAAAATTAAATGTTTTAAATATTAAAAAATTAAAAATTGCACTATTAAGTTTTTGTTGTTGTAATTAATTTTTGTAATGTAGTTAAATAGTATATAATTACTTCGGATCATCTCCCTGTAGCGATTTCCATTGACCGTAATCGCATTTCCATTTGCGTTTTCAAAAAAATATGGTCCGATGATTCCTCCTGACCACAAACCACACCAAACAGTAACCTTTTGTGGATGTACTGGTTGCTCTAAGATAACCCTTGCATTCTCTTCACATCAAATGCGGCAATTCTGTTTATTGACGTAGCCATTCAGCTGGAAATGAGCTTCGTCGGTGAAAATTATTTTGTTAAAAAAATTCTCATTTTCTTCTTGTTTTTCGATTGCCCAAGAAACGAATTGCCGACGTAATTCATGGTCAGTTGGTATTAATTCTTGCGTCAGCTGGATCTTATAAGCCTTTAAATGGAGATCACAATCCAAAATGTTGAATAATGTGGATGCTTTGATGTTTAATTGCTGGAACGATGACGAATGGAAGTTTTTGGATCTTCTTCAACACTTCAATCTTCAGCTGCTATATTCTCGATTGAACGGCCACTACGTTGATAAATGTTGCCTCTGTTATCAAGAACAGATCCAGTTTCTAGAAATTTATCAACCATCAGCTTGATGGCACGATTTATTGGAGCATTTTCTCTACGAAATTTTGTTCGAAATTTCCTAATTACATCTTCAAAACTTTTACCATTTTCAAAAAATGTTGTAATGACAATAACACGTTGTTCCTTCGTGTAACGTTCCATATTAACTAACCGGAATGTATTTAGAATATACCTAAAGAAACCTCGTATAAAAATTCCAGGTAGAAAAAAAATGGCGGCAAAATCAAAATGATACCTCAATTTTGAACACCCTATAGAAATAAGTCAAACTTGTTTAAAACTGCTAAACAGAAAACTAATTGTGTGTACACCAGTTTGAATTCTTATAATAATTTACCTAACGAATTTAAAACCATTAATTCATATAGTTTATTTAAAAACATAATTAGTGACCAATTTTTGTTTTAAAGAAAAGAAAAAAGAATATAGGTGTATATATTTTGTATTGATTGCACTAATTACATTTTTAGATTATAAGTAAAGAAATGTATAATAAAAACATACTTTAAGAATTGTTGAAAAAATATTTATAATACGCATCTACTAAATTATAGCTTAGGCTAAGGTCTTAATTGTTCAAATTACAAATTTATTTATGTAAATTGTAAACTATACTGTAAAAAAGATATTTAAAAAAAAGAAAAAAAAAAAAGGTTAATATTATGCCTCCTCAGCTGTTTAGTTTCATTTTTATTTGAATCGTTGACTAGATGTTTAATAGATGGTATAAAGTACTGCATTTTTAGAGTGCCTTTCATATTTTCCTTAGTTTAATCACTTTTCCTATTTGTTATTAAATTTTATTTTAAATAATTAGTTACATTTGTTTAATTAAATTTGTAATATAATTTTGTTTTGATTAATACTAACTAAGATTTTTGTTAGTTTTTTATTTTTAATAATTATTTATATTTTTGTTTTTTGTTTTTTAATTTTAAGCTTTAAGTTTTAAGCTATCATTTTTGTTACATGTTTATTTTAAGTATATGGATAGTACATTCTTTATAAAACACTATAGTTATTGGTAATTTTAATTTTAATACACTTAAGGCGCCAGTTATAGCTATCATTGAAATGCTTCCGGAAAATGTTTATTATCAATTTTTTTGTAGCAAAGACATATAAACATATTTAACAAAAGTGTTGATTTAATGATTAAATAATTTCTAAAGAATAAATTCTGCTACAAATTTTTAAATTTTAATATAAATATGTTTTTGAAAAAAAAAATCAATTTTATGATTTTCCGGATTGGTAATTATTTTCCTGAACAACTGATCAGTAATTTTGCTAATGAAACAAAATTGTTCCAATGACATATGTTTCATTTCTTCCCATTTCAGTTTGTCATTGAAAAATATTCTGATGCAAAAACTTTAAGAAGAAGATATATTCCATATAAAGAAGATATATTCCATTATGATTTTGTATTTTAATGAGTTTAGATTTAAATTTAGTTTTTTTTTTATTATTTTGTTTAAGTTTATAATAAGTTTATAGTATATAATATAGTTGATAAATAAAATGGTTTAATTTCCTGTAATTCACTACCAACAAGATTAATGTCCGGTTTATGTATACATCATGTACTAATAAATGATTTGCCAAAAAATAATATACTGATTTTTCTGGTCAAAAAGCATTGTTTACGACTACATATATAGAAATATTAGGATAGAAACAACAAATGTAAATAATGATTTATATTGAAATGTCGGTAGAGATGTGTCGGTAAAGATTTTTTACAAATATTTACATTTAACAAGAGTACGAACTCTAAGTAAATTTAATCTAAAATTTATTAACGAAAATGAAACACTTAAATTTCATAAAAATATTTTCTAATACTAACCCTGTAGGATTCAACAACATTTCAACAAATTTAATAAAAAAATGTCAAGATGAACTGGTAAAAGTAAAGAATTGAACAATATATATATATATATACAGAATGCGATAACAGTAATATTGAAAATATCGATTATGCTGATTCAAGGCAGTGCACTGGGGCCAACTCTTTTTTAATGTTATATTATGTTTTTTCATTGCGAAAAAGAAAAGATTATTTATATGATGATTTCGTTAAGGTGTACGCAAAGAACTCTACAGAAATATTAGGAAAGGCTTTTGCTATAAGACATTATAACAATTCATGAATCATGAGTTATGAGAATGTTATGAGAAACATAGTCAATGGCAAAAAAATTAAGTATATGTTAGTAATTATATGCTAATATAATAGTATGGAAATTGAAGAGTGACATAATATGAATATGTGGACGTTACTCTGAATGGACTCCACATACATTGGAAGAAGCAAAAAAACCAAAAGGATATAAATACATAGGTTTATTTAAAAAGATAGGGAGACATTTAGCATTACAAGAAAAAAATCGACATTTTATAGTTTTATTATAATTGATATTTTATAGTTTTATTATAATCGACATATACATATTTATTTTCAGAGGCTTGATTTTCTATAGAACCATAACTTATGGGATCTCAGTATGCGGAAATACGTACAACAAAAAATTGAAATGCTTCAGATTGTACAAAACAAGACAATAATTAAAAATTTGTTTGTGCTCAATAAAAGATCACCAACACATGAAATTATGAATAATAACAAAGTTCATAATTATGAAGCCAGAACATCTCATCATCTGTCTTCTTCCTTGCGTTTGTCCTAATCACTTGGGGTCCGCTTTACGTGTCCTGAGGCGCCAAGTTTTCCTATCTTTCGGAGGTCGGAGGAGGGTGGGTGGACGCGCGCCTACTTCGTCGCACGTACGATTCGGGCAGTAAAATAAATTTAATTTCATATTGTAAAACCATCCAACAAAGAAAAAGTACAAAACAATTCTTAAAATAATTATATCAATTTTATTAAACATATTCATATGTATATGTTTCGATCATTCAATTCGATTTAAATCACAACAGTCAAAACAACCACAGTAGAAAAAGTTGTGATAACGATCAGTAAACAGATTAGCAATTTTTATGTAATAGATCGATTTGATTGAAATTTTTAAAGATTGATTGGAATGAATTGATTGGAAATGACCAAACATGTTTAGACAGATTGGACCTATCATATATATGCAATTTTTTTTTTATTGCGATTAATAATTTTTATTTTTAGTTCCTAATTTTAGTTAAATAGTTTTTATTGATATTTTTTTAACTTCCTCCAAAAAAAATAATTCAAATAAAAATTCTTTAGAGAATCCTTCGATAATGAATCTTTAAAATTTATTATCAAAATGTCAAAGGGAAACATGATTAACTTCATCTATAAAAAAATTGGAAATTTTTAATCCGTCTTATTCTGTTTTCCGAAAAGACAGATACAATTCTAGTGAGCTAGAATTCATATCTTTATTCATCAATAATTCATATCTTTAAAAGATGGTGGAGTTTTTTTTTCATTTTATTTTTATTAAGCAAAACCTAAACAAGGTCTTTACAAAAAAATTCTTAAAATAATGCTTCTATTTAAAATTATACAAAACAATGACTTAGAACTGAACTTTTAATAACTTAAATCTAAAAAAAAGTTAATTTATTATTGAAATTATTATTTATTATTTAAACTACATTTTCAAATTCATTTTATATACATATGAATCACTAAGATCAAAAAAAACGAAATTCTTCATGGAAAAAATACATGGAAACTAATTCCATTGCCCATTATAACACCTTTCTTGATATCTATAATAGATTCAAAATTCTATCTGATACTTTATATAAAAATTTTATTGACAGAATTAAATCGCAATTTTATTCCAATCAGCGACGTTTTTATGATTTTGTTAATAGTAAACGTAGGACTGATCGGCTTTGCGTTACGAAGAAACAACTGTTTCCAACCTTTTTATATAATATTTATTATAATTTAAAATAATAATAATTAAAATTAAGTTAATTTAAGTAAAATTTTGTATAGCATTTATTTTAAAATTTTGTATCATTTTTTTAATGTAAATTTAATTTTCTAATTTCCATTATAACTTATTTGAATTACAAATAATTAAATCCAAAAATCCTAATATTCATTCTTATCTTATGAACTAATTTTATAAAAAATTAATATATTATGTATGTACATATGTACATATTTACCGTTAATTCAAAAATAACGAGAATTACACCCTAATTTATCGTTCAAAATCTGTTTTTTATACTTATGATCAATTATTAAAATTATTGTGTAAACTGTATCTGTATATGTACTATAAAGCGCAACAATTTTATAAAAATAAATAGCAAAAATATGTTTCTTTAGAAATTTGAGACCTACTTTACATACATATGTATGTGTGTATGTAATTAAAAATATTTTTAAAATTGTAAATTTATAAAGAATGCCTCATTCCATATGGATTTTCTTGAATCGAATTCTTAGATGCTGTTTATTTCCACACAGTTCTTTCTTCACAAAGTAGATTCTTTTTTATAAGTATTTAAAAATTAATTTTTGAAGTAAGAAGTACGTATGTATATGGGTTGGGATCGAAATCTTATTCACGAAAATCTTATTTTTGGAAAATCGTATTTCTGGAAACCTTATTTTTTAAAATCTTATTTTTTTCAATCTGTTTTATGCCGGGCAAATTCAAATTTTTTCATTCTGTTTTATTTTTTAAATTTGCCCGGCATAAAACAGAATGAAAAAAATAAGATTTTGATTTTAAGCATAACTGACAAAATTCAAGACAGTGTTGAAGTGTGCCTACAAAAATATCAAAACGTTTTAATTTTTATTACCCTCCATTTTAAATCAGTTTAGTAATTAGTAAATTGTGTTCGTTTGATTCATAGTCATATCAAAATTCAATATTCATTACTCATCTGAATCGTCATACAAAATAAATGATAAATAAAATACAAAACATATTAAAGCAAAAAAAAAACTCATTATATGCAATACTGCAATTGGCATATACAGAGAGAAAAGAAAAATACTCAAAGTTCTAAAATGAGACAAAAAAAGAGTAAACTCCAGTTTTTTAGAAATATTTTTGTAAATATCATTTTAAGTTAGTAACAAGATAATACGTAATTGATTTTTTGATCGTAAATTTTGATATTTTTTTGTTTATGAATATGTTAAGTTAGATTTTGATAATAAATTATATGAAAAAGGTTATGTTTGAAATATCTAATAAAAATATTTAATAAAAAAAACCGTTGTGGGTATAAATTTAACTTTACCACAAAAAAAAGATTTATATGAACAAGAAAAAAAATTTGCAGGAAAATATAACATTTATTGGCGAAAAAATAAGATTCTCAAAAAATAAGATATTCAGAAATACGATTTTCAAAAAGTAAGATTTTCGGAAAATAAGATTTTACATAATAAGATTAAAAAAACTAAGATTTCGTGTGTATCCGTATACGTACATACATATATTTATATCAAATAAAGTCGATAGGAAAAAATAATAATATTCAGTATTAAAATCCCGGATTTCAAAATCTCGGAATGGCATACTTTATATCTAACTGAAAGATTTTTTTTAAATTTATTCGTTATTAAAATGAAGTATTTTATACATATAGATATAACTAGGTATTTTATTTAAACAAAAATAAAAAACGGGAACGTACCTAATAAAATTTTATTTTTTCAATTTTTTGTTAGATTTAAACTGTCAAAGTGAACGGACGTGTTCTTTGAAACTGGTGTAATTTTCTAATTATTTTTCCTATATTAACTCAAATTTGCGTTTATTTAAACTTCTTTCCAAAATAAGAACAACAACCATAAGAATAAGTATAAATAAAGGTTACAAAATTCCATTACATATGGAAAAGTGCAATAAATGTAAAAGCACAATTCGCGGGGTATTCGGTATAAGATGTGCGTTTGCTGGAAGACGTGTCATATTACTACAAAATGCAGTGGACTTGATTCTTACAGCAGTGGTGTTTTGAATAATACACGGATACTTAGATTTATATGTGATGAATTGGCCATTATTACACTGTATTATAAAGGATACGAGAGTTTCGATGTCCCTAGATGTTTTAAGTCCTTAGCTTTTCGACACAAAAAAGAGAAATGTACTGTTCTAACATTAGTATACCTTAAATCGTGGTGACTCTTATTTAGCAAAATATTGTTTAAAAGACCAACATGAATATATTAATTGTAAGAGAGCTAATTCCTTATTAAATCTCCAGCTGGATAATAAATATAATGTGCTAGACAGTTGTTGTCCAGAAAAAAAGAGATAGAAAGAAAGGAAATATTTTTATAGCAATCAAACCAAATAGAATGTTTATTCCTAAATAGCCATGGAGTAATAAATAATTTTTCCGAGATAGAAAATTTAATAATTAGAAGAGATATTGATGTAATTTGTTTGTCCGAAACGCACTTGATTGAAGAGGATGATGATTCACTAATTGAGATACACGCGTGGTGTATTACTTTATTGTAAAAAAAATGGAGTAGTAAAGCAATTAGAAAAAGTAATGTTAGAATGAAATATGGGTGTTACATGTTATAAAGTAGGTAATAAAATTTTCACTAAGGTATAAATAACGGTATAAAATAGGTATAAAATAAGGTATTAATAACAGTTAAAAGAGAAGGTATTAATAATGGTTTTTAATAAATAATAATACAAAAATGGTAATTCATATTCATATTTTTATTTGCCTCGAATTCATAATATCATTTTACATTTAAAATTACTATATAGTGATGCAGGAAATCCTTTACAAACTATAGAAGCTTTTATACTTTGGGTTGTGAAACTAATCATTTAATCTTATAATTATTTAACTTATAACTAACAAAAGGAAAATGGCAAATCAAAATCTTTTAATTTAAATTTTTGATAAACATTATAAACATAATGTGTTTTTTTTTTTTTTAATACTTAAAGTAACTTACAACTATACTTAGACTAAAATAAACTAACTGAAAGCATACATGCTATGAGCTGACATTACTAACTAGTTCTTTTATAAGAACGTTATTTGAATTTTTACATTGAATACTGAAATTAATGGTGTAAATTTTAATTAAATCATATAAATATTTAACTCGTGACAGATCATGAAGGGTCTTGGGTGAAAAATAAAACGGTAAATTGTTTAACATTTTAAGAATTTGATTTTATTTGGTTTGGTGTCGCTTTATGTGACTATTTGCGCATTTACCCCATAGGACGCAGCCGTAAAGCATTACGCTTTGAAACATTTGTTTAAATATAATAATTTTTGTTAGCGATATTTAATTTGGATTTTCTGTGAATTAATATTTAAGATATTTAATCCAAGATATTTAATGCAATTTTCCAAGGCAATGTCCTGACTATTTATAATTAAATTCCGTTGAGGTAATGATAATGACTTCCTGTTCCTTGTGAAGAAAATGGCTTGCGTTTTGTGAGAATTAGTTTTAATTTTCCATTTATCGTAATAGTTTTGTACGTCTAAATATGCTTCCTCTAGGTTTTTGATAATTGTAGTTGGATTTTTAGATGACGACAAAATGGCTGTGTCGTCAGCGTATAATCTGATGTTGCATTTTTAGGCTTTGGAAAATCAGAAATAAAAATATTATAAAGAATTGGTGAAAGTACAGACCCTTGGGGAGTGCCAGCAACAATATCAAAATTATCGCTTTTAACAGACCCAATGCGAACAAAAAATATTCTACTAGATAAAAAACTCTTAATAATTTTTCTTAAATAAATTGGAAAGTTAAACTTTTTCATTTTATACACTAGATCTTAATTGTAGTTGGATTTTTAGATGACGACAAAATGGCTGTGTCGTCAGCGTATAATCTGATGTTGCATTTTTAGGCTTTGGAAAATCAGAAATAAAAATATTATAAAAAATTGGTGAAAGTACAGACCCTTGGGGAGTGCCAGCAACAATATCAAAATTATCGCTTTTAACAGACCCAATGCCAATATCAGAAATAAAAATAGGAAGATCTAGGAATCAAAAGCTTTTTCTACATCCAGAGTGATTATTCCAGTCGATTTTTTGGAGTTTAAGTTTTTCCTGACCATATTATCAATTCGTAATACCTGGTGCGAAGTGGAGTGTGAGGCACGAAATCCAAATTGTTCTACAGGTATTAAATTTTTAGAATCAGTAAAATTAATTATTCTGATTTTTATATATTTCTCAAAAATTTTACTTAAAACACTAAGAAGACTAATTGGTTTATAGCTAGATGCGTCAGCCCTGTTTTTATTAGGTTTGGGTATAGTAATAACGGAAGCAGTCTTCCAAGCTTCTGGAAAATATCCAATTTTTAGACAGGCATTGAAAATTTTTAAAATATATATTAGAGCTTTTTTATCTAAATTTTTAAGTAAAATATTTTTTATTTCATCAGCTCCTGGAGATTTATTGTTCATAATTGAACGAATATGCAATTTTATTTCGTTTAATGTGATCGGATTAAAAGAAATATTACTATTATTTTCTAATTCATTAATATAGTTAGATACTTTCTGCTCTGTGTTATTATCACTATAATTTAGAGTTAGTTTATGCTGGTTTGAGAAAAACGTTGCTAATAGATTTGCTTTTTCTAGATGCGAAGAAGCTAAAAAGTTATTATTTTTGAGTGTTGGTATGTTTAAGTTTTTATTTTTTAGTGCTTTAGTAATATTCCAAAAAGGTTTACTATTTTTCGTAAGACTGCCAATTGTGTTTGAAAATTGTTCATTTTGTAAAGAAACAAATTTTTCTCTTATGATACAGTTTAGATTTGTTACTCTCGCCTTTTCAATTTGCAAGCGGGTCCTTTGCCAAATGCGTCTGTGGTAGTTTCTGCGAGAAATTAATATTTTAATTTCAGATGAAATTTCACTATTATGTCTTTTATTTCCCCAACGTACATTGACTTTTGGAATAGAAACTTCAGCAGCTGTTTTTAAAATATTACCAAAAGTACTGATAAGGTTATCTATAGTAACAAATGATGCTGTATCTAAGTATTGAAGGAGATTTAAATTAATTAATTGATTTAACGTTTTTTTGAATTTGCGCCAGTTAGCTTTATTATAATTTAAAATTTAAATAGGAGATGAGTTTGGTAAAGCGTTAACTTTAATCATTACTGGCAAATGGTCTGAGTTGAGCTTATTTAAAGTAATAGGAGCATCTAAAAATCGAGAATAATTTGACAAAACTATATCTATTGTTGATGGGTTTTGTATGTTGCTATGTGGGTAATATGTGGGAGTCGGTGGAAATAAGATTGAGTATTTACTACTTATAAGTTTATTATTGAGAAGTTTACCCCAGGAATTATTTTTTAAACAATTCCAGTTTGAATGTCTAGAGTTAAAATCCCCAAGAATTAAATAGTTACCATTTATTTTATTAAAAATTTCTAAATCATGTTTAAAATACCCAGCATTGGTTTTTGTTAAGTTTCCACCTCTAAAATACACTACATAAATTTTTAACTCACCATTGTTTGTGTTTACACTAATACCAATTGTTTCGAACACTTTAGTGCTTAACAAGGGTAAAGTAGAATGAGTAATAATTTTATTCACCAGTAAAGCAACTCCACCACCTTTTTCTGAAATTCTGTCGTTTCTGTAAATACTATAGTCATTACTACTAAAAATATTATCATTATTTAGCCAGGTCTCTGTAATAGCTGCAATATGTATGCTTTCATTTTTTAATACATCTAAAAATTCAATCTATTTGTATTTTCTACAAATACTTTGTGCATTCCAGAAAAGAATATTAAAATTATTAAAATTATTAGCATTAATAGAATTCATTAGCCATTAAGCATTCATTAACCATTCATTCAAATGGTAATTAATAATAATAATTTTAACTTAAATTGAAACAAAAATGATATTCATATAAAAAAAATCATTGAAATTCTAGAAGATAACAGATTTAAACAAATTGTTAAAGAGTATACGCGAATAACGCAAATTTCTAAGTCCTTGATAGATTGGGTTATCACTAACTGTTATGAAAAAACTAGTGCTGATGTTGAGTTAGACGAAAAAATCAGTGACCATGAAACTATTAAAGTAATGTTGAAAGTAAAACGTATGGAAACAGATGAAAATAGAAAAGTTGGCAGTGTTCTTAGATATGATATAAATCGATTCATCTATATCATGACAATTTATTTTTGCGATGTAAATTTTAAGGCAAAAAAATTTAGCACATCCCTACACCAATTAATTAAGGAATTTATTTTATCTAAAAATGTAAAAAAAATTGAGGGTAACTGGTATAAAATAATTTGAATGAATTAAAAAAACAAAGAGATATGCAATATAGAATAGCACAATTTTTTAAATAACTATAACGAATGGGAGAAATATAAATGTATAAGAAATAAATATAAGACTGAAATTAATTATGCGAAAAATACACAAAGCATAGAATCGACGATTCTAACATTCAAAAATCAATGTGGAAAAGCTTAAAAATGTATATCTTATGAAAATATGAACGATATATAAAAGAACTTAAGATTGAAAATGAAATAGTAAATTTATTTATTTATTTATTTAATACGAGCTTAAATCAAGCAAGTTACAATAAAAATACTTAATCTAGTTTAAAGCTAAAATAAAATTAAACAAAATTTCATATGGCGGTAGTCTTAAAGGATCTTCCCATGGAAGAAAGCGTGGGAAGCGAAAACAAATCTAAGAAATTTTTTTTAAACTAATTCGATTCTATTTATATGATCATTATAAAATGGGCTCCATAGCTGCGAAGCATATTCCAAATTAGATCTAACCAAACAAGTAAAAAGAGATTTTCATACATAGGGATCATCAAATTCTCTTGCCCATCATTTAATAAAACCTAGCATAGGGTTGGCTTTATTTAGTATATCAGTATAATAAAGGTGAAATGAAAGCTTACTATCAAAGAGTACCTCTAGATCTTTTATAGAAAACTTTATTAATAGTTCGGTTATTGAAAGGATAAAAATACAAGATCGGCATGAAGGCCGTGTAAAAGTAATTAATAGACATTTATTAACGTAAAGTTGAAGATTATTATTGCAACACCAATCATAAAATTGATTAAGATTAAAATCAGTTTGAAAGGCTAAAAGCATCTTCTAAATTTTTAATTTTAAGCAAGATTTTCATATCGTCGGCGTAAATTTTAATACGGCTATTAAGTATAAGATGACTACCTTGGAGAACCCCTGTGGCAGCATCGAAATCAAAAATGGTCACAGATCTAAAAGACACACTATACCTATGTTCGGAAAGATAGAAGTGAATCCAATTAATGAAAAAAATGGGGTAGATTCAATAAGATTAGTAACTGTTGATTTATGCTTTACAAAACCATGTTGATAAGGTGATAAAAAACAAGTACAATGATCATAAATAGAATCAAATACGATCAATTCAAAAACTTTGGGAATAGATGATAGTTCCGCAATTGGGCGATAATTTGTTACATCATTTTTAAGATTTTTTTTGTTTTAATAAGAGAAGTCTTCTAGATAGAAGGAAAAATACCATAAGTCAAAGAAAACTTAAATAAGATGAAAAGAGGATCACATAAAGAAATCGAACATTTTTTTAAAAATATGTTTGGAATACCATCAGTACCGGGATTAGAATTATTGTCAAGCTTTTTTAAGTAGTTTAAGACTACATTAGAATCAATATAGTGTCAAAAATTATCTTTATTTAAAGAAAAAGCTTCTTTATCAATTTTTACTTTTTTATCTAATTATAAATTTTAATTTGTTGATTTTTACTTATATTGTTTTTTAAAATTTTACCAAATTACCAATTTTAATGTAGATTTCTGCAATATACGCGGTTTACAGACGAATTTCAATGCCGTCACTTGCCATTTAAATTCTAGCAAACCAGCAATTCTTGCCCTATGTGAAACTCAAATGAACGGCCAGAATGATAATTTTAATATTACTGGCTACACACTCGTTTCACATTTCGTGTCTAAAAGAGGTATCGCCATCTATATTAAAAATGACACAGCTTTCAACACTCTTAATAAATTCAAATGTTCTAGCCCAACTTTCCACTATGTTTGGGTAAAAATCCTTGTTAGAAAGCAAGTCATACATTTCTGTTTCTTATACAGATCACCCAACTAAAGTGAAGAGGAAACTGTTGTGGAAATTGAAAATCTCTCAAACCAGATCAATGAAATTTTGGATTCATATCCAGGAACTGAAATTGTTCTGGCGGGTGATTTCAATATTCATAATAGAGACTGGCTTCACTTTTCTAGTAACACCTCTCTGAGTCAAAACTCAATTGGGAAACAAGTTGAACTATTCTCATCTCTTTTCCATCTTTCTCAACTTGTCCAAAATCCCACTAGGATCCCGGATCGTGCTGATCAAGATAGCTACCTCTTGGATCTGTTCCTGACCACACACCCTGAAAAATATGTGGTTTCAGTTGGTTGTGGGTTCGACTTTGCTGCAAATGCGATTTGTGAAACAATTTTACTTGGAATGAGGTTATTTATTCTTCACTCCATGAGAACTATTAAACGGAAATCCAAATCTTGGTTCAATTGCATTTGCAGTGAAGCCATTTTTAAAAAGGAGGAGGTTTTTAAACTGTATCAAAACAATAGGTCGGAGGCTCTCAGAGCAAACTATATAGTGGTTTGAAAGAGGTGAAAGAGAGTTATCATCAGGCAAAAATTCTTATTCAAACTAAAGTTGAAACGCAAACTTATCCACATGCCTAAGAATAGCAAATCCTTTTGGTCAATTGCAAAAAGTTTAAAAGAAGACGCTAGCGGGTCTTCTTTTCCTCCGCTTGTTGATATTAATAACATGATTGTGTCAGATTCCAAAGAGAAAGCGAACTTGTTGGGCAAGCAGTTCTCTTCCAACTCGACACTGCTTCAGTCAACTTTAAAGCCATCAACCGTTCCTGAAGTTGACTACTCCTTCGGTAAAATATACTTTATGACAAGAGCAGTGATGAAAATCTTGAAAAATCTTGATGCAAAAAAATCAGCCAGTCCAGATGGTATCACTACCATGGTTCTTAAAAATACCTATTCAAGTATTTCAAAACATCTACGCAACCTTTTTTATCTTTCCTTTACTTCGGGTATTCACCCTACCCAATGGAAGGTTGCGCATGTTTTCCCAATTCCAAAAAAAGGTAATAAAAGCGATCCCTCTAACTACCGTCCTATTGCTATAACCTCGGTTCTTTCCCCTTGGAATGGAAAAAATAGTAATGGAAAAAATAGTAAACCAGAAGCTTTTGAAATATCTGGATCGTAGAGGTTTGCTTCATGATCGACAATACGGGTTCATTGTCCGTCGTTCAACCGGTGATCTCATGACTTACCTTTGTTGAAAAGTTGAATATCAAAGCGTATATATTTCTAAAGCGTTCGACCGAGTCTGGCATGATGCTTTATTAGCAAAATGCAAAGCGTTAGGACTAGGTAGAGTCTTTCTAAAATGGATTGGAGATTTTCTTTCGAATCGCATGATTCGGGTACTTGTCGATGGTTATTCATCTGACAATTTTATAGTTAATGCTGGTGTCCCTCAGGGATCGGTTTTGTCCCCCACTCTCTTCTTAAAATTTATCAAATGACCTACTTTAAATTACCTCCAATCCAATCCATAGTTTCGCACCCTTGTAGCTTCCTATGAATTTCATAGTCGCTGTGGTATTAATCACCAAATCAATAGAACAGCAAGAAACTTCACTATCAGTGAGCTAAATAATGATTTAGCGAAAATCCAAAAATGGGGTGAAATCAACAGAGTTGATTTCAGCACCAAAAAAACGCAATGCTGTTTAATCTCGCGCAAAGTAGCTACTACTACACCCAACCTGACTTTTCAGGGTGAAGCTTTGCATCACTCAACAGATTTAAACATTCTGGGCATCGAGTTAAATCAGAAATTGACCTGGTCAAATCATATTTTTGGTATAGCTAAAAACGCCGCTAAATGTCTAGGTTTCTTGTATCGCTGTAAAGCTTACTTTTCTCCTTCCGATCTTCTCAACATCCATAAAATGTACATTAGGCCGAAAATGGAGTATAACGCACATATTTGGGCTGGAGCACCCCAAACAGCGCTGGGTTATCTCGACAAAGTGCAGAACAGAGCTATTCGCCTTATTGGTGACCCCAGTGTTACCTCAACTTTGCCATCGCCGTACTGTTGGGTCATTGGCCCTCTTTTATAGATACCTTATAGGCGTGAACACCTGTTCTAAAGAAATAAAACAATTGATGCCTCCACTCAAAGTTTTCCAACGTGAAACGAGGAGTGCAACAGATGCCCACACATACACTGTCGAACTGGCAAGATGGCGCAATACAGCATTCGGAAATTCGTTTGTCATGCGCACGTCGTGTTTATGGAACCTTATGCCCGCACATGTGTTCCCAAAAGTTGGTAATTCATTTGTGTACGATCAAGAAGAACACTAACATCTTTCTTCAAAATAACTATACAAATTTTTCCCTTCATCCTCCATAATCCCAATTTTCCTATATTCAAACACCCAAGTAATCCTTCCCCCATCCTTTTCCCCAAAACCAAGCTGTACATTATATGATTATGTATTAAAGGTCCAATCCTATAGTTTAGAGTCCAACACTAGGTTGGTTAGAGTCCAACGCTACTCAGAGGAACCTCGTGTAGTTCTTTTGAGTGACTTTTGATGTTTTCCACCGTCCCTCGTAAAAAAAAAAAAAAAAAAAAAAAAGAGCATAACTAACAGGAAAAAAATCTAGGAAAAATTCAGAAATGACTTTAGAATCACTACTGCTAGCGTTGTTATAATTCATTCAAGTGGGATATTGATCAGTTTTTCTTTTAGAATTGACAAATTTGCAAAAGAGTTTCGGATTAGTTTTAAATATCCGAAGACATATTCCGTACATTAAAGACAGTAACGATAAAGATTATTAGACATTTACTTGAAATCATTAAATAAAATTATAAAATCATTAAAGCCATATTTATTATTGCTTTTAATCAATTTACGCGTACTATTGCAAATGTGAAGCGTACTATTGCAAATCATTTAGGGCACTATCAGCGGGTATATTAAATGTTTCATGATATCTCACAAAAATATTACGTAAATCGTTAATATCGGTGGGCAATCCTTCTTGTTGAATCGCTTTTTTTAGGGATGTATTAGTTTTACCACCAATGCAACTTAACTTAGTCGCTTAATTAATGTCAAGTTTTGACATTATTTTTCGATTTAAATTTGTATCACTAGAATAAATGATAATTTTTTATTAATTTTGTATCACTTTCTTTGTTTTTTCTTTGTATTAAAACTATAATAATATTTTTGTTAATAGTTATTATTTAGTTTAATTATATGCACAAAAATAGGAAATTAGAAACTATATATATTTTTTTTTTAAATTGAAATTTATTTTTACTAAAGTTTATTAGAGAATTAAAAATTATTAAAAAAAATATTAATACTTACATTATTTTTAAAAAACAATACATATTTTTGATGCTCCGATTTAGTTGATGCTCTAAATTTTATATACGAGTGACGATTTTGCTTTTGACTTTACTTGAGTTGATTTTAAGGTGTTTTAGTTGATTTGCAGATGTCTGAGTTAAACTTGTGTTAATATATGGTTGAATAAAATTAAAAAATTTTTCTTTCCTTCTTTTTTTGTTGTAATTAAACGGCGCACTGGGCCCCCGTTTATATAGTTTTCACAGTTTAAATTTATTTTTTTTCACTGTTTATTTTTTTCAATTTGTTTTAATTATGATTTTTACTTATTTATAATTATTAATGATTAATCATATTACAATTACAATATTAGAGTTATTAGAGTTCAATGTATTAAAGTACAATATTCTTGATTTTGTTACATTTTAGTAAAAATATACATTGAATATATTGTATGTAAATATTAAAAATAAGTTAAATTAATAAAATTATTGGATGATTACAGTATTGAATGAAGGTCTTTTAAAATCATTTTTAGGTTTACCTTTAATCTCCAGTTTCCGTTTTTCAATAACAGTACGAATTTTATTCCAAATTTTGACATTACTTGGATGTTGAAGAATCCTCAAATCGTACACAAATTCAGAGATGAGAAAGCAATTATACTTGGCTCTATTCCTTTTTATCCTGTTCGGTGTTAAATTAGGACAGATTATCGAGCTAATGTTGAATTCCAACTTCAGCAACTCAGATAATTTAGTTTCACTAAAGGAACTAAAGGAACACGGAATGCCTTTTACAAAAATGGAAAAGTGATAACTATCACTTATAGAAGAAGAATTATTGCATTGAATAAGCTTCGTAATCCTTCCACACCACTGTTCTGCCGACAATTGTGTTCCAAATTTATGAAAAGTAGTTGACTCAGTCTGTACATCTTCATCACATGTAACAGGTGTAATAGAATCAGTTTGAATAACTTTATCGGAAATATCTAGTACAAATTCCGGTTTTATCAGATGATAGCACTTCACTAAGTAATCGTGATTATGCAGAGCAAATATTTTGAATAATTTCTGCGTTAGTACTATAAAACTCCTGGTGAACTAAATCTAAGTGTTCAATAACAGTAGCTTCCATACGATCAAAGTTATCTGGAACTGTGAGCTGGGCAGAAATCTCAGTTAATAGAGCATTTTTAAATTCGGTGGACATCTTCGTTAACACATCATTGTTTTGAGTAGATTTTGAAGCAATTTGATTACATATTGAATCAAATAATTTTGCCATGTCATTAAAAGAATTTCGGTTTGAATCAATAACTAATATTGCTTTATTGAATAAACCAATATTATTATCATTCATATTAACAATCAAATTACTTAGATTATCATATACGCTTCTGAATAATGATTCATGGTGCTGGAAATCATCACAAATGAACCAGTTATCCAAAGGGGGATGATACCAATCCCTGCTTGCTCCCATACAGGCACCATGCAACTTTCTCTTACAAAGAGCTTTGCAAACAACAAGTTCACACTTTTTATCAGTAATGGTGCAATTTTCTAAGTTGCATTTAAGTTTCATCATAATTTTAATAATTTTAGAACCGAAAAATAATTACTCGTAAATTAATAAAAATTAAATAAAAACACTTAATTGCCAGAGTCAGGAAAAAGAAAGCAAAAATATTTTAATATTAAATAACCAAACCAAAATAAGAGAAATTAGGTAATAAACTTTTTGTTTTAGTATATATTTTTATTCTTATTATT
This sequence comes from Poecilobothrus nobilitatus, assembly GCA_947095535.1. Lineage (NCBI taxonomy): Eukaryota > Metazoa > Arthropoda > Insecta > Diptera > Dolichopodidae > Poecilobothrus > Poecilobothrus nobilitatus. The sequence goes on from OX352773.1 coordinate 94,361,117, forward strand.
ATTTTTTTTTTAAATAAAAATAAATGTGTTTTGATTAAAAAAGTTGGTTATCACTTTGGAAAAGTAAGTTATAAAACCTATTAATAAGTAAATACCTATTATTTTTAAATCGATACGTTGTGGGGTTAACATATCATTTTAAATTCTTTAATTTATTATAAAAATAAAAATAAAGAAATATAAAAAATAAAGAAATTTCAATTTTTATAAACAAAAACAAAAAAAGAAAAAAAAAAATACCAATATGCAGTGTGTAAAATGCAATAACAAAATTGAAAGGCAGCAAAAATTTGTAAAATGCAAATCTTGCAAGCAAAACTTTCAAAAAGTGTGTGTTGAACTGGATTCTTCGTCCAAATCATCTTTTACCTGCAGTAAGTGTATCTTAAGAAGATCCTCTATGAGTGTAGTTAGTCAGCTGTTGCCTAAATTTGCCGAAAAAAATACGACCCAAAGAAACAACAACGCGAGTACAAGTTCAGTGAGTAGTGCAACACCTCCTGAGAATGTGAGTATGGATATTATGAGACAAAATCACGAAATGATGAAAAGCATAGAATCAATAAACAATTCATATGTGGAAAAACTCTTTTTTCTTGAGAAAGAAAATATGGCTCTTCAAAAAAAGGTGACATTTTTGGAGAACAAACTGAATTCGATGGAACAGGAAACTCTGAACAATTCAATTGATGTGCTAAATGTTCCTGATGTTGAAGGATGAAATAAAGTAGGATTTGCAGTAAAAATACTGAATTCCAGTTTAAAAACCAACATCATTCCTGAAGACATCGAGAGTTGCGCTTTGTGGAAGATCAACAAAGGCGAAGCTGGAAATCCTAAGCAAAACGTGATGAGAGTAAAGTTTCGATCCAAATATTCAAAAACTTTGGTAACGGATAAAAAAAGGGAAAACAACAAAAAAATTGAATATGATGGTAAGAAACTTTTCATTAATCATAGTTTAACCTATAAGAATAGAAAATTGTATAAGACAACTTTAGAAATTAAAAAATTATAAATTTATTTGAATAAGTAGTGGTAAGATATTTCTTAGAAAAGATGAAGAAGGAGATCATATTTTAATTAAAAATTTAGAATCTTTAAATAGTCTGTAAATATTTGCTTTATTTTTAAGTATCAAAACTAAATATAAAAATAAAAAAATGATCTCATCTACTCAATTCTCAAATTTTTATTTTGCATCAAAATATTCGGAGTCTTAGGAAAAATTTTGATAACTTTTTATCGCACTTAGAAACTTTAAATGACCTTCCTATTTTGATTGTGCTTACGGAAATATAGATTTACAGTTATAAAAAAATAATTGTAAAATAGATGGCTATAGTCATTACTGTAATTGTAATGATACTTATGCATCTGGGGGTGTCGCGGTTTATATAAAAAACGGATTTCTAGGTCATTGTACTTCAATTTCCTTTAGTACTGCTGACATAATCAAAATAAATTGCACAATTGAAGGCATACATTTTTTAATTTTTTGTGTATATAGATTTAATAACGTATCTGTCGATTATTCAGTGTTTTTTAACGATTTTAATAACATATTAAAAAGTAAAAAAAATAAAAATATTGTTGTAATTGGAGATATGAATACAGATATAATGAAAGAATCACAACTAAAAAATAATTATTTATTAATGACGTCGTCACATGATTTAAGTTCTCTTATAGAATCTCCGACTCGTATTTCGGATTACAGTAGTACATGTATTGACCACATTTTTTTAAGGTTGTGATACGAAATTCAGAATGAAGCCAGTTACGCAAAATTATAACTTCGGTATAAGTGATCATAATATAATTTCTTTAAAATTTCAGAATGTAACTTTTTCCAACGAAAACTATAATACTAGTAGATTAACAAACAAAATTAATTTCGAAAAGTTATCAGAAGTACTTCTTTTAGAAAATTGGGAAAGGGTATTTCAAGAACCAAATCCATTTATTGCTTATGATATGTTTTTAGACATGTTTGTAAACCATATAAGTAACTGTTCATTTAAAGTTTTTAGTGTTTCCAAAAATAAAAAATTGAAACCGTGGATGTCAGATGGACTATTAAAAAAAATTAAATACAAAAATAGAGTAGGAATTATATGTAAACGGGAACCAAATAATTTATGCTTGAGAAACCATTTTAAAAAACTTTGCAAAAATATTAGTTTAGAAATCAAAAATTTGAAAACTAATTACTATTCTGCTGAACAAGATTGAAGTAAATAATGTAAAAATTTCTGACAAAGCTAAAATTACAAATTAATTTAATGCTTATTTTGCTGAATCTGCTAAAAATTTAATTGAAAAAAATTTACCTAATTATTTTTGTTCGTTAAATTTAGATAATATTTCAACAGAAAATATTGAAAGTAATTCTTTTGGCTTTATGGAAATTAGTCCTATAGAATTAAATTCAAATATTGTATCGTTAAACAATAAAACTTCATGTACGGCTGATACAATAAACAATCTTATATTAAAAAAAACTGTCCCTTACATAATAAACGTGTTGAGTTAGATTTTCAATCTATCAATTTATAGTTGTATTTTTCCAGATTCATTGGAATGTGCTAAAATAATTCCTTTATTTAAAAAAGGTTCCAAACTAAATTTAAGTAATTATAGGTCAATTTCAATTCTGCCGTCTCTAGGAAAATTATTTGAAAAATTAATTAAAGCAAGAATGATAAAATTTCTATCCGACACAAAATTTTTTGATCAAAAGCAATTTGGCTTCTTATCCGGTAAATCTACTGAAGATACAATTTTAAAGTTGTGTTCGGAATTATATTCAAGTTTAAATGAAAATAATTGCACTTCAGCGTTATTCATTGACATCACCACCATTGATCATAATATTCTTATAAATAAATTAGAAGCACTACGTTTTAGAGGTTTTTTTCTTGATTTTTTAAAATCTTATTTGAGCAACAGAAGACAAAAAGTTCAACTGTATAACATCTTAAGCCAATTTAAAATCATTAATATTGGAGTGCCACAAGGATCAGTATTAGGTCCGCTATTATTTTTAATTTATATTAATCCCCTCTTTTCACAACCCTTCAGAGGTAAGATAACAGATTTGCAGATGATTGTTCTCTTTCTTACACTGAACGTAATCTCGATTTACTCAAACGAGCTATGGAATTTGACGTGAATTTACTTAAAAATTGGTTCTTAATGCATAAGCTTATCATAAGTGATAAAACTAAAATTATAATGGACTTGCACGACAAACAGATTATTATAGCAGTATTTATAGATCTTCAAAGATGTTTTGAAACTGTCAATCGTTATATTCTACTGGAGAAGTTGAAGAATTACAGAGTAAAAGGAGTAGAAAATAAATGGTTTAAATCGTATTTGCAAAGCAGAATTCAAAGAATAAAAATAGATGATGTAATATCAAACCCATTAGATCTCCACTTGGGAGTTCCACGGCACAGAGTAATATATTAGGAGTGTTGTTGTTTATAATATATATAAATTATATGAAAAAATTTTTAACAAGATTAAAATTACTGTTATTTAAAGATGATGCTTTGTTATATGTTTCGTGTGAATTAGTGAATGTATTGATATCATAAATGTAGACTAAAAAATCTAAGTGATTGGCTGAAAATGAATATCTAAGTGATTGGCTTAAACTTAACATAAAAACACTTCAATAAACCTAACCACCGAAACGCTATTTTGGATGCAATTTATCAAAGAATTGTAATGAATGTAATTGTTATTGTTTTTAAAATGAAAAGTAAAATGTATCCAGAATATGTAAATGTACATACATATGTATATGTATGTGCAATAGATTGATGTATAATTTTATAATTATAATTATAATTTATAATATAATTATATCATTTCATAATTATAATTTAAGGAATTTTAGATTAAATTTTTTCAGAAACGAAAAAAGGAAAAATATGTTGCTTTATAAAGGTTTAAAATTGTTTAACCAATTACCTAATGAACTGAAAATGGAAAATACATAGCTTAAAAATCTTGTTTTATACATTAAAAGTTAATTTTAATTTTGTTAATAATATTTATATTGAATTAATAGGAATGAAATAGAGAGTAATGTAATTATTAAATTTAAATTAAAATATTAAAATACTAATAAAAGTTTAAAATAAAACCAAAAAAAAACTTATTATTTTTCCAAAAGAACTTATTATTAGGAGCGTTACGAGATCTGTTTTTTTAAACTTGATGTAAAAAAAAAAAATTAGGAAGGATTTTACAATAGGTTGCAAAATCAGGGTTTCAATAATTTGTTTGGCAGGAGTTTGGGAGCGGTAGCTCCCATTATTTTAAAGCATTTCATGTTGTATTTTTAATTATTACTTTTATTTTAAATTCTGGAATTTTGACATCTGCAATTTTAATACTAATTACGAACCCAAATAATTATTTTTGTTATTCTTTTTTTGCGTAGGTACACAAAATTTTTATTTAATTTTTCTTTGCATTTATGGTCTATTTCCATACTGTTATTTTCGAATTCATGGTTTCGTTTCATTCCTTCTTTTCTGTACTTTTGTGGTAGAGTGGTATCTTAACTTTTCTTTTATATTAATTTTTTCCATCAAAAGTACCAATTTTAATGTTAATTTCTGTAGCATACGCCGGTTGCAAACGAATTTTCATGCCGTCGATTGGCCTCTTAGTTCCATTAAACCACCACTCTCAGCCCTATGTGAAACACAAGTCAGTAACCACAATGATAACTTTAATGTTACCGGCTACTCACTTATTTCACACTTCGTACCCAAAAGAGGTATCGCTGTCTATATAAAAAATTACATGGCTTTCAACACACTTCCAAAATATAAATGTTCTAGCCCAACCTTTCATTACATTTGGGTCAAAATTCTCGTTGAAAAGCATGTCATACATTTCTGTTTCCTATACAGATCTCCCAACTCAAATGAACAAGAAACTGCTATGGAAATTGAAAATCTATCGAACCAGATCAATGAAATTTTGGACACATCTCCAGAAACTGAAATTGTTCTGGCGGGAGATTTCAACATTCATAACAGGGACTGGCTTAATTTTTCTAGCAACATCTCCCCGAGTCAAAACTCAATTGGGAAACAAGTTGAATTATTCTCCACACTGTTCCACCTTTCTCAACTTTTCCAAAATCCCACTAGGATCCCGGACCATGCTAATGATGAAGGTCACCTCTTGGATCTGTTTCTCACCACACATCCTGAAAAATATGTGGTTTCAGTTGGTTGTCCCTGGGTAATTCCGACCATTGTTTGGTTAACACAAGTTTCCCGATAAGCCCATCATTCATCATTCTGGCGAGTCTGATGTTGTGGCTCTTGATATTTCTAAGGCTTTCGATCGAGTTTGGTACGATGCTCTATTGGCAAAATGCAAAGCATTAGGTCTAGGTAGAGTCTTTCTAAAATGGATTGGAGATTTCCTTTCGAATCGCACGATTCGTATACTGGTCGATGGATATTCATCTGACAAATTCAAAATAAATGCTGGTGTCCCCCAGGGATCAGTTTTATCCCCAACTTTCTTCTTAATATTTATCAATGACCTACTCTCATTAATCTCCAATCCGATTCATAGTTTCGCAGACGACAGCACCCTTGTAGCTTCCTATGAATTTCATAGCCGCTGTAACATTAATCACCAAATTAATACAACAGTGAAAAATTTCACTATTAGTGAGCTAAATAACGATTTAGCAAAAATTCAACAATGGGGTGAAGTCAACAGAGTTGAGTTCAATATCAAAAAAACACAATGCTGTCTAATCTCGCGGAAAATTGCCACTAGTGTTCCTAACCTACTATTTCAGGGAGAAGTCTTGCAGCATTCAACGGATTTAAACATGCTGGGCATCGGGCTAAACCAGAAATTTACTTGGTCAAATCACATTTTTGGTATAGCTAAGGATGCAGCTAAATGTTTGGGTTTTTTGTATCGCTGCAAAACTTTCTTTTCAGATGCGGAAAAATCTATCTTCTCAATATCTATAAAACGTACATTAGGCCGAAAATGGAGTATAATGCACACATTTGGGCTGCAGGGCCTCAAACAGCACTGGGTTATTTAGATAATGTGCAAAACAGAGCTATTCGTTTGTTCAACGACCACAGTGTAACTTCAATGCTCACTCCACTCAGCCACCGTCGCATAGTTGGGTCACTGACCTTGTTTTATAGGTATCTCGTAGGGATTAACACTTGTTCCAAAGAAATAAAACAATTAATGCCTCCAGTCAAAGTTTTCCAACGAGACAAGGAGAGCAACAGATGCTCATCTCTACCATGTCGAGTTATCAAGATGGCGAAATACAGCCTATGGAAATTCGTTTGTCATGCGCGAATAATATTTATTATTTATTTTAATAATAAAAAAAAAACACAACAATTTATTTTTATAAATATTTTAATTTTATGGAATCACATATGTTCCCCTATCTTTACCACATCCCTATCCCCAAAACCAAACTGTACATTTGTATTAAAGGTTCCATCCTAAAGTTTGGTTTTAAAACAGGGGTAGTTTTGGTTGGTTAAAGTCCAAGACTACCCTGAGGAAGTACATGCAGTTCCTCTTGGTGACTTTCGAGTTTTCGGCGAACCCTCGTTAAAAAAAAACAAAAAAGGTTGTTAGACCATAACTACCGTGACCACAAAACTTATATTTAGGCTACATCGGACTTCATTTTAGATCCATTTCGCGGCATGTAGGAACTTTACCATCTCTGCAGGTTGCTTAGCCTCTAGATCGCTAAGATCGTTAAATTGATGGTTACTCAGAGCTACTCTTCTGGACCTGGCCAGCGCTGGACATTTACACGTAAAGTGTATAATGGTTTCTTTCTCATTCTGTTCACACAACTCCGACATGATGTGTTGAATGGGATATCTAATCTGGCCGTATGTTCGCCAATTGGCCAGTGTCCATCTATTCTTCTGGCTATGCCCCGCCGAGATAGCTTCAATAGGTTGTCCGTTCTTTTGTTCTCGTACGACTGCAATATTTTCTTGGTCGTACGGTATCAGGTTAATTCTTTCCACCTTCTATTCTCTAGGAATAAAAGTGTAGAAATATATCTCTTTTAACGCTATTTAGTGGTGAATCCACCTATTTTTCCAGTGAAGCATTCAGATTGGATACCTCCTTGCTAATTCATCAGCATGTTCATTTGCTGAGATGTTATAGTGTCCCTTAACCCACCCCAATGTAACATTGTGTTGATAGTTTATATTCTTAAGCTTAAGCCCCCAGAGAGCTATTGCTCCTAAGTATTTGGCATGCTTTACAGATTCCTAGCATTTCAGCTTGAAATACACTGGAATTATTGGGAAGTCTGACATCAGCACCGACACCGCAGTCCACTTTTGACCCATCAGTGAAGAGTGTCATGTCTAGTTTACCCAAACGGTTTTCTTGTTTCCATTCCCTTCTTGATGAAATATTTACTATGGAATTCTTAACAATATCCAGGCTTGGAATTGTGTAGTATGTGGAATCTAGCAGATCACAAGATGTCGAGCTGAGAATACTGCCATGTCCATAGGGTTTTGTGCACCAGTGCCCATTTTCTCTTATCCTGACCGTACTACAACAGGCTAGAAATTTTATATGAAGGTCAACGGAGAGGAGGTAGAGAAGTGCATCTAGTGCATTACTTGGCGTTGATCTTAACGCACCCGTAATGCTTATACATGCACCTCTCTGTACCCTACCAAATTTGGTTCGGAAATACTCCTTCTCCAGGGCTGGCCACCAGACTAATGATCCGTAGGTAAGAATAGGGCATACTATAGCTGTGTACATCCATAAAGCCATTCTTGGTTTTAATCCCCATTTGTTACCTAACATTTTCCTACAAAAATACAAGACTACAAGCCTTTTTGGCTCTTTTTTCGATAATGAGCCTCTACTTCAGTTTTGGGTCAACTCCTAGGTATTTAACAATGGGGGCTAAATTCTTATATACACCATTAAGTCTAGGCTTGGTGAATTCCGGGATATTAGTCCTGTTTGTGAATAGCATTAGATCTGTTATGTCCGGGTTGACGCAAAGACCATATCCATTGGCGTATCTACTAACTCTTCTGAAAGCTCTCTCCATAATTACACTAGTGTGCCCCTAGTTACACTTCTGCATCTTCACTTTGACAACTGTGAAATCTTCATAACTAAAAATCAAAAATCAGAACAAAGATGTGCACTTATATGTTTTTTAACTAGAATACAAATTCTTGGTTTATGTATTTCTAAACCTACATTCTTGTAGAACAGATTATAGTTACAGCTGTTTAACCCTCTGATCTTGGAGGCGTTAACCCATGGTTCTTGAATGAGGGCTATGTCTAAGTCCACCTCACCTAGGAGGACTAGCAGATTATCCGAGGCGCTCTTCGAGTGCTTTAGATTAATTAATAATTGCTTACCTCACAATGAGGTGCTGTATACTCCTTGTCTATTGCCAAGTCTCCAAGCAGCCCACTTATTTCGCCCAGGTCGTCTATGGCTGGACTCCCCGGCTTGCATATTTTTAGTTTGGTATGCCGTATACCAAACCTCAGCTGACAAGCCCTTACATTCACATTTTCTAAATGGCCGCCGTAGAGGTGATGATAAATGTAAACAAAAGTTATTTTGTATGAACTTCTTCATACATTATATGAAATTTTTTTTGGGTATTAAATAAAACAATTTCCAATTAGTTAATTTCTAATTTGAAAATACAAATTAAAAACAAAAACATTAATTAATAATTAGAAGGTATTTTGTCTAAAAAGTTTTTATTTACATTTAATTAATTTAAAATATATTTAAGAAATTGTAAAATGGTGACTACAATTATAAAGCACTAATAAAGAAATATAACAAAATAAAAAAATAACTTATGTTTTACTATTTTTTTTTTAGATTATTATAAACTTATATTTAATTATTAACTAATTTTTATTTTCCAATTAGAAATAATCTAATTGAAAATTATTTTATTTAAATTTTTAATACTCGAGAAAGAAATTTTTCATTCCTTATATGAAGAAATACATACAAAACAAACTATTGTTCTGTTAATTTCTTATGAGAATAAAAGTTCATTTCATTAGTCATTTGTCATAATAACTACTGTACAGCGGCCATTTAAAATCAATTTTTCGGCCTTGTTTCGGCTTGTCGTTGTCAGTATATAGGTCGCTTAGTTACTGAAATATGGTAGCACTTTGTAAACGGCAACATTTTTTATATTTTGTGACTGTCAAAAAGTAAAACGAATAAACGATTGATGTTTTACTTTTTTAGTTTTGTAAGATATGAGAATGTGTATTAATATAAAATTTTTATTAGAAAAATAAAATAAGAAAATTTAAAGCAAGAATTAAAAGGCTAAAATTAATTAGCAGTTATGGCATATGATTTAAAAAAGGAGTCTGATGTTAAGGAATATTTGGAAAAATTGGGTATAGAGTACAGATTTGGTTGCTACTCAGAAAGAAAACCAGAAGGTATACAAATCGACTAATATTTTTTAAATGATTTCATAACTTGCTTAAAAAAATGACTAGTTATGTAAAATAAAAAAGTATACGTAAGAATAATAATATTACATATTAGAATACGAGACTCAGAATTAATTAATAGTTTAAATAAAATTAAAAATAATTTAAACGAATGTCTTGTTTATTCAAATACGATTTTAGTAGTTAATACCATTTTATACATACATATATACATATGCATTTAAAAGTTATTAAATTTTAATTCTGAGTTTAAATTGATTTTAACTAAAAACTGTAAAATGATATAAAAGCTTATTTTTATTTTGAATTATAGTATGTCATCTTCTTGGAGACTATTTAGAAGGAGTCAAAAAAGATTTTGAAAAGGCTTCAAAAGTATATAAATCTAATTGTGATGACTATGGGTATGCTAAATCGTGTTATAAATATGGTAATTATAGTTTCTTAGGTAAAGGTAAAAGTGGTAGCAAAGGCGATCCTAAGTTAGCTTATCAATATTATGAAAAAGGATGTGCACTTAATGATCCAGAAGCTTGTTTACATTCAGGTTTACTTTTAGTTTCGAAGGCCATGCCCAAACAAATCGAAAGAAATGTGCCTAAGGTATTTAACAAAATATTTCTTTCGTTGAATAAATTCTTATTTCTTTTTAAGGGTGTTGAATTTTTAGCCAAAAGTTGTGATATGAATAATGCAACTGCTTGTTTTTATCTATCGGGTATGCATATATCTGGTGTACAAAAGCAAGAAGACCTTAATACAAATTCAGCTGGATCTAATAGTTCAACAACAAAACAATTAACGCCAAGTAGCACAAAAACCAGTACAATGTTAACTGGTAAAGAAGAATATTATATTCATAAAGACATGAAAAAAGCATTCGAATTTGCTTACAAAGCATGTGAATTAAAGAACATGTACGCATGCGCAAATTTAAGTCAAATGTACGCACGAGGTGATGGTACAGAAAAAAATGAAGAAAAAGCCGAAAAATTCAAGAAGATGGCATTAGAGATGCAGGATGATGTTAAAAAGCAACAACAAACTTTAACCTTTCAACAAGGAGTTCTGCCCCAATAAATAAATTTTTGTTATTCAGACTTCCATAATATGTAGTTTTTTTTCGTGATGCATCTATGTAAATTAAAATAAGCTTCATTTAGATCAATAAAGTTAAAAAAAAGTCGCAACCAAGTTGAAATTTAATTATTTTTACTATGGTCAATTAAGGGTACAAATTTTTTTTTTTTCAAATACAAGATATTTAACTTTATTTAATTCATATATTAATTGTTTGCAATATAAATTGTTTTAATTTATTTCATCAACTGTTAATAATATTAGAGGTGTAATATTTTTATATTTGTCGTACATAAATAATTGATTCGTTTTTTTTTAACTGTTTTGCTAAATTTCAATATATGATAATTAGTACATATTTATATCAAAGGGTTTTTTTTAGCACTAATTCTTAAAACTACACAGATAATAAATATTAAAAATAAGATTTATTAACTGTGCTACTATATAACATAATAAGAAACTACAAAATTTAAAAAAAAATTTGCCCAAGCAGTTATTTAAAACAAATACAAATTTTCTTTTTACATAAGTACCTACTCTTAAAAACTTTGGTGTATCATTTTTATTAGTAATATTTTGTGTAATTTTAACTAATGAGATCGTTGTCAACATCTTTTTAAATAAACAACTACAGAGACTTCATTATTATTAAAAAATTATACAGTTGGGACTAAAATAAAAACAAAATTATCAATGTGGTTACCATATTTAATTTGTTTCATATTTCTTTTTCAAATAAATATATTTGTATATATAAGTAATTCGAAATGTTTAAAGTTTATTTTACAATCAGAACAAATTAAACGTATGCCTCTCTTTTTTTTATTAAATATTATTTATAAAATTAAGTATATTGTTTTACTTAAAGCGTTTTAATGCTTTTTTTAATTAGTTTAACCAAGACCAAAAGTTTTAAAAATTTTTTTTATGAGAATAAACTAAATTTTAGTTTATATTAGTAATTCCAGTTACCAACTAAATAAAAAATTTCTTTACAAGCTACAACATAAATGTGTCATAAGGGAAACAAATAATTTAATTTTTTTTTTTTTTAATTTTTAATAATTTGTAAAAAATAATGGTTTTCTTTTGTAAAATATATATAGATTAACAACCAGAATTATTTAATTTTTAAAATTTACATATTACCAGAAACAGTTTTTGTTTTATTAGTATATGATGGGGAAAAATTAAATGCAATATCACTGCATTTATATTTGTACAAATTTAATAAAAATAGCTGTAAATCTATAAGTCAATATGAGAATATTCTAGTATTTGTTATAATGATTGGACGTAAAGGAGGGATGAGTAACAAAATAAAAAATTAAGTTATAAACAAAATATTTAAAATTTTGTTTAAACTTTTCATTTTTTAATAGCTTTAATAAGCATATCAGTTGATAATGATTTTGGTCTTTCAATTGGTAAACCTAAAGCACGATCCCAAATTAATGAAGCTAATACACCAAGAGCACGTGATACTCCAAATAGAACGGTATAATAATTCATTTCTTTAAGGTTATAATATTGTAAAAGAACACCAGAATGGGCATCTACATTTGGCCATGGGTTCTTTACTTTTCCCAATTCAGTTAAAATTGGTGGTACTACTTTATAAATTGTTGATACAAGTTTGAACAATGGGTCATCTGGTAAATGTTTTAATGCAAATTCTCTTTGGCAAGTGTAACGTGGATCAGTTTTACGTAAAACAGCATGACCATACCCAGGAACAACCTTAAATAAAACATTTATTTGTTGCATATATTAAAATAATTAACATTTTTTCAACATACTTGTCCAGATTTTAATGTTTTCCAAATAAAATCTTTCATTTGATCTTCAGTTGCTTTAGCTCCAATATCTGATTGTAGTTTCATTAACCAAACAAGTACTTCTTGATTAGCTAAGCCATGGAGTGGACCGGCTAAACCATTTAAGCCAGCGGCAAATGAAAGGTATGGATCGCTAAGGGCAGAGCCTACTAAATGTGTAGTATGCGCAGATACATTACCACCCTCATGATCACTGTAAATAATTATAAATGTTTTAGTTATTCAATTTTATTTAAGAAATATTTCAATATTCAATAATTACCTATGAATTGTAAGATATAATCTCATTAATTCAGTAAATTCTTCGCAACTATTAACACCTAACATATTAGAAAAGTTTGCTGACCAATCTAAATCCGGATTTATTGTTTGATTTCCTTTTCCCCCTTTGTAGGTATTGTTATAAATTGTTGCAGCAACAACTGGTAATTTAGCTATTAAATCCATGCTGTCTTCATAAATATATTCCCAATATTTTGCTTTAGGAACTCCTTGTGAATAAGCTTTGGCAAATTTACTATCGTGATTTAATGCGGTTACTGCACAAGAAAATTGAGACATTGGATGTAAAGTGGTTGGCATATTATTTAACATTGTAACCACATGGTTTGGTAATGCAGCACGTGAAGCCCATTCTCTTGATAGTTCGCAAACTTGAGTGTCATTTGGTACATCACCGGTAACTAGCAACCAGAATAGACCTTCTGGAAGAGGTTCACAACCTCCTTCAGCTTTTGGCAATACTTTTTGACATTCTGGAATTGATAAACCACGGAATCTGATACCTTCATCAGGATCTAAAACTGATGGCTCCCAAACTAATCCTTTAATTCCACGCATACCACCATACATCTAAAAATATTTGGTTACTATTTTTTGATTTATTCTGGATATCAATGCATGGATTTTTAAAAATTCCTCTTCATATTTTAAACAATACAAACCCATTCAAAATGTGGTTTGGTTACCGGTTTAAGTAAATTTAGTTATGCAATGAAAAGATAACGACCTCCTTTTATTAAAATAATGAATTAAAAACTTACTTTATTTTTTTTTTTAATTTAAAATAAAAAAAAAAACAATATATGAAATAAATACAAAGAAAAGTTATTTTTAAAATTTTAAAATGGCAATTTGCCAAATGATTAAATAACGAAAAACTTGTTATTAAAAATGCTTTTTCAACAATGGATTGGATTTTTTTTTAAAGTGTAATTATTAATAAAATAGTTAAAATATTTATATTGCATTGAAACTTAAATTACATTAAGTGAAGGCTTTGGTTTAAATTAAATTTTAGAGTAAACGTAATGGTCATATTCCTTTATTTTTTAAATTCTATTTATAAAAAATAACTTACCATATCAACAGTGACTTCACCAACTTTGGTACTTCCATGTTCTTTACGGAATTTCTTGACTCTTTCTTGTTCTGCTGGAATCTTTTTTTGTAAAATCTCTTTTAAATTGCAGTTTGATGCGGCAGAGATTTGACGAACATAATAAGTTAAAGGTGAATTTAATTTCTGTAAAAAGAAAACAAAAAACCAAGTTGAAACTTTTGTTTATAATGTACATACATACATTTTGATTTTATTTAGATTCATTTACAGTACCACGTGACATCTTTAAATGAAAAAAAAATTCCTATTATAAATACATATTTTTTTTTATTTTTTATTTATTTATTTATATATTTTTTATTTTTTTTATTTTATATCCATAAAACTATGTAAGTATGAATATGTAAATAATACAAGGTAATCAAAGAGTTAATACTGATTAATACACTCTGATAATATATCACCTGACATCATTTCCATGTTTTATGTTGGTGTGAATATTCATACATATATTAAATTTAAATCAAAAATTTGTAATTTTAAAAACTGCACGTACATACATACATATGTAAATATTATATTAATTACGAACTTATTATCATTTAATTAATTACATTGTTTTTACTACCTATATCTGTTTTATTATCAAAAAGATTTTTTTCTTTTATTAATTTATTAAACTCAAAAAAAAGTAAATGCTTTTGATATAAGTTTATTCATGCTTCTCAATAACTAATATTATCGTGCTATTTATAATTGATATATAAACCTTCTATGATATTAGACCTTGACTATGAAATCATTATTTCTTATTTAATTATATTCTTTTGTTGTTAATAGTTATCTCGAAAAAAAAGAATATAACGCGCCATTGACCTACAGTTTATAATATACGTGAGGTGATATTTACAGATAACTATGCAATACTGTTAATATAATTGTATTTATGATGCATTTTAAAGGTTGATTTGTTTGTTTAGCTAAAGTTAATAATAATAAATTTTATAACTCAGACTTTTACTTCCGTAATTAAGTAATACATTTAACATTATACAGGTATTATCATAATATGAAAAAAATTCTCCCAAATTTGCAGGTTATAAATTATAAATATAAAACAAAGTTAATAAAATTTCATATAATGTTCAAAAAAAACTTTTTTTTTTAATTTAAAAATTAATATTAAAGCAATTTTGTAAACTAAATGAATATTGTGATATATGCAAAAAAGAAATTAGCATGTTACGTAATTAGATATTAAAAAATGTTAAAAATCAATAAAATAAAAATGTATGACAACTTTATAAAAATGTATTTGTGATGTACAATATAAATATTTTTAATTAAATTTCAGTTATATAAAATATATAATCGACTATCGTTTTATTAGTTGGAATAAGATAAGAAGTTTAATTAACTATTTAAAATTTAGAGATTAGCAGTTTCGTTTTTCGAAAGACAAATGCATATTATTTAGTAAATGAACGTGCTTTTTTTATTTCAAAACCTTAACGTAGAAATGTTATATTATATTAATACTAAATTTTAATATTATTTATGCCATTTTTATGCAATATCTGCAATAATTAGCGAAATTTATGTAGTAATGAAAACGGCCTCATTTTATATAATCCAATTCATGAATTGTTATGCAACAAACATTTTTTTTAATAAGTTTCTATTTGTTGATATTACGATAATTGTTTTTCAATTTTATAATCATGCATGCACTTAATTTAATGTAATATCACAAATATGTCTTGGAAAATTTTTTAAACAAAATTATTTTCTTTTTAAATTTGAAAAATAGGAATGAATTTTTTTTTAATATTTCACAAACACTTTAAACAAACCTGTGCCTTCTGTAATTTAGTGGCAGTAAATCGAAATAAAGCCATTTTTTATTTGTAAAATTCGAATTTTAAAATACAGAACTCAAAAAAAGTTGATGAAAATTAAACCGGCAGCCTTTCAATCCAACCCCTTAACGTTCGCTAGCTGTCTAGTCTATTTAAAATAGAAATAGGACTGAAGTTTACAAATTACAATAGTCACAACTTCACAAATATTCACAATCACTTTCATTCATTAAGCCTTTATGTCGTTGTCGGCTGACGTTTGTTATTTTTTTGACATAACATGAAATGACATTTAGAAAGTGTTACCGTCGGTCTCTGATATAAATCGGAATGTTTGCATATTTACTAAATTACTACATAGACAATAGTATAAAAATTTAGTTAAAGTTAGAATGTTTATATTTTTGTAATGGATATAAACTTGATTAGTTTGAATAAACTAGTGCACAATTTTTAAAAATGAAACTAAATAATTCAGTCTAGCAATTTTCTGATTTTATTCGAAATTTATATTTTAAGAAAAGTAGAGATATTCCCTATCAATATTTTACTTGAATTTTTACTTTTAATACTTTATTTTTTTTTTGTTTTTAAATATGCGAACAGAAATTTACGGTTACAATACAAAACAATATTAAGTTTAAGTTTTTAATACTAATAATAAATTTATAAAATTTTCCGTGCTTTCGATCTTACTTCTATTATATCATATAATAAAAAGCTTCGCTTTTCTTAAAACATTTATTGTGTATTATTGATTTTTTTTTTAAAATTATCTTATGATTTTTTGAGTAAATGTTATAGTGATAAAAAAGTCCTATATTTATATGATATATTATCAGCGTGATTATAATCTCATGATTACTGGTCCATTGCTTCTCCTTGGCTTACATCATCAACATCCATGCCACCTAAATCAGATTTCTCATCAATTTTTGTTGGAGAAACATCATCTGTAGCCATTTCATTGGAATCAGCTGCTTGCATTTCTACACATGGGGTTCCATCTACCGGTGCTGTTTCAATATCAACAGGATTTTCAGAAATAATAGGATCCTCCATTGGTTGATCTACAGAGGTTTGTGGTTCTGGAATAGCTGTTGATTCAACATTGGATTCAGCAATTGATTCTGATGTAATATTAGTAACTTTCTCGTCAAGATTTATTGGGATTGTTTCTGGAACAGCATGTGGTTCTTCTACAGCCATGTCTTCCATTTGTTTTTGTTTCTCTATAACAACTACTTCACTTGTTTTATTATTTTCTGAGGACATTTCAAACTTTTCTTCAGTCACATCATTTAACTTATTTGATATTGGTTCTTCTGCAGTAGGAATACCTATTTCAGATTCTGGCAGTTTGTTTGGTTGTTCAGATGGATCGACGACATCATCCGTGCTAAACAACTCAATTCGTTTTTCTTCTTTTGAATCACAGTTCTTAGAATTTGAATTATCGTTTTCTTCAAAATCGTTATCTTCCTTTGTTGGTATGGTTTCGCCTAATGATTTATTTTCATTACCTTCCAAAGTAATTTTATCATCGACAGTTTTTTTTTTTTCTTCGTCTGTTGCAACGGGACTATCTTTAGTAGGTTGTTCGTCGTCTACATTTAATAATTTATCTTCTTCTTCTTGTGTTGGATCATCAGTCTTTTTATTTTCATTAATAACTAATTTGTTTTCAATCGAATTATCATTAGCAACATGGTTTTCGTTATTTTCTTTTTCTGGAATGTATTTAACTTCTGTTTCTTTAGAAGCGTCACTTTTTTCTTCATTTTTAGTATTTATTTCTGAAGTCATTTTTTCGGAGGATTTTTCAAAGGTATTCAAAGGCTCTTCAATTGATTCGGCTTTACCTTCTTTATTTTCTTCAACCACAGATTCTTTACTTTCAGACACATCATCAGATTTCTCATTTTTTAAATTGTCTTCTTGTTCTTTTGTATTGTCATTTTCCGTTTTTTCATCCCCTCTGATAACCTCTAACTTTTTTGAAAATTCTTCATCATTTGTGTCTAATTTCGGTTTTTTTGCTGATGGCAATTCAACATCTTCATGTGTTTTATTATTTTCTGTATCAAATTTATTGTTTATAGCTGATGATCCTGTTCCATTAGATCCGTTTTGTTGTCTTTGATTTTCGACGTTAAAAATATTTTCATTTTCCATTTCAATATCAACATTAACGTCCAAAGAAATAACAACAGAATCTAGTGAATCACCATTTTCACTTTCAGGTTGCTTGCGACCAGGTTCAATTGTACTTACAACTGTCATAAAAATTATAATTTTAAGTACTTTCTATAATAAAAATAATTTTAAAAATACTTAATAATTTTTGCTTGATTAAAAATATTTGAATATTGCAATGAACAATAGATTTCCTATCAATTTGTTTGCAATAAAAAACTTTCAAAGTTTAAAAAAAAAATAATGGAAATACATACATATTTCTATTTTTCTTGAAATATAATATTTTTTTTATCAAATATTTTTAAAACAACATTTTAATATTATTTCAGTTTACTATTTTGTATAATTAATAGTGCATCTTAATGTATACTTTTGTACATATAGATATACTGATACAAGAAAAAAACCAAGATGGCTACATTGAAATTTCATTTTCATTATTCTTAAATTTGTTCTTCATATCAAAATTAAAACTTATATATAAATATGATAAACTTACCCAGAATATTTTTTTCTAGAGCCCTCATGTACTTATCAATACGGCTATATTGCTTTTTAGGGTTTGTTAGAAGTTCACATATTCTTTGAATAGTAAATGGAGCTGAATTGAAAAGTTCCAAACGCTCTAAAAGTGCCGTTTTCATTGTTTCATAATTAAAAGGATCCACATTGGGATATTGTGGCAAATCTAAATATTTCAATATATTAAAATTTATAAAATATGTATGTACATATAATAAAAACGTACCATCAATGTTAGAAGTAGAGTCATGAAAGTCTTTAATTACATGTATTAGTTTTTCTCGAAATAAGTACTTAATGTTGCTCCAAGTAAATACTGTATCACCGGTTTTAGCAACATAAATCAGCTTAAATATTTTAGAAAAGTATTAGAATAATGTATTTTTTTTTAACAATTCCATATGATGCTTCTTTAAAACTTACATATTCATCCAACTCTTTTGGTATGTCCTTTTGTTTTAATTTTGTAAATCTTTCTAATATTTGTAAAACTTCTTCGGCATTTTCCATTTTTAATAGTTTATTTTATAAAGATTTACTTTTTATTTCTATAAAAAAAAAAATCCAAAAATTTAGAAGACGACGACGATCTAACCGGTTTATATGAAACACTGCAAAAATTTCTGATTTGATAATTAGTTTCGGTAAATCAGTATGGAATTGGAAGAGGAACGCAGACCACAGTACAATTACATTAACATACAATATCAAAGATGTTCAGTGCTGACAGTGTAGTTAAAATTATTACAAATTTACAATATAAAATATATGAAAGGTATGCACTATGCAGTCTCTTCAAAATACTTAATCTCTTTGTCAATTAAAACTTTTAGCAAATATGTATTTATCATGTATTTACATATTTATATATTTTTTTCCACGAAAACTTTAAACCAAAATTTATTTTTGCTTTTTTAGTTAAAAATTTATTTTAATTTTTTGTTGTCATCTTATAAATAGACCCTTTAAATTTTCACTTGTGAAAAAGGTATTTTAATGTCAAATACTGCTGTCAAAATTGAGTATGAAAATTGTTTATATAAAAATTTGAGTACCGTTGAAAAATGTTTAGATAAAAATATTGATCATCAAAGTTTTAAAAACTGTTAACTTTAAATAAAAAGAATAATTATTTAATTAGGCTCAATTATTTTATAATTTTATTTATTCAACCGTAAATCAATTTTACGCTACTAGATGAGCTTACATGGATTAATAAAATATAAAATATATTTATTATAATATATACATATGTTTTGTACACACATAAAAATTAAAGTTTAGATAGTAAGTTTTATTTTTTACTTTTTTCATTTTAACTGTAAAAATAATTACATTCCAACTTCATTACTCTTTAGTGGTTATAAACATAATATATGTATGTATGTATATCAAAATATGTTATATGTGCATATATGGATGTATATAATTACTTTTTTTCATAATAGCGAACCCAGTTATACAATATAATATCGAGACTGCCTGAGATAAATTATACGTAAAATAAATAAAGTATTAACAAGTTTTAAATAAATAATAAATAAAGTAAAGTTAGTTTTCAAAAATAATTCGAGAATACCATAAAAATGACACAGAAAATTCTATTTATGAAAATTTTTATTTTCTAAATTCATTGTCAAATTTTATAAACTCTTTCTAAATTAAAAAATTGTAGTAACTTATTAATTATGCTATATGTACCTATGTATGTAATTCAAAAACTTTGGAAGTTTTTATCGAAATAAGTAAAGGGAAGAAAAATTATTAAAAGATGTTTAGAACTTGTACATATGTATGTATGTATGTACTTTAAGGAAAATTATTATTAATTTTTAAAATTTTGCGTAAAAAATACAAAAATCGGATAATTCAAAAAATAATTATATTAACAATAAATCATTTAAACTAGATTATGATTTTTTTAAATATTTACTTACAATAGTATGAAATTGTTTCAATTTTGTATTGACATAAATTGAAAAGCTAATCGCCATAAGGGTAACTAAAGCTTAGATTACCTTGGTGTCTTACACATAAAATTTGAATAAAAATCTATTTTTATATAGTAATATACTTTATAATATAGATATATATAGAACAGTACGTGGTCCATGCTTTGAATGGGATAAATTATAATAAATATCACTAGATAATTATATACACTTATACAAATATTATATATAACTAGTGATATTTATATACTAATGCATTCAAATTTCATTGTACCCTAAATTTTCTTTTTATTTTTATGTATGATTGTAAAAGTATGAAAGTTAAACAATAAAAAAAATAAACTTAGTATTGAGTTCGAAAAAAATGTATTTCAAATAAAACTCAGTTCGCTAGTGGCTACTGACCGATCATAAACATGGAAGATTATTGGGGTTTGAGTAGAATAAATGGTACACAATAAAAAAAGTTAAATTTTTTTGTGACTTTAAAACACATTAAACAAAAACTAATATTAATTTTTGTAGCCTTTTTGTTTAATTTTATTTCATTTTTTGTTTTTTTTTACATTTTTTTGTAAATTTATGAATATATAAATGATTTAATTAAAGTGTGATTGGTAGTAACAATTGAAAACGATAATATTAGCTTAAAAAAGCAAATTATTAAATAATCATGACGCACAACGGTAAAATTTTTGTCAATTAAAGAATCGTTTACATAACTAGTAAAGCTTCTTGTATTTCGTTTAATTAATTTTAATAAAAATGTGGTTTGAATAAAAATAGAATGACATAGATTTAATACAAATCTTCAGTTTTTAATATAATAACGGTGCCATATTAAAAAAATATAATTAAATAAATCAAATTATATTTATTATTATTTCCAAAGAGAATGTTAAAACTTACAGTTTACTAATATTTTGAAAATTAGTTATAAATTTAAATATAATTGTATTTTATAATAATAAATTAGTTGAATGTAAAAAAAAATACCTTAAGGTGAAAAAAGGATATTTTTTAATAAATAATATTTATTTTAGAGAATATGTGTAGTTTTACAAAAGGAAATATATAGTTAAGGAAATGGTTTCAAAATAATGTTTAAATAAACTTAAAAAATCTACAAGGATAATTAAAAGAAATATTTTCTAATGCCTATAATTTTGTTTAGAATTTATTTTTATTATAATTTTTTAATAAAAGGTGTTAAACATATAATTTTAATTGGATATAAGTATGAAATCAGCTAAGTAATTGATTAAGTAAATTAAAATTAAAAATATTCAGTGACGAGTAATTTTTTAAAGAAGTAATAAATACAATTTTTTTTTGTAGTTGTTTATCTAAGTATATATGAATACTCTATTAAAAATTTGATATAAATTTATGTTTTATAATATAAATTTATTGCATAATATTTACAATGCTACAATGCTGAGGTAGAAAATTAATTTTTAAAATATATTTTTAATTAATTGATTTAATAATGAATAAGTATATTTAGTTTTTTTTTTTTATTAAAAATTGTATAAATTCAATTTATTGGAATTTTAGTATACATACAGTACAAAAAGAAATTTTCGTGTCTTTACAAATTATTTATTTTAAAATGGTACATCCCTGACTTGAGACATTTTAATTTTTTAGAATATTTAATATTCCCAAATTATAATAAAAAGCTTTACGTTTATTTAGATCTTTTTTTCTCCAAATTGAAGAAATCAGATGAAATATTGAATAATACGAATAATACGAATAGTTCAAAATAACAATAAAAAAAAAATAATAAAACATAGTATGTATAATAATATGTACTAATGTAAATATCTAAACTATTTGTATATTCCTTTATGTTGTATTTGTTATATTGTATATCATGCATATAATATGATATAAGTATTATTAAATTCAGTTAAAAAAAATTATCACGATAAGAAGTTCAGAAATGCAAAAAAGACGTTTTTTTTTTCTTTCTTGATTATTAAATTAAAGTGAACTAAATTGCCGTTGGGATTAATATATAGTCATTCTATTCATATTTTTTTTAAAACATGTATAAGTATATACGTATATATATGTATATATGTATATATATATATATATATATATATTTATATGTATATTTATTTATTTATTTAATAAATATAGGCATACACATATTATATATACAAGACATGTTACGCAAAATATCCAATTTTCTTAATCTGAATGATGTATAATATACATATAAAGTTTTTTTTAAGATATTAAAATGTAAATAAGAGTGTTTTATATTAAAAGAATGAAATATTCTTAAATTACTTATGAAAAGAATTATATTAAATTTTTTTTTGCTGAAATTTCTCTTATTTTTTTTACTTTTCTAACAGTTTTATGATAAATAAATTTTACATTTCAACGATAGAGAATGACATTAATGAGAAATTTTAATTTTTAATTTGATATTTAGTTTGGTACAATATTATTCTTGAAAAGCATCGAAAGTTCTTATAATCTCGAAATTCTATTCTTTAAGGTATTTCACAAATTTCTTTGAAAAGTAATTTGTGAAAAGTATTAAATAATTTTCTTAATAAATTTTATCTCTGAAGTGTTTAATTGTAGTTGTTGTTTTTTATTTTTATGGTGTTTTTATTAGTTTTAATTTACAGGACCCTTGCAAAAAATTAATTATTATAAATTATTATTAAATAATAAAAAAAACTAGAAGATATTTTCTTTTCATTACAATGTTTTGGAAAGTAAAATTGTTTAATTTTTAAATACGATTTAAAAGTTGAATTTACTTTTCATTTGGTTATTTAACTAAGACGCAATTTATTTCTTTTGGGATTTATAGTTACCTATGTAGTTTTTTTTTTTATCGAAAACAATTTCCATTTATAAATATGTACATATAATGAAATTATTTCTATTTATTTAGGAATTAGGTATATTAAATTACAAATATTTTTTTATAAAAATAAATATAAAAATAAAAATAATAAATGAAGAATTATAAAAATAATTTAATATGAATAATATGTAATTTATTATTTTTTAATATTTATTATTTTAAATTTATCATTTATTTCTTGGCTCGAATGGCAATTTATTTTTTTTGATTTATTTCCCTTTTTACTGACGACTTCATAAACGTTCAAACTTTCGACTACGATAATTGATCTAATAGACATATTTTCTAATTACAGTTATTTTTTTTTTTTAATTTACAAAATAAAAACAAAGTACTTTTAAATATTAATATTAAAGTTATTTTTAATATTACAATTTTTAAAATTTCGTTCTATTATATATTTAAATAGAATTTAATATTACATATCTTATTAAAAAACTATTATTGTAATATAAAATAAAATTAAATAAAATGTAATGTTATACCTGGTTATACTTAAATGTATATATGTACTTATATTTAAAGAATTTTTCATTTAACAAATATTTTTCGATAATAATATTAAACTATAGGGTCCTATGGCCTATAAGTGAAAAATTTGTCAATGATAATTTAAAAATATTGTCGGAAAAGTTTGAGAATAAATTATAAATCTTTTAAAGAAAGAATTCAAAATAATTCTGCTTTTGTCGCTGACTTAAAATTGATTGATTCGTTAAAGTAGGAAAATTTTTATATTCATTTTGAAACTCTATAGTACCTATAAGTTTATACTATTAATTTTGTTTTTTTTTTATATTATTATTCAAAAATGGAAAATAATTATTTTTATTATATTTTTATACTTTCAAATTTTTTTTTACAATAGCTTTTTACTATGTATAAAAATTTATTAAAAATTATTACTATCTATTTAATTAACTTAGAAGACATATAAGAATTTACTTTAAAATTTTTATTTAATGAGAAGATAAAAAAAATTAAATCTAAAAACAGAACTAAAATTGGTGATGCTTTCACAAGAAATTATAAAAGTTAGAAATTTTTAAAAATGTATAGTTATTAACATTTATTAAAAAATATAAAAATATTAACGGGCAATTATATGTATTAAACGGTATGATGAAAGAACGATAGCGGAAATAAGGGCCGCGGTCTTTTATTACAAATTTTTTTGAACTGGAGTTAAAGCCCATGATTAAAAGAATTAAAACAGCGGTATAAGCGGTATACACAATGTTTTTTTTGGTATAAAAAGAAGAGAGTAATAGAATATGTAGATCAAACGCACTTTATTTTAGTATAATTTGTAATATTTTTTTCCATCTGTAAAATAATTGAAAATCCATTTTGATATAATTTTAAAAACAATTTTTTTTTATAAATTGTCTTAGTTATTATAAACAATACTAATCACAAATAATTAAGGCGGTGCTATAAAACCTTTGTAATAAGACTCATTACCATTGAATGTGAATGTGAAATAAAACTTAAAAATTTTAATTTATTTTAAAATTCGAGTATAATTTCATAATATACTCGTAAATTTGAGTATAAAACATTTTTGTTATTGAGTTTTAAATTCAAAGTTTTAATATGTATGTAAATATAAAGCGGGTAAACATATTGTATAGGTATATAAAAAATAATTAGAAAGGATTTTAGAGTTGGCTCCAAAATCAGGATTTGAATAATTTGTTTAGCGGGGGCGGTCCTCACTATTTTAAATTCTTTAATGTTGAAATATGTATGTAAAAAAAATTATTAGGAAAGACTTTAGTTGAGAGTTGATTACAAAATCAGAGCTCTAATAATTTGTTTAACGGTGGTTTGGGGAACGGCAGCCCTCACTATTTTATATAATTTTTTGATGTTGTAATATGTATGAGTTTAATATTTATGTAAAAAAAAATAATTAAGTAGGCTTTGAGAGTTGGTTTCAGGGTTCCTTTTTCCAAAATATTTACATATACATGTATATAAATATATTTATATTAGTATGCCAAATTCTTAAACACGATCTAGTTGGATTGGGAATTGAGATGGGAGTTAAGACCCATGGGCTTTAATTTTTTTTGAAAAAGAATTAAAGCCCGCAAGCGTTTTGGATGTGGGTAGCTTTACTACACTAATCTTTTGTAGAAAACAAAATTATTTGTAAAGGGTATTATCAAAAATAGAAGTTCAAAATAATTAAAATAACATTTATAAATTAAAAAAAAAAACAGAAATCTACGTAGAAAAATTAAATATGTATGTATGTATGTACCTACGTTATACGTATTTAAAACAAATTGTTTGAATATTTTCCGATATTTTATTTAGTTTATTTTATCTACATATGTATGTATGTATGTACCTAACGAATAAAATATTCGTGCAAATAAATATTTTTTGTATCTAAACATTTTTTGTTTTCTCTAATTAATAATCTGATATGAAAGTAATGAAAATATTGTATGCAATAAATAATTAAAAAGAATAATAAAGTGTATTCGAGAATTACGAGAAACTTTGCATATATAAGTAAAATGCGAGTATTTAATTATTTATCATTTTTATTTTTATTTTCGGAAGTTTTTATTTCATCAATCATTTTACATAATGACATTTGTGGGATTGTGGGATTTACAATAAAAGGAAATAACATCATGATTATTGTTAGCTATTTTTTTTTTTAAATAATAAGAAAAATTAAATTTATGTTAAATTATTTTGCGTTATTAATTACCGAACAAGTAAAATTATTATGTTCCTATTAAAAAAATTTAATTCTAAGTAATTAAAAAAAAAATAAAAATTTGTACCGTTTCATATATTATGTATATTTATATACACTGAAAATATTTACATATAAATTGAGATTTTATTTTATGAAAAAAATGAAAAAATGCGTTGCTTTGATTTTGTAACCAATTTTATTAAAATATTTTTTTTTTAATATTAAATATATGTATAAAAAACATCATTTATATTATCTCAATAAAATTAAGTATTATTAAGTCATTGGCTTAATTTAATTGAATTAAATATTATGTACTATTTATAAAAAACAAAAAATAGCTTGTTTGAAAACTTTGATAAATATGTATTTTTAAAAATGTAGATTTTTACGGATTTTTTTTTGGAAATTAATGATTATTTCAGAGAAGGTTAATTCAATTATTTATGTGTTTTTTTTGTTTAATTTGCATTTGAATTAGAATAATTTGGCGTTTATTTTAAACGTTTATCTTTTTTGTTAAGTAAATACTAACTAATTTAATAATTGTTGTACGTTTGTGTCTATAGTACTTTTATGGATATTTACCTTTGTGAGGGGTAGTTTTTTGTATTATGAAGAACTATTTAATTTTTTTTATTTATGTTTTAATTTCTATCCATATACAGCAGTGCTTCAAAAATTTATCACTCTATTTGTTATCATTCTAACGCTTAAAGAAAAGATAAAATGAAATGCAAATTAAAATTGTTGTAATAAAGTTTATTATTATTCATTATACCACAAAGTAAAATATTTATATATTATTATCTATATTTCCTTTTTGATTAGACCTCCATTAGACCTTTTTATTAGGAAAACTGTTAATTTCAGTTATATAAGAGGCCTATGTCTATCTATTATAAATCGAAAGAATCCTGTACAAATGAAAGTTGTTTTCAAGTATTTTGCATGTATATTTTTTGTGAATTGTGTGTATATGATTTACTACTGTAAACTAAGAACCGTATTTCAACCCTTATCAATACAGCACAATATTTTAAAAGAATCGGCTTATTCGACGTTTTCTTGCATACCTTCAATCGCTAGTAGTTTCTGTTTGCTTAAATCGAGATTTTTAATTATGGAGTGGTCTCAACAGTTGGTCAACATTGTTTATCGTATTGAATTTGATGTAATAAATTTGGTAACATCTCGTATTAGAATATGACGTAAGAAATAAATTTATTGATTGATATTACCAGAACTTTTTATAGCTTACTTTTAGTTTTTATGCTAAAACTAAGTTAACATAGAAAAGCAGTTTTCAAGTATGTTTTATTTTAGATTTAAGCTTATAATTAATTGATTTTAAACTTTCTAAAAATAAAAACTATTGTATTCATTAAACTTATCATTAATAAATTTTACTAATTTATTACAAAATATTTATTAAATTTTCTTTTACAAAAAAATATTTCTATTATTTTGAAGATACTTTCATTTTTTTTAGTTTCTACGGAAGTACTCTTAAATAATAAATTACAAATATAAATAAATAATATTATGTATAGAAAAATATGAATTGTCATATCAAATCATCTTATAAAAACGATGTAGAGGTATAAGGTACATATTTTATCACGTGAATATTATATAAAATTTTGATATACACAGTCAATTTGATTGTTTTTCGTAATTGAAGATCGTTTTGTTTTTATAAATTTTATTTAATTTTTGTTTTCCAATTATCTATGAAAACTAATTGCAATCTATCTATTTTTACGTATTTAATTTAAATACCTACTTCATATACATACAATATAAAAAGTATATTGAAGTATAAATAAATAATAGTATAAATTAAGAAAAAGAAGAATTGTGAGAAAATTAAGTATCTACATACATAAATGCTAATGAGATCGTTTTATTAAGTAATTTATCTTACTAATACTTTTTTTTTCATATAATAATTAATAATTATAAAGTACATACTTGCTATTTAATCAAATACATGTATATATAAGTAATCTATAATAAATATAAAAATTAAAATTAAAATGTAAATTTGATTTTGATAGAATAAGATAATAAACAAATTGTATAACTATTCTTACCGTCATTCATTTAAATTTTTTTGCTATTAATTAAATATTTTTAGTTATCAATTATTAATAGAGAGTTGTCATAAATTACAATCCTCAAAAATCTTATTAACTCCTTCTTAAAATATACTAAAAAATACTTTATTGTATTTCACTTATTTATTTGAATTCTAATACATATTATAAAAACAACTTACACAATACTAGTATACCCGTCGGCTGATAAGGCCAATTGGCATGACAAAAAATTAGAAAATAAGTTATTTATTTTTATGATGTAAATGTCCCTCGTTATAAATGGAAATCAAGAAGCTAATTATTGTCAAAGATTGATTGAAAAACTAAAAACAAAAACTTTTATTTTCAGCATTAAATTGTACACCCCCAGCGATAGACGATTTCCCAAAAGATCTTTTCACAGAAACAGAAAGGCAGTCGGGTTTTGTAGTACTTCACGTGATAGCAAGTTTGTATTTATTTGTAGCTTTAGCTGTAGTATGTGATGAATATTTTGTTCCTGCAGTTGAAAAAATATGTGCTGGTAAGAAAATATAAAAAATTTTTAATTTTTTTATTTTCAAAAATCAAATTTTTTTTTATTTTTTGTTTTAGCGTTGAACATGTCAAATGATGTTGCAGGTGCAACATTTATGGCAGCAGCTACATCAGCTCCCGAACTTTTTGTAAATGTAATAGGAACATTTATTACAGAAGGTGACATTGGCGTTGGGACTATTGTAGGTTCTGCCGTTTTTAATATATTAGCTGTTGCAGCATGTTGCGGAATAGGAGCTGGCATGGTAATTGAAATTTTTATTGGTAGGATAACATTTATTATTTAAAATTTTTTTTTTGATAGACAATACCACTTGATTGGTGGCCTTTAACTAGAGATAGTATAGCTTATGGAATAACTGTAGCTATTTTAATTTGTGTTATGCATGATGAACGTGTTGAATGGTATGAGGCATTAATTTTGGTTTCACTTTATGGAGTGTATATTGGAATAATGGTTAATGATAAAGCACTTCAAAGATGTGCTAGACGTAAGATTTTAGGAAAAAGATATTGTGTTTGTTTTGTTATTATTGATATTATTAAAAAATTTTAGAGGGAGTTGATAATGCAAAAGCTAGAAGTAGATCTGTAGATAGTGCTACACAGCCAAAAGTAATTCAAAGCCTTGGTAATTATTAAAAATCTTTATATTAAGATCGTTTAATAAGATATTTACTGTGTCGTTTTAGAAATTGTAGAAACTGAATTTAGTAATAAAAAAGAAAAAGCTGAAAAAGCTGATACACCACAACAAAATGGTGGTTTAAATTCATCTAGTACACTACCTACAACTGAACCACCTGGAGAAGAACAAGAGGATGAAAGTTACTCTTTAACTCATTGGCCCAAAGGAAGTTGCATTGCAAAATTTACGTGGTTAATAATCTGGCCGATACATTTACTGTTTCGATTTGTTATTCCAGACTGTAAAAAAAAGAGATTTAAAAAACTTTTCCCCTTAACATTTATTATGTGTATTGTATGGATAGGATCTTTATCTTATGTTGTTGCTTGGATGATAACCATTATAGGTAAATTTGAAGAAAAATTAGAAACAAATTAGAATATATTATTATCACGTTTATTTAATTATAAAATAATTGAAATAATTTAGGGGATACATTAAAAATTCCTGATTCAGTTATGGGTATAACATTTTTAGCAGCTGGAACAAGTGTGCCAGAAGCCGTGTCAAGTGTAATTGTTGCGAAACGAGGTAATTAAAAAATTATTAAGAAGAGTTTTTGTTTTATTTTATTTGTATTATTTATCAGGTCATGGTTCAATGGGAATTTGTAATTCAATTGGATCTAATACATTTGATATTCTTTTATGTCTCGGAGTGCCATGGTTAATTAAGGCAGCATTTTCACCAATTGAAGCTGGACAGCATTATGTTGCAATCAATTCAGCAGGATTGGAATATTCTGCAATTACATTATTATCAACATTGTTTTTACTTTATATTACGTTTTCGCTAAGTAAATTTAAATTGGATAGAAAAGTTGGAATAGCCTGCCTTATTATGTATCTGGTGTTTTTAATATTTGCTACATTAATTGAATTAAATGTATTCTTTAGAGTTAATTTACCTACTTGTGGTTATTAAATTTGAAATTATTACTTTTTGTATTTTTTATTGTGAGTTTAAGTTAAATTTTTATTTTATGACTATACATTTTAATTTAATAAGGGGCGGTAACAATAAAGTAACCGATTAATTTTAAATATTTTATACCAATGGTATATATTTGCTAAGATCAAATTTACTAAGATAATTTAATGTGGTTAATTCAATTTTGTTAAATGTGTTAAAAAAATTGCTATAATTTTATTTAGAAAATTTATTAGAACAACTTATTTTATCAAAACACATTATGTCAATTGAAGTTAAATTTTATATTATTTTTCAAAAGAAACATCTTTCAAGAACATTAAAAAAATCAAATTAAAATATCAAGTATTATTTTTTTATTTTTGGTATAAATTATACAATTTTCACATTTGAATAAAATGTATCATGTAATCATAATTAAATTCTATGTAGAAATTTAGACTATTTTAATCGGTTCTGCAAATTAAAAAAATCAACTGGTGTAGTTACAAAAATTTGTATACTTGTAGTTTAAGAATTTTAATTTAAAGAGAATAGAAAATATTCAATATAAAAAAGGTGTGTTTAATGACAAAATTAAATAAAATATTATTCGGTTTCGCTTCAATCTACTTAGGTCATAATATTACATATACACATCTTCTCTAATATTTAACAATCTGATATTGGTGTTTTATATTGAATGCGTAAGTGCTTTTGTTACATCTAATAGACACATTATGAAAATTGTATTTTAGTTCAAAATAAACACATAATTTTTTTAAAGTTTACCATATTTAGACATACTCTTTGTATTCAGACTCAGTATTTTTACTAGAACATATTTTTAATTAGTTATCTGTATGACTGTGTCTTTTTCTTACAATTATTTAAGAAAACTCGGTTTAAGATGGTACCTTGCAGTAAAATTTGTCCATAAACCAGAAAATTTTAAAGAAGCTTCTCTTTAAATGGAAAACCATGATCTAATATACAGTTGAAACAAATAAAAGAAACAATATAGTGACATAATATTAGGTGCTTAAACAACTAAAAGTAAAAATAAAATTTTAATTTCCGATATATAAGAAGTAGAATCAATTTCCCTACTATATTTTTTTATATAATGAATACAAAAAAAAAACAAAAAAAAAATTCATAAAAATCATATATTTAAATAATATTTAACTTAAGAACTTTTTTTTTCTTAATAATTAAAAGTATAAATATTAAATTATAACAAAATTTATATGAAGATTATGTTATTTTATAATATAAATTTATATTAAAATATATAAATTAAAAAAAAACAAAAATATATATGTTATATATTTAACTAATGTATATGAGTATAAAAAAGTGACTATTTATAATTTAGTAATCTAATATGTAATACTGTCTAGTTAAAATATAAATTTATTTTTTTGTGTAAATTAAGATCAAATAAAAACCAAAACTGTATAAATTTTTTATTTTTAAGTTATAAATTAATGAATTTTACTTGTAAATTACATGTAAATTAAAAAAAGTAAAGTATTTTTAATATAACCAGTGACACCCTTTTCTTTTTATTGAAATTTAAAAATATTATTGTTTATGAAATAAAATTTGGTTACTATTAATAAATTTAACTTTTGTCAATATTTTTGCTTTAATTCTGGTACAATAAAATTTAGATTAGTATACAAAAACTTTATTCTTTTTCTTATTTGTTCGTATACACACATAGTATAAGGAAAGTTTTATGTAATCGCAAAAAAAGTATTCCTTGCAAATTTTGCCTAATATGAACATATGAATTTCTCTGAATCGCAAAATATTAAGAAAGAAGGTAGGACCAAATAGGATCTTTTACCAAGCTGTCAACCTACTTAGCTGCTTGCTTTCTATTTTGCAATAATTTATAGTTTAAAATATTTAATTAAAAAAATAAAATAGTCTAAATTTTAAAATATAATTCTTATTACTTTCAAAAGTATTTAAAAAAAAAAAATTGGTTTAAAAAGTGATTATATGAAAAGTGAAAACATTTCAACTTAAACCTACATGTTTTGTCGTGGTGATAAGATCATTACTCAAAGCCTAATTTTACATTTTATAGTTTTTATTGTATCTCTTGAACTAACTGGTATATTTGTAATATTTTATGCTTATCTGAAAAATCTCGAAATTTAATGAAATTAGAATATGTACTTTGTTGAAAATGTTAAATACCCTGACTTCAAAATTGTAGATATACTGTAGTACTTACTACAAAGTATAGCGTTTAAAAAGTTTATATGCACAGGTATTTACAAAGTTTTGCATTCAATATTGTTTGTTATACGCAGATAATGTGTATAAAGTGGGTATTTCATATATAGAAAAAAATGTATAGCTGCTTTAGTATACATTTGAAATCGTTTTGTATTTTGATCTTTGTCGTCTATTTTTGCTGGAGTTATTATGAATTTTGACGTTTAAAAAAAAATAAAAATAGTAAAATAGTTCTTGACAATTTTAAGCAGATGTTTACACTTCAAAAACTGTATATGCAATGTAAATAAATGCATTATATATTTTGTGGTTTATATCTACATTGTAGTAAAAGTAGTAATACTCTAGTAATACCGCAGGTGTATTATATGCAATTCTGAAGTCAGCCATAGTTTGCCTAAAAATTAGGAAAAATCCATCTCAAAAATGTTTTATGGTTATTTTCATTAGGTATTAAAGGAGATAAATTCTACATAGTATAAAATTTCTAAGAATAATTCTTTGTTTGCATATTTTGAGAAAGAAATTCTTGCGATCTTTCAGATTTGATAAAATATTGTTAATGGGCCTGTTAGTTCATGAGATATAAGTAAAAATATGAAAAACAATGAACAAAGTTTGGTTGAAATCCCAAAATATATGTAATGTCTAAAACTTTTACTGATCATTAACAATTTGAAATGAGTAATTTACTCAATAATCCAACTATAAAGTTTTTTTTTTTGAAACTTTATTTTTATTTTATTTATTTAGGTACTACAATCTTAGTTTAACTTAACCTACAAAAAAGTTTACAAGAAAAGGTACTTCATTCTTATTACTGTTCTATTAACATTTAAAAATATGATTTTTTTTATGTTAAATTTGTCTATTTCAAATAAATTTCTTCAAAATTTTTACTAAATAAAATTATTTTCTTTCTTTATGTTGTTTATTGCAAAAATTTATAAAAGCAATGTTTAATATTTTTTTTTTATTTAAAAGCCCTAATCTAGTTAAATAACTTAAATAAACTTAGCTTACCTACACTCTAAGTAATTTACAAAATTGTTTTAGTTATTATTATAATGTGTCTAACCACCAATACTCTCTTTTCACTGTTTTGTCTATGTCGGGTATAGACATGCCATATTTTAGGTTGACTCCGTTTATGACATATTCATATTCAATTTGTTTACATGTAGCCCGTCTATTATAATGAAATAATATGGGAACATGATTTTGGTTTTTAATATAATGGTTTTGGTCTAAAATTATGAAATGCTCAGTAGCAAAGTCTTCTTAATAAACTCCTCATTGTGGTAAAATATATGTGATATTAAACCATTTTCTGGAGTTTTAATAGTGTTCATCACTATCATAGTGTTCTAATTAATTTTATGAAAAAAAAATGATCTATTCTTATGACTTTTGCTTCCTTGTACAAGTATTTATTAGAGTAATATTGTACCATATGAGCAAGCGTTGCACTACCACTAATATCGCACACCATAGGCAAGCGTATTACTTATTTCACTGCCATAAAAGACTTGTTGCCTTTAAGAATTGTATATAAAGGCGTAGCATATTATCTACTTTTATTATAAAAAAAATTATAAAATGATATAAGTATGTATGTATGTACCTAATATAATCATTAATCAATAATGTTAAACAAAGATTACCTAAAGGTATGCAAAAAATAATTAGAATTTTCATATGTAATATCATATGGATAATTCGGGTTGGAAGTTGGAACTTGGAGTTCGGTCTGAGATTTCTGTCAGTAAAGACGGTTAAAAGCAATATTTCTAGACTAAAACTAATAGTTATAATATTAAACAACTATAAAAAAAAATAACAAAAAAAAACTTAAATTATAAATATTTTATTTATTTAACAGTGAATGAATCATAAATAAATGAAAAATTAAATAAAAATTTAGTTTTTTTTTATTCTATTAATCTAAACTAAAACAAAAAAATCACCATGGAAAATAAAAAAAATGAAACAATTAAAATGTGAAAAGTCAAAACTCAAAACAAATTAAACAATTTGGAAAAACAAATGCAAAAGATAAAAATGAATTAATTGTAAAAAAAAGGAGAAACGCGTGCTGAGAAAAAATCAAATATAAACAATTCGTATAGTACGCTAATGGAAAATGGATGACGTTTGTCAAAATAACGAAGAAGTCTCTCAAAACCACGAAGCTGAAAACGGCAAAGACGATTTCCAGAAATTTATAAAAGTTCTATCGCAAAACAATGCAATGCTATGAATAAACAAAATATAAACAATAAAACCAGAACAATAATAGCAACTGTAAGCCAAAATGTAAACAAAAATATTAAAAATAACAATAATAATAAAAACAATAACAACAACAATAACATCAATAATAATAATAACAATAATAATAGTAATAAAAAAATGCCACCAATCCGTCCGTTTACATTGGTCTTCTCGAATCTACTTTTTTTATTACATTTCATCCTTTTTTTTTTTTTAAATGTATTTCTCTGCCACATAAATATGGAGACAGGAAACACAGCTTTTCCTGTTCAGGCGTGGCTGTACATGTCGTAAGAGTGAATAACTCTTACGACGTGTGTGGGATTCGAACCCACACTCCCTCGGTGTTTACAGCGTATTTTATACGCTCTTACCCACTAGGCCACCGGGGCCCCATTTCACCCTTCTTTCCGATAAACTAATTTTGTGGTTTTGTAGTTTTAAAATTTCAGTCTTCTTTTTTTCCACCAGAAATTTTAGAGTTGAAAAAAAGAATCTACTAATACAAAGATAAAATGAAACACAAATTTTTTATGAGGATCAGAAAACTACATATAGTACATTAATTTTTTGATAATTTTATATTCCTCTTTCTTCAAATTTTTTTTTTAAATACGCACACATATAGAAAATAAAAAAGAATCTACTTTTTGAAGACAAGTGCATACGTGAGTGGTCTTCGTGAAACGGATTCAAAATCTAAATTACTTAATGATATTCATAAAATACACCAAAAGAACTTAATTTACACACCACAAGAACTTATATCACTTAAAAGGCTCTTAAAAAATATAAACATAATAATTAAAGAAGAAATAAAACAAATAAATCCTGGCACAACAGAATAAAAAATATCACTATAAAAGACAACAGAAATATGTTTCTAGAAAAAAATAAACTTTTTCGAAAAGAACAGCACTGTAGCTTAAAACACTTACACACTGACAACAACGACTTGAATGTATTGATAAAGAACAATATAGACCATACAAAACTCGAAAAAACCAATACGAATAAATATAAAGTGCACCAGGAAGATGATATCTGCAAAATATTTGGTACATGCCTAGAAAAAAGCCATAATATCACATTTCCAAATAACAGTAAATTTCATGAAAAAATACGCGAAAAAATACAAAATTTCAAAATTCTAGATCAAGATCAAAAACAAAATAATGCTACGCTTTTTACAATTGACAATACAAACACTTCTTCCAATACGCTAAATAACAACAGCTATTTTACTGAACTCTGAACTCTACTCTAAATTTAAGAACTTAAAAAACAAAATATCTGCGGACATAGATAACAAATGCCAAATACCAAATGGGTTTTTAATCTATGGTTTGACTCTAGTCAATTTTTTTAATAATTCCAAATAGTGGAAGCAAAATAAAAAAGATTTAGAAATAAGTAAATTTTTTCTAGAAAAATGACCAAGAAAAATTCAAATTAAGCAATGAAAAACTAACAAAAAAGTTAGTAACAATTCGTCAAAAACTAAATAACCTTTTGCAACAAAATTTAGAAAAAACTCATGCCGTTAATGAAAATCCATATACTATTTTGGAGAAAATGGATTCAGAAACCGAAGATGCAGATACTGTTGAAATTGAAAATGTCGAAGATATTTCTGACTTCATCGAAGTTTAAAAAAAAAAGAATAATAATATTAAAAATAATAGTGTGAATAATTCGCAAGATATTAATTTAATCAGTTTTAAAAATATAATCTCACAATCAATTAACTTAAACATCATGATATTGAAAATAAGTAATTATAATTATACCAATAATTAAGAACAAAAAAAAAAGTATAAAAATGCCTCCAATTATTATATTTAATCAAAATTTAAACATGATTAAAAAATGAATTAAATTTCAACTCAAAATGAATAAATTTTTTATATAATATCTCAAAATGAGATAAAACACACACTTTATGCGGAGAACGTGGAAGATCAAAAAAATATTTTATTTAGCTTAAAAAATGTCTGTGTCGAATATTTTACTTTTACGATTCATTCTGAAAAGCCGATCCATTTAATACTAAAAAGTCTTTACGTAGATGATTTTATTATTATTGCAAAGTGAAAAAATTGACAAAGTAAAATTTATAAAAGTTATTAGGTTGACAAATCAAAAATCCATAACAAAACAAAAAAAACTACCCGTTTTTATTGTCCAAGTGGAACCAAAAAATGTTATAATGGGAAAAATGTTATAATGGGAAAAAAATACCTTGATGTTATGAAGGTATTTATAATATAAATAACCAAGTTATAAGATGGGAAAAATTGAGGCAACAAAAAATAAGACAATGCATGTCAACGATATAACAATATTGGGCATACAACTGTAATATGGAACTAAGATGCGTCAAATGTGGTAAAAATCACTTACCATCAAATTGCAGTATTCAAAAACACAATCCTGATAATCTTTATGGCATATTATGCAAATCAACGGATACTAAAACTGTCCAGTGTATACGTACAAAAAATTAAAAAATACAGTAAAGAAAAATCAATAAATAATTCAATAAATAAAATAAACAATATACAAAAGTTTGTTAATAGCACCTACTCCTATGCTAATGTAAAATGTTGTTTCGAATAATAATAGGAATAATAATTCAAATTTTAATATTAGGTCCATTAACAGTAGAAACATTGATTTAGAGACAATATACTCAGTTCTTAACGATTTCAAGCAAAAATGTAAATCAACTTTGTGAAGATTACAAAATACTGCAAAAAGAATTTAATAGTCAATCTGAAAGAGTAAATTTATATTTTGAAGCTATTCATGGTTGATCATTTAAATCAATGTATATTAAAATTTTTTACTATTAATGCAACTTCATGTTGGTCATATATTATAAACAACTTTCGTTATTAAATTTTGTAAATTTGACAGTCCTGATATTGTAACTTTATAGTGAAAAAAAAGAATACACATTTTCAAGTGATTAAAAATGAAACCTTTAAAAATTTTAAATGTTTAGAACTTTGTGTTATAAAATTAAACTTATTAAATAAAAATAAAATGTTATTTATAGTCTCATTATATTTATCACAAAACTACAATATGAATTTTAAAAAAGAACTACATTTGAAATTTTAGATTTAGCAAATATCAATAACTACTTTTTAATAGCAGGTGATTTTAATGCTAAACAAGCAAAGTGGGGTAACAGTGTTGCAAATTCTCAAAGATCTATTCTTAAAAAAATTGTTGAAGACTTAAAAATAACATACAAAATAGAATTTTATTGCTCAGGTGTACCATCTTTTCCTAGAAATGAATCGTATATTGATCTAATAGTTGCAGATGCTAGAATTAAGTTAATAACAACCCTTGAAAAAAAATAAAATAAAAACCTAAAGTTACGATTGTGATCACTGAGCGTTAGGAACAGAGATTATTTATGATAAACACGACAATTTATTATTGATTCCTGCTACTGCAGATATTTCCCTGTTTAGTAAAGCTAACTAAAAAAAACTTCAAAAATACCTCAAACCTGTTGAGAACGGACGGAATGATTCAAACTATACCGAAAAATAAAAATTTAACTGAACTTGAAATTGAAACATACATTAAAGACAAGGAAAAGCTTATTCGACATTCAATGTGTTACACTATCACCAAAAAAAGTAATGATTATAACATTCTTGATATTTATTTAAATCCTACCATAAACAAATTAAAAAAATGCAAAGTATATTACTTTCAACTAAATTTAAATAAATCAATTTAAAAGTAAGGCAAAACAATCTAACATTTAGAAGGATTATTGCACTAATCAAGAATATAAATGTTCTAATAAAACAAAACATTAATCTCGCAATAAATAAGTTTTGGTACAATAGAATTAAAAATATTAAAACTACTAACAATAAAAATATGTTTAGTGAAATCAAAAAGAATTATAAGAAGCAAAACATTTACAATAGATTGCTTAAAAATTGAAACAAATAGGAGAAAAGTTCTGCAGGACGCTAAGTTAGATTTAAATAACTATATTTAGTTTATTTAATAAAAGCAATCAAATTAACGAGGTAATTGCAGCTCATTTATTTCAAGTACAGGCTCAAATAAAGGATATACATAGTTTCACTTTTAAGTAAAACTGTATTACAAAGTATTATAAATCTTAATAAATTAATAAGCAATAATAAAAGAAATAATATATCTTTAGTTAAATTTTCCGACAAGTTACGCTCAAATAAATTGCTAGGAAGTGAAACTTTAAATAACTTTTTTATAACACAAAATGAACTTGAAATACTACTTAAACTTAAAGATAAAACATTTTCAGGTATAGATAAAATTCTTAATATAGTGTTACAACTGTTCTCTGACAATTGGGGCCATAGGACAACTTCATCTCGGTACAAGCATTCAATTATAATTATATTTAATATTTTGTTTACATTATTTTATTATATTTTACATACTATTTTGGACCCGACCAGGGTTTGAACCGGAGACCTTTCGCCGAAAGACCGGTGAGTGACTTACACACTGCACCATTTGTCAAATATTTAATTTTTAAATTTAATTTTTAAAATATTGAAAAATTAAAATTATTTATTTATTTATTTATTTATACTGCTTAGCACAAACAGTTTACATAAAATTTATAATATATATAATAACTAGTAAACAATAATAAATTGATAAAATAAATATACAATAAAAGTTATAATTAAAATTACATAATTGTTAAGTATAAATAAATTTAGAACTAAGATTAAAATTAAAAATCATATACATAGGTATATACTTTACAGTGCAACAAGAAACAAAAACAAAAAAAAAAATCTTAATATTAATAGCGATTGTATAATTTTTGTTTTTGGGAATGTTTTGAAAGTGTAAAGTCAATGTTAAGTTTATGTTTGTTACCTATAATAAGCATCCTATTAATAGGTTCAAATTTGCCATAATTA
Source organism: Poecilobothrus nobilitatus (assembly GCA_947095535.1). NCBI lineage: Eukaryota > Metazoa > Arthropoda > Insecta > Diptera > Dolichopodidae > Poecilobothrus > Poecilobothrus nobilitatus. The sequence goes on from OX352773.1 coordinate 94,400,799, forward strand.
GTCCTATGATTATAGGTTTTAAACAAATTGCAAGAGCGAAGGCGTTGAAGATTTCTAATATTAATTTTACTAGAAAATAAAGTAGATTTATCATAACCCTTGACAATCTCTGTAATGAAAATAACATCAGAAACCTCATGTCTAAAACTTAAAGTACACAAATCAATTAACTTTAGCCTTTGTTCATATGGTGGCAAAATAATAGGATTTGACCATGGGAAGTGGCGTAAGGCAAATCTAAGAAAGTTTTTCTGTACTGCCTCGATCCTATCAATGTGTACCATGTAAAAAGGAGACCAAACCTGACTAGCATATTCCAGGTTCGGTCTTACAAGACAAGGAAAATTCCTTAGAAGAACGTTTAACAAACCTCAATAATGAATTAGCTTTATTTATAATATTATTATAATGAATTTTAAAGCTAAGTTGGGAATCAAAATACACACCTAAGTCTTTTATTAAAGTAACTTTAGTTAAACTAATTCCATCTAAGTTATAGTTGAAATAAATAGGACTAGAACGACGTGTATAAGATAACCATGCGCATTTATTTAAATTAAGTAGTAGACAATTATTAACGCACCAATTGTTAAAGTTTTGAAGGTCATTTTGCATAAGGACGGCGTCCTTATTAGATGTAATCTTTTTAAAGATTTTCATATCATCAGCGTAAACTTGAAGCTCATAATTAGGAATGATAGAAGTAATATCATTTACAGATAAAATAAAAAGTAAAGGACCAAGGTGACAATGTGGAACACCGGAATTTGCCACGAATGGTTCTGAAATCACATTTTTGAATATAACACTATAAGATCGATCACACAAATAAGAATATATCCACTTTAGGAAAAACTCTGGGAAGCCATATTTTTTTAGTTTTAGTAATATAATACTATGTGGCAATAGATGAAATGCTTTACTAAAATCAGTATAAACAACATCTGTTTGAAAACCTTCTTCCATGTTATTGAGGAGGAGGGACGTTGTTTCAACTAGGTTTGTCACAGTAGATTTTTGTTTTACAAAACCATGTTGGTTATCAATTAAAAGATTAGAACAGTGATTATAAATTGAATCCGTTATAATTAGTTCAAATAATTTTGGGATAGAAGATAATTTGGCTATGGGACGATAGTTAGTCATTTCATTTTTAGCATTCTTTTTGTGAATTGGTCTGATATAAGACATTTTCCAAAAAGGAGGAAAAAGTCCGGAATTTAATGAGTTTTTGAAGAGTAATGTTAAAGGCGTAGTGAGAATGTTAGAACACTTGCTCAGAATTATTTCCGGTATACCATCAGGGCCGGGAAAAGTATTATAACCGAGTTTAATTAGATATTTGGAAACTATTTCTTCATTTATATTTATGTCATTAAGAGACGTTTTTTGACAACTGTCCATAAAGGAGAAATAATTTTCATTTGGCGAAAAGGAAGAATCACTATATGAAGTGCTGAAAACTCACGAAAATACTTCGAAATAACTAAAGGATCATTACTTGAAAGAGAATTGAAATTCATAAATGTAGGGTAATCATCACAATTACGTTTAGAATTTATGAATTTCCAAAATTTTTTCGGATCAGATTTCAATTTACTTACCATTTGGTTAATATAATTATTGTAAAGAATATCGGATGACGTTTTAAAATTATCAAAAAATATGACAAAATTGTTATAGTCATTAATATCTTTTGATTTGAGATATTTACGCCAGGCTTTGTTTTTCTTATTTCTGAGAGATCTAACCTCCTTTGTGAACCATGGTGAGCTAGATTGGGAAGATCTTTTTTTTGAAATAGGAACGAATTGAGTAAAACCTTCGAACATAATTTCATAAAACCTAATTGTCATGTGATTTAGGTCTATATTATTAAATAAAGGCGTGAAGTCATAGGTCTTTAAGAAATTTATTAGTCCGGGAAAGTTGGTTTTATTGGAATTAAAACTATAAAAATATGCTGCTTCAAGATTTACGGAATTAGTTAAACAATAGGTAAAACTTATTGAAGGGTGATAAGGGTCTAACGCAACAAGCGATAACACCGAGTCACAGAAAGTGATATTATACCAATCAGAGGTAAATATTAAATCCAATTGCTTATCTTTAAAATTACGATGGTGGGAAACCTGTTGTAAATTGTTGGTATTTAATCCATCAATAAATTGCGAATCAGTTTCACTCACCGAAAAATCCGGAATCAAAAAAGATTCTTCGTCATGATTAATCCATGTTATATGAGGGAGATTAAAATCTCCACATAAAATTAACTTATCATTAGGACCTGAATTACAGAAAATCGAATCTATTACATTTAAAAGAGTAATATAAATATTTAAATTCGAAGAAGGTGGTATATGTTAACATATGGAATATTGTTAACATATACATAACAATATTTACATTTTTGTTTGAAAATTTTATATTCACACCTATTATTTCAAGACCGTCTGCGTTAGAAATAGGAATTTCATTTGCATTAAAAGGGTTTTTGACGGCAATCAATACACCTCCCCCTTTAGGAATGTAACTATTAGATACATTAGGTTCAGCATATCTATCTTTTCTAAAAACAGAATATGAGCTATCGAAAAGCTCAAGATTGTTAATAGAAGAATTTAGCCAAGTTTCAGTTAATGCAAATACATCAAAATTTAAACTTATTGAATTAAGTAAGACTTGACTTGTTTTTGTTCTAAGACCTGTGACATTTTGATAATATATTGATAAATTTATCAAAATTGAAGAATCTATCAAAGATGTAGAGATCTTATTTAAATTATTTATTGGCATGAAAAAATTTATTATAATTATCATTCAAAACTTGTAAGTGATTGTAATAATTACTACGCCTATGCGGTATGCCTTTAAGTCGTCTGAGACATTTTTGAAAGATATACCTTTAGTTTCGTGAAATTATATGCTTTTATATTAACTCGTCGCTGTCGGTTTATTTATTTATTTATTTATTTATTTATTTTATTTATTTGTCATTCTGTCACGCTTTTTATTATATTCGTAATCTGTTAGTAACATTTGTAAGTGTTGTATGGTGCAGAGGAAAGTGTACAGGTTTCAAAAGTGGGGGTCATGTTGTTCGAGTCCAGTTCACATGCAACTTTTCTTTTTTTAACTATCTATTCATCAACATTTTTTGAATAAAATTTGTATATATGAATTTGAATACTTAAATTTTTATCTCCTAAATTCATGCATACAATACACACGCAATATATTTTTGATCTTTTCTCTTATAATAGTATATTTTTATGTATGTTGCTAAATTATTTTATTTACAACATTTGTTTAGTACTTAAATCAAAATATTTGCTGTCAACATTCTTTAATGCATATTGAATATGCATGGTTAAAAATTAAGATTTTATGTTCGTAATATCAGGTAATATGTTCATTAAATATTTAAGTGTTGTATAGTACAGAGGAGAGTGTACAGGTTTTGAAAGTAAGAGTAATTTGGTTCGAATCCAATTCGTGTACGTACATTTTTTTTTTTTTTGTTAACTGTATTCATCAACATTTTTTTAATAAAATTTAATGTATAATATACACATATTATTTTGATCTTTCCTCCTATAATAATTTAGTCCAATCAATCTTGATGTGCACATGTTTTTGTATTAGAATTTAGCAAAACACAAAGTATATAGGTACAATATTTTTATGTTGCTAAATTATTTTGTTTTAAAACATTTGTTTAGGATTTAAATCAGAATATTTGTTGTCAACATTCTTTATTGCATATTGAATATGCATGGCGTTAAAAATTAATGTTTTATGTGTTTTATTTAGGACCATTTATTATGTCGATTGTGTATATAGGTATACATATAAAATTTCATTCAAAATAATTCCAATTGCCAAATTCAAACTACATACATACATAATATATTTTTGTATGTATATAGTAAAGAATATAAAAAGTAAAGATCATTACAAAATTATGCTTTTGTGCATTACGCATTATGATTTACAAACAAAATTTTGTCAACACAAAAAATTAAAACTACGTATGTAAATAATATTATGTTAAACTAATTTCCTAAATTATTTTGTTCCGCTCCATTTGTTTATAATTTAAATCAAGATATTTGTCAACAATTTTTACTGCATGATCTTATTAAGGGATTAGGTATGTAGGTAGGTGTTCAAGTTCAAGTTCAAGTTGCTGGAATAAAAAAGAAACACGAACCTCAAATTTCGCAGATTTTTATTTAACCTTATTCCAGCAATTTACTTTTATATTATAACAGTCCAAAATGCTTGCACTAGCAACTCACTTTTATATTATAACAGTCCAAAAAGCTAAAGTTTTGCAATCAATTTTATTTTCTACTTTTTAGGGAGCGAATTCGGTTTTGATAAAAGCATATGTATTTTAAAACTTATTTTTTTTACTTATTATTTTATTTTATATATAATTTATATAATTCTTTGTATTCGGTTAGTAAACCTTCGTTATCAATTAAAACTTTTATACTTGTTCTGGTCTTACCTTCCAACACAGTATTATATTTATCATCAAACAAGTATGACAAATATAATCTGACCATGTTATAGACTTTATCTTCTCTTAGCCTAGAAAGAGCGCCTGTATAGTCGTTGTTGGCAAGAGATTGTTGTGTCATTCTTGTTATCGGTGGTAAAAGTGGGTTAATAACTGAAGGTTGAAGAGTTTCACCTTGAACAAAGTTTATGAATTTAGAAGTAGAAGGAACATTTGGTGAAGTTGAGGAAGAAGGAGGGGGTTCAGTTATCGAAACACAATTAGAATTGGTAATTTCAGGATCTTTAGTTAGTGATGCAGTATTAAAAGCGTTTATATTGTTATTACTGTTCTGAATAGTATTGTGGTTATGAGATTTGTTGTTCTGATTTATGTTTGAAGTAGTGTAAGTGTCTGAGTTAGTGTTTACTATGATTAAGAAATTATTTGTGTCTGTTGTGCTAGAGTTTAATGACTTGTCAACGGTTGAACTATTATTAGGATGAACAGTTAAATTATTAATGTTAATGCTAGAATTAGAATTACTATTATCAGAAACAATCTTATTATTTTTATATATTATTTTTATATTATTACGAGAAATATTTTTATTTTTATTATTATTATTCCTATTTTTATTATTATTATTATTATTACTTCTATTTTTATTTTTATTAATTTTATTAGTTATAATATTTTTTTTTATGTTACTATTATCATTAAATTTAACTTATTATCTAATTTGCTTTTCGCATCTTTACCTCTAATATCCCGGAATTTTGTAATTGTGGTCCCCTTATTCCAAAATTGAAGATTTTTCACCTTCATGATTATGTTTTCAGGAACGTGCACCTTAAACAGCAAGTATTTCGGATTTCGGATGTATTTGGCAGTTACCTTTTTACATTTTGCAATATCACATTTAAATTTCTGTTTAATATAGCACTCAAGGCTTTTTTCTGTAGTTTTGCAATTTAACCTTGAAATGCAAAGAGAAAAAGAAGGCTTTTTTGTAGCCACTGGGACTATTGTAGCCTTAACTCTAGGTTTTGCTTTATTTTTTTTGCTCTTTGCCCCTTTGTGCTAGGTGTGACATTGTCAGTTTGGATAAATACGTCTTTATAAACTATGGATGGTTTATTTAATTTATCAAACTGTTATTTAATTAACTCACTCACATCGCACTGAGTTTCCTTCTGGCTATGATTAGGTAATTGTTTCTCCGAACCCATAGCGTGAAGGAATAAGTTCATGCGATTTAAATCGTCCTTCATAAGTTCAACTACTTTTCGAATGCCAACCAGCTCTTTTGATGTTACCGAAAGAAGTTCACTTTGGAAGTTCAATTTTTCATATCATTAACCAGATCTGTTAACGTATTCTTTAAATATTTTTTTCGGTCAGAAAGAAAACTGCATAATACCTGGTTAAAACTATCGTAGCTTTTGGCCATATCGTTAAAGCATACCGAATTACTTTTTAGAGCATCCACTGCTTTGGCCGGGCAACCTTGGCAGTCCCTTTTTACATCATTTAAGTAAACCATCAACTCGTCTTTAAGAATATGAATAGGCTGGTTTAAATCTCATTAAACTGCATTTATTTTGATTCATTTTAATTAGTAACAGTAATATATAAAAATTTAACAGCAAAACAAATTTAATTTTAATAATATAAGTCAGTTTTTTTAAGAATTCAAGTTAATGTATGTAATGTACAACTATGTTCAATCAAGGGTATAATAAATTTCCCATTATATTTGTGACACCTTAAAGTAGTCGACCTAGATATAGTCTCAAAGGTTTGGATCAAAAAATAATGGAGCTAAGTAGCTGAATTTTTTTTCACGTCACTTTTTCAAAATTGTTAGTTTTGCTAACCGGTTTGCTTTTGCCGCCGGGTTCGAGTAGATGCCACACAACTTCTTTCTTTAAATGGAAAGAACTCAGTATCTGCAGTTTTGCAAAATTATATCGAGTTATAGGACCACAACATCTGTAAAATTTGGTTGTGCTGGTGCGACAGGTTCGGGTAGCTGCCATACAACTTCTCTTTTTAAATGAAAATAACTCAGTGTCTATTGAATCTAGGTATCTGAAATTTTGTGAAGAGGTGTCGAGTTACATGCCAACAGTTTTTGTAAAATTGGTTGGTCTAGAGCAACCAATTCTTGCACCTCTTAGAACTTAATGAAGCTAGGCGTCTGCAATCTTACAAATGATGATCAAGTTTTATGGCAACAACTTCTGTAAAATTTGGTTCGGCTGATGCAACATATTCGTTTAGCTGCCATACAACTCCACAATTTACATAAATATATCTCTGTAGTTAACGTCGATCGCTTGTTTTGTATTTTTATTTTTTTCAAACTTAAACTCTATGAATGATCAATCGATGACACTTAAAATTTTTACGGATGCATCAAAAAGTGACGAAGGCGTAGCTATAGTCGTAGTCTATAGTGAAAAGCTGAAAAGTCCAAGAAACACCTGCCACCAGAAACAGACGTGTATAATGCGGAATTATTATGGAACTATTAGAATAACTTATGATATCAACCCTGAGACTATCTTAATATGCTGCAATAGCCTAAGTGCTTTAAATGCTATTAAAAACTATTCGAACAAACAACCCCTGAATAAAACAACTAGAAATATACTGTCTAACAACAACAAAGAAATTAAATTTATATGGGCTCCAGGGCACTGTGGTATAAGTGGCAATGAGCTAGCGAGTACGGAGGCCAAACTCTCTATTAAAACACTGGCATTTACCTTTGCGTCAGATAGCTCTAAAATCAAGGAGCTAAAAAAGGTATTCAAAATATTAGACTAACAAGTGGAATTCATTTTATGATTTTCTAAAGAGTCATTGGTCTGATGCGAATGGTCCTCCTGTCCATACTTTAGGTAACAAAAACTTAGATAGGTAAGTAGCTAGAATTAAATTAGGCCACACAATAAGTACCAAAAAATATTTATTTGAAAAAATTCAACCACCATCTTGCATTTTTTGTCATAATTTAATGAAAATAAAACACATATTTCCGGAATGTTTAGCAGCTAGAAGGGTGCTTGAAAAACACTTGTCCACCCCCAACGAAGCATTTAAACCTAAAAAAGAAAATCTAGTTATAATAGAAGAAATTGCAAAATTGTTCCAAATATGGGAAACCATTTAGTTATAAACTATTTTGTTAATTATAATAAAAAGACGAAAGGTAAGATGAATAACAATGAAATCAATTATTAAAATAAAAATTAAAATAAAATTAAAATGTTTAACTAACTAAAATAAAATTAAAATATACGATAAGTTGAATATAAAAATAATGTCAATAATATTGTAAATAATATAATGTAATGTAGTAAAAACTTAATAACCAGGCCCAAAATGGACTTTGTAGCCGAGGGTCTTACTGATGTTATTACAATTTATTGTATTAATATTAGATTAAATAAATAAATAAATAAATAATCAGTAGTTGAGTAGAAGTAGCTTAATAAAAATGAAAAAAAAAATGTATTATAATTTTTCGTTTAGTACAATCTTAAAATTAAAAAAAACTTAAATAATTACTACTTTTAACGATGCATCGACGAGTGCGGTTTATCAAAGTCAGTATTTCAGTCCCTATTTTAGGCGTTAAATATCATATGCATCATATGCATTGAAGTCAGCTAAGATACTTCGATCTTCGAAGTCTCTATTCTTATATCTTTTTGCAATCTAATGACATCATTTACACTGATCATCTTTAAATCTCGATGGATTTCATCATTTTTCTTTTATCTATAGGCATTGTTTATTGTTCTTCGACATTTGTTTTTGCTGTTGTATAAATAATCTATTGCTATTTATTTTACAGCTCTACCGTACGTCTAGAAGGACTGAATAATTGATTCATACAGCAATTTCGCCAATTTCAAGTTCAACTTCGAAAATCGCATATTATGTATCTCCCACGTCCCTTTTTTGATAGATTATGCCAAAAGCTTACGATACATCGATGTAGAGAGCTGGAATTGTTGAGTATTGTTTTTCTTCGAACGGTTTTTTGATTATAGTTACTGCTTTGTAGATTTGATCAATTGTACCATAATTTCGTTTGGAGACTTGTCTGGATCTTTATTAAAATTATATTTGCCATTCATTATTTTAATGCATTTAATTTAATTATTTCATTCTATTCCGGAAGGCACTGGCTAGATGTTGTGCCAATAATTCTACCTTGTCCTTATTACTGCTCATCTCACGTCCTTAAGAATTCTAAATATATGAGGTATTTGGAAATCAAGGGCTTGGAAATGCTTGGTAATATTAGGACGTAATCTTTGTCTCCTCGTCGATTAGGTTAACTCAGTAATTTTCGAAGCTGAGTTTCTGGAATTTAAAAATCTTTATGAAAATGGGCAAAAAAATACAAGAATTTTGGGTAAATAATAAATTTTAAATAATTGGTATTTCCTATACTTTTAAATTTTCAATTTTTAGGTGACGCTGGCTATCCTTTAGAGCTATGGCTTTTAACTCCATTCCGAAATCCAAATAAGGGAACAACGCAAGCGCGCTTTAACAAAATGCATACTAAAGGAAGCATTTTAGTAGAAAGGATTATTAAAAAATCGATTCCGATGTCTTCACCAAATGTGATCCCTGCATTAGATTAGCCAAAAGTTCTTTAAATAATTAATGTCTCTTGTACTTTGCACAACATTTGTCTCCATTATGTAGCTTTATCAGAAGATCTAGAAATTGACGATTTACAATTGAAGGAAAGCACTGTTTCAACTGAAGATTTAAATATTTCTTCTTACAACTATGCGGCTGTCGAGATAAGAAATCGCATAGCAAAAGCGCTTTAATTAAATATATGATTACAATATTTATTTCATAATAAAAATAATTTAATGAAAATTAATTTAAAAAGGTTTTTTTTATTATTTGAATTTGTAGTGCCCCAAAGAAAGAGAAAAACATTGCATTAAAAAAATTAACATATTATTTTTGCCTGTTTTTTCTCATTCTTCATTCTTCAAATTTATTTATTTTATTTTGCTAACGAAAAATCAAACAAGTCCCAAGTGCAAAGGTTTTTTTTTGTTTATGATGTTATTGGTATGTGTTAGGCTGTTAGATTTATTTTTTTTTTCTATTCATTTCATATAATTTATGAATAGAATTATATTTTTTCATTTTCAGTCACTTTACTTTAATTTATAAAAAGAAGTAACCAAAAAAATTATTAAAGAATGGACGTTATAGAGTAGTGTAGCCAGCCATATATATATAGATATATGTATAGATGTATATGTATATGCATATTAATTTTTTCTTTACTTAGAAAATTTTACATTTTATAAATACCCATCGAAATGTTAACCTCTTAGGGTAAATTTTTTATTTATTTTTTATCAATTTAGGAATTTTGCAAACAGATTATAAATAAGGAATGTAAGATTAAAAACTCGTGTGCTGTATAAAATTCTATACTGGATGAAAAAATTATAATTTTATCTAAAAACTTTGACGTAATTTAATTTTTATTGATGTAATAATAATATTTTAAAAAAGGAAAAAAGCCGAATTGAAGTTTCAAAATAAAAAAACGCCTTGAATTCAATTATACGTTCCATTCGGCATAAAAAACTCTTGTAAAACAAAATTATAAGATAAATATATATATGAATTTTGAAGTCCATATATCAAACAAGCTGCTATCCTTTGGTAATCTGTAGAGCCTTCCATTAAAATTCAGCCTACTATTTTTGCATGTGGCGCAGGTTCTACCTGATTTGCGGGAATCTGATTTTATATTTTGAAACATTCTAAACAGAGGATGAATATATTATATGTTAATGCTAATGAAAGCAAAAGAGATGGAAAAGGTAATAAAAGTATGTAGATAAATAAAAGAGTCAAAAAAATATTAAAAGTTTTGCAACAAGTTAATGAATAAAATAACTGAGACAATCAAATAAATTTGGAAACAAATTCTAAACAATAATAAAAAAAATGTTTTCTTACTTTTTGAATAGAAATTATGTTCCAACTTCTTGATTGATGAATGATTAAGAACAAAAGAACTTGTGCATTATATATTTCGCATACGTATATGAGCTTAACTTTAACTTTTTATTAAACTTGTAAAACAAATTTTAATTTTTCACTTCTATAAAAAAAATTAACTTATTTTAATAAAAAAATGCAAGTTAAACACATTGGATAACTTACCGCTCAAATTTAAATTTAAATTTTTTTTATAAATTTCTTACGCTAAAATTTTTTTAACCCATAATATCAGAAACTGTATTTTGAAAGGTAATTTCACAAAAAAAGCACAAGTCAAATAGGGTTAACAGTCACATATATTTTTTTTATTTTAAATAAAAACTACTCATGCATTTCTATTGATATAGAAAAAAATTTAAATACTAACGCATACATAGATAAACATTATATATACTTGATTAACACATAATCAGTCCATCCAAAATAGAATACTTAAGAAATCAGAAGTAAATTATTTATATAGTCTTGTCATGTTATAATATATAATTATTTGATTTACTTCAATTTTTAAATACAAAAGATATACTCTTTATGCGAAAATGTTAGATTGAAAGAAAAATGTTAAAAATACGTTTTTTGCATTATTTTTTGAACAAATAAAATATTTAAAATTAAAAACAAAGAAATACAACCAAAATCATTGATTGACAACTCTTCTAACCAGTTTTAAAATATAAAACAACAAATATTATAAATAGAATTTTATTATACCATTTGTAATAATAGGGTATTTTCAAAGTGAATTCTTTTTTTTTCTTTATTTCTAATTATAATGATAAATAAATAAAGTAATTTTTAAAATATTTTAATTGTTTTCGAATTTAGACTAAAGTTGTGTGAACGAGGAATACATGTATTCAAGATTTGTTATCTTGTATTTTGGCTAAATTCGAGTACTACCTAAATAGTTTTAAAAATAGTTTTATAATGGTAAATAATCTAATAATGGTTTCGAATTGTACAAATTATACATAAAAACAAGTAAATGTAACAGTAAGCCGATGCAACCGACTTATTAATACCCTACACCTGAATAATTCGAATTAAATTAAAAATCCATAAGTTTTTTTGGCAGCTGCTTGAACTTCTTGCCTTTTCTGTCTTATTCAACTCGAATTTCAGGAACGTAAAAGAGGCATCCTCTTGGGATATGCTTGACACCTTTGTAAAAAATTTTAAGTTTCTATTTTTATTAATTTGGAAGATTGTTAGTCCTTGGGAGGTGTTTATCAGGTACCCGAATTGCCACTCCAATTCATCGAATCCATCTCAGGAACATAAAGAAAACATGCCAGAACACCATTGTACTAAATTTAAAGGTTCTACTTTCGTTGATTTTGGAGATATGCTCGTTGCTCTTGTGCTCGTCCGGAAGTATCCAAAATACGAACCCATGGTTCAAATTCTTTCAAATGTCAGTTTCCAATTTTACAGAAAAGGAAACATAACAGAACACCTTTGTACTAAAAATAAAAGTTCTATATTTGTTGGTTGTGGAGATATACTCGTTTGCTCTGGGGCTCTTCCGGAAGCTTCCAAAATTTGAACCCATGGACCAAATCTTCACAAATTTCAGAAACATAAATCAAACATAAAGGAACACCATTCTGCCTAATTTAAAGTTTATATCTTTCTTGCTTTTGGAGATAATATCATTTGCTCTGAGGCTCGTTCGGAAGCTTCCAAAATCCGAACCCAAGGACCAAATCCTCTCAAATTTCAGAGACCTAAATTAAACATGAAAGAACACCATTCCAAATTTAAAGGTTATATATATCTTAGTTGGTTTTGGAGATAATCTCATTTGCTCTGGTGCTCGTTTGGAAGCTTCCAAAATCCAAACCCATGGACCAAATCCTCTCAAATTTCAGAGACATAAATCGAACGTGAAAGAACACCATTCCAAATTTAAAGGTTATATATATCTTAGTTCGTTTTGGAGATAATCTCATATGCTCTGGGGCTCGTTCGCAAGCTTCTGAAATCCAAACCTATGGTCTATATCCTCTTAAATTTCAGAGACATAAATCAAACGGGAAGGAACATCATTGTAAAAAATTTAAAGGTTCTATCTTTCTTGGTTTTGGAGATAATCTCGTTTGCTTCGGAATCATTCGGAAGCTTCCAGAATCCGAAGCCATGGACCGATTTTGTCCAAATTCGAACTTAGTCTTCCTTTCGTGATTAGTAACCTACTATATAAATTTCATCAAGATAACTTCATTAGTTTTTGAGTTATTGTGTGAACGGACGGACAGAGGGACGGACATCGTTAAATCGACTCAGGAGGTGATCCAGATTCAGAATATATATACATGTCCATATCTAACTCGCTTCCTTTTGGTGGTTACAAACACCATACCAAAGTTAATATACATCTATAATAATAGTGTTATAGGTGTAGGGTATAATAAATACATACTTAAAAAAATTTAAAACTTTAGTTTCAAAAAAAAAAATTCGTGAATCATACAAATGATATAGAAATATTGTCTTTTATTTAAATGCATTCTTCTAAAAAGTTTTAAAGTTTTTGAAGAAAAAAAGAAAAAAAAAACAAAAAAAAATATTTATCATATATCTACTATCTAAAATTAAAATAGAATCAAATATTCACGAGGATATTTTTTAAAAAGAACTATTGAGGAGATTTGAAAAAGAGAAAAAAAGCATAAGAAAAAATTAGAGAAGAAATGGGGCACTTAAAATATGAAAAAATTTCGAGAATTCTTATTGTATTTTTTGTTCTGCTTGCGTTATCTATATATATATATAATTTCTGATATAATAAAACACTGAATGTAAACTAAACTGGTAATGATGATATTTCTGTATATTTATTTAATAATTTAAAATTTTATTATCAGAGATACAAATCTTTAACTAAAAGTATTATCAACAGACACAAACCGTTCATTAAAATTACTAATAAATGTAGTAAATATTATTAGCAGAGACCAAAATTCCCACGAGAAGTATTATCAGAGACACAAACCGTTCATTAAAAGTTAGTACAGCTAAAAAAAGAAAAGTATGTACTTAAAAAACACATTTTCGATAAAAATAAATTCAGCAAATTTTTAATTTTTAATTTGACCGCCGCCACATTCATCATGAACTGGTCGCAGCGCTAAATTAAAAATAAATGATTAATAATCTGTTGGCAGTTTTCAAATGATTCTTTGTTTTGGAAAAAAAAAAATTAAAGTACCTATAAAAAATGTAATTATTTTACGAAGAAATCATCTTGTTCCGATGTTCATTTGCTATGAAATTCGAATTCAACTATACCAAACGCTACGACATTTTTTTTTTGTTAAATTTAAAACAATCCCAATAATCGAAAGAATTTTAATATTTATTAAAATGTTACTCTCTATTTTTCTTTAGTTTTAAAAAAAAAATGTTTATGCCAATAAAAAACAGCTGTTTTCGCCACGAAATTTTCGACCCGAATTTCGTCCACCGCGAATGTGTTTTTACCTTTTAGCCCGAGCTGAAACTTTGTTTTCCATGTGGAAATTCACACGAAATTTAAAAGAATATGACACTTGGACACCCATTAAATAATTATTGTTTTTTTTTTGCAAAAATATTTCTATCAATCTTGGTGTTTTCGTAATGACATATTTATCTAAATATGCCGAGTTTTTATATTAAAATAAAGTTTTTAATTTTTCTACATTATATCAAACATTTTAATTTTATTTAACAAAACTACTTTCGTCTTGCGTTTATTTTTTTTTTGCTTGAAAAAAATTTGCTGAATTTATTTTATTTAAATGCACTTTGGAAGAGGCCTTTGTTATATATATTTAATAAAATATTCATGTATCTGATAATGAAATTTCATAAATTCTTTGTTTTTGTGACGGTGTTCGACAGCTTTTTAATTAATCTTATAAAACCGTCGCAACTTTTTCTCTGGTGGTGAAATCTTTTCCGTGACGGAATTCACACATACCATGCAATTTTATTTTATTTTATTAAACAAAACCAAAACAAGGTCGTTACAAAAAAAATTCTTAAATTAATGCTTATAATTAAAATTAAACAAAACAATGACTTAAAACTAAATTTATAATAACTTAAATCATAAAAAAAGTTAATTTATTATTATTATTATCATTAATTTTTAAAGACTATATATCTGATCTGATGATATTATCTAATAATTCTTATTTTTTCCATGGCTAACAATATTAATGGTCTAATAATAAATTGGTACAAAATTATGAATTTATTGTGAGAGAAGGCTTCTAAAATTATATTTTCTATGTAATTTTTTCCGTTTTTTTTAAGAAAAATATCCGTTTCTATAATATTTAGTAAATTCCAAACTTCTGTTATGAAATATAATTATCTAAGTCTGCCGAATTTTATATTAATAAAAAAATTCGAATATTTTATGTTATGCCAAATATTTAGCTTAAAAATCAAAATTTCAACCTAAATAAACAAAACTACTTTAAAGTCTGTTACGAAGCTTTTACCAGCTCTTATACTAATGAAAACGAAATCAAGAATAAAATCGGCCTATAATTTTTTTCTTATAAATATGAGGCTTACTATAAACTTTGCTCTTTTCACTTTCAGGCGTTTTAATTTTATTTTAGTACCTATTTTTATTTTTTTTTTCCAAAACAAAAAATCATTTCAAAACTGCCAACAGAAGATTAATAACTTATTTTTAATATATCGCTGCAACCAGTTCATAATGGATGTCAAATTTAAAAATTAAAAATTTGCTGAATTTATTTTTATTGAAAATTTGTTTTTTAAGTATTTACTTTTCCTTTTTTAACTGTAGTCACTTTTAATGAACGGTTTGTGTCTCTGATAATACTTCTAGTGGGAAATTTGGTCTCTGGTAATAATATTTACTACATTTATTTGTGTTTTTAATGAAGGGTTTGTGTCTCCTGATAATACTTTGAGTCAAAGATTTGTGTCTAAAATAATGATAATAAAATTTTAAATTATTAAATAAATATACAGAAATATCATCATTTCCAGTTTAGTTTACATTCAGTGTGAGTGTTTTATATAGAAATAAAAAATTTTTTTTACATGTTGGCAACATCTCGCCAACATCTTGTGTATTATATTACAGATATGTATAACTTATATTAAATTTTTTCTAATTAACTAAATTTTAGATACTTAATTACTGCCACTATAAACCAATTAAAAATTGCTAACAACAAAATATTTAACATCGCAAGTGTGCAAACTGTCCCACAATTTTTCAATGTTTCATTTTACTTTAATGATTACATACATTTGATCTTTATCCTAACATGTCAAGTTAAGATCAAAACATAACGTTTTAAAATATTGCTTGAACACGATGTTCAGAAAACAAATTAAATGAAAATAAAAAAAAAAATAAATCAATAATGTCAAGATTGGATCAAATGTATCACAAACAGTAGCTTGTGTGCGCAAGTAGTTTGCATTCACAAACTAGGTAATTAAGGCCAGTAAATCATTCAACTACAGAAAAATATACTTTACTAATATATCAACTAAATTTAAAAGATTTATAACATTTACATAAACTCTCAAACTTAAGATTTAAAACTTTTTCTATTTTCTGTTTTACACCAGTCAGCATAATTTTAGTTTTTTTTGTCTCCAATATCTTGACTTCGTATTTATCCTTTAACTTACTATTTTTCACCGCTTGCTTAATTTTGTTTATTTCTTCCTTAATCACTTTTTACTGCAAAGTTCCCATTCTTACTTGTACTCAAATCTATAATTTTCAGCTTACCTAGATCAATCTGCTCAGTTAAATCTCTTCTTGTCAGATCAATTTTGTGTGTTTTGTTTTGGTTTAATCAGAAGTGTAGGTTCCCTTCTGATTACCGAAGCAAAAGTAGGCTTACCCTCTCTTATCAATTTAGAATTGGACTAGGGAACTTCATTTTCCAAACTTCAACAATTTCCTTCTTTTGATTTTTAAAGTACTCATCTAATTTCTCAATTTTCTGAATTTTTTGCACTTTTTCCAAGCATGGCCTTTGAGTTTATTTTTGTAACTCTCTTCATATATTTATTGCCAACCGCTTCCATTAATTTCAAAATTTCGTCTTCACCTTTCTTTAAAGTTGTTGAAAACTTTTCTTTATACTCCTTCAGACACTTCCTATTATATCCTACAATATTCATAATGTTAACTATAGCCTCTTGTATGTTTTGTACATACATCATGTACTCACATACAAATCTCATATATTTCTTTTGTAACACCTCAACACAGTACTGTTCAATCTCCGCACATTTTAGACTTAGGTAGAACACTTTACTACATAAACCTTCACATTGTATACCTCATTCCCCTCTAATAGATCCCCTACACGCCACTTGTCATTATGCTATTTAAATTATACTTAACTCAATATCATACAAACAATTTTTGTCCCGCTAACTTGATTCCCAAAAATGAACTAAACGGTCACCCTAATTTGATTTATTTTTATGTAAATCCAATTACTCTCAAAACTCTCTTTTAATTCAAGTTTAACTGTTTGAAATGAAAAGGAATTTAAATTACCTCATCCCTATCTCCAAAAACAAGCTGTACATTTATATTAAAGATTCCATCCTAAAAGTTTGGTTTTAAAAGTGGGGTGGTTTTTGTTGGTTAAAGTCCAACACTACTCTGAAAAACCACGTGCAGTTCTTCTTGATGACTTTCGAGTTTTTCAGCAACACTCGTAAAAAAAAAAAAAAGAAAACCTATCTAGAACAGTATTTAAAACACAAAAAATAAAAACATAAAAAGTAAATTTAACTATATATATAAAATACAATTTATTTATTAAAACTAATAAAACTTTATTTAGTAGACAATTTATGTAAAATTTATCACTATTTAAGAATATTAATGAAGCTCCAAAAACTACTCCTAAAAAAATTGTTTACACTAATTGCAATTTTAAATTAAAGCTAAAATAAATCATGCAATTTTAACTTAAAACAATAAAACAAGAAAAAAAAATATTTAAATTAATTAAAAAATAGAATATCAAAGTTACACTACCATACAAAAACAAATTTAAATTATTGTTTATTACCACTAGTTGCAAAAATA
This sequence comes from Poecilobothrus nobilitatus, assembly GCA_947095535.1. Taxonomy (NCBI): domain Eukaryota; kingdom Metazoa; phylum Arthropoda; class Insecta; order Diptera; family Dolichopodidae; genus Poecilobothrus; species Poecilobothrus nobilitatus. The sequence continues at coordinate 94,418,477 of OX352773.1, forward strand.
TTAATAATTTTTAATCATAAGCAACTAATTAATTAAAATCAAAATATAAATTTTTACAATGAAATAAAATATGTTCAATAATCTTATTAAATTTTCTTTCCAACAAAAAAAAAAACACCTCTTAACTCTTCGACTTCTTAAGATGTCGAAAAATAAAAAAAAAATGAATGAAAAAACGAGGAAGAGTGCAGTAGGGATACCCGTATGAACGTAATTCCTGTTTCTAAACTTGATCATCTTTTAAAAACTTTACATATTTTAGTATCGACGTTATCTACAGAGATATATTTATGTAAATTGTGGAGTTGTATGACAGCTACCCGAATCTATTGCACAAACACAACCAAATTTTACAGAAGTTGTGACATAAAACTTGATCATCATTTGTAAGATTTCAGATCCCTAGCTTCAATAAGTTCCAAAAGGTGCAAGAAGCCTGAACTGGTTGCTCTAGACCAACCAAATTTTACAAAAGTTGTTAGCATGTAACTCGACATCTTTTTACTAAATTTCAGATTTCTAGCTTCAGTAGACACTGAGTTATTTTCATTTAAATAGAAGTTGTATGGCAGTTACCCCAACCTGTCTTACCATCACAACCAAATTTTATAGAAGTTGTTACCATAAAACTTGATCATCATTAGCAAAACTTCAGATACCTAGCTTCAATAGATACTGAGTTATTTCCATATAAAAAAAGAAGTTGTATAGCAGCTACTCGAACCCGACGGCCGAAAATGCGGGAATTAAATAGCGAAAGTCGAAACTAACAATTTTGCAAAAGAAACTTAAAAAAGTTATCTAAAAACAAAATAATTATAACTAAAATGATTATTTTATATTAAAATTAAATTAAATTAAAAAAAAAATTAATTAAATTTTAATTTTGATTTTGTTTTATAATTAAATTATTTAGGTAACATTGGTAACATGTTTTGTTTTATTTTAATTATTAATTATTATTTTAATTATTAAAGTTATATTGGTTATATTGAGTTATCGTGCAGACAGACGAACGTACATGGCTTAATCGACTCAGAATTCGATTCTGAGCCAATCCATACGTCAAAATTCTTCAAATCAATAACTAGCAAATATTCAAAGTCCTAAAGCTACAAATAATTTAACTATCAAAATAGATCAGCAATCGACAGAACAAATCAACAACTAATCAACATCAACAAATAACGAATCTCCACATCCAAGTTCAGAACCAACAATGATTACAACACAACTGGCGGAAAATAGGGGCAACAAAAGAACAAGTAATAAATTTAATAATTCTTTTCAATTTTTAAATTTAAACACTAATAAAAATAAAATTGATAATATTAATAATTTGCAAGATGATCTGAAAAAATAAACACAATAGTATAAATCTAGTATAAACACCATAGTATAAATCTAGTAATAAACACAGTAGTATAAATAGTATCCAGCGAATGGTGTAGTTGTTAAGACACCGGCCTTTCAAACTAAAGGTCTCTGGTTCAAACCTCGGCTGGGTCATATAAATTAATAAAAAATAATATAGATTTTTCTTATAATATATAATTAGTAGAATATAATTAAATTTAAAAAAATAAGTATATATGTCCTATAAATATTAATATCATCTGATAAAATAATAATAAACCATAATTCTTGTATATGATAATAGATGGCGTAGAAATAAAAGAAACGTCTTAGTCTTGTACATAGATATATTAGTAATAGATAGGCAGTGAAGAAAATATTTTCAGCCAATTTTGAGAAACAGCTGAGTGAACCGTGCGTATGTATTGCTTTAGTTTCCCCAGAAATAGGTTCCTAAAAGGTGAAATAAATTCATTTCTAATTTTTTTAAGGATTTTATCACTAATTTTGTTACTTTACAAGTAGTTAAAATTTTGGATAACCTAAATTAAATTAAATTTTGATTTTAAAAACAAAATATATCAATTATTAAGTAATATAAAAACTTAAAATCTCTGAATAAAATTGGTTATGAAAAACTGCTTTACATTATTTTAATAAATATAAACAGCTGAGTGAACGAAATGTATACATATTATAAAATGCATATGTACTTTTTTGACTGAATAGTAAAATTAATGATTCACGAAACTGAAGCTTAGTCAAATATGAATAATAAATGACTTAGTGGATGCCCTATACTCCTCATTGCAGTGGCAAGGAAAAACAAAAGTATAAATCTAACAATAATCAACAACAACAATCATTTTTACCCAATTAATGGTATTAATGATTCACTATCTTATGTTGATACAATATAATATGTAATTCTTTCTTTTTCCTCTCATTAATTTTAAAACCTTTGTAAACAAGCAAACGCGATTTGTAACATTTTTGCTTTTCATCTTTTATTTTAAATTTCTTGGTTAATTTATCTTCTTTTTATATTTACTCTTATGTTTTTATGAATTGTTTATATTTTTGGATATCCTTGCTTTTTTGGTTATCTTTTCATTTTTTCAAACAATTTTGTTCTTTTTTCTTTCATTTTTTATAACTAACTACATAAGTCAATATCTAACTGTGGAAAACTTTAAAAGAATTTACTATATCATGCAATGCAATATTTAATCTTTCCAAACTAACAAAGGGCAATTAGAATTAATATAAAAGATTATAAACCATACATTATAGCATTACAAGAAATACGAATAAAGCAAAACGAAGTATACTCATTTTTTTTAAATTATAATTGCTACTTTACATCCAATTTAGGAAATCAAGCTTCTGGAGGGACAGGTTTTTTAATCAACAAATTACTAAATTACCAAGAATTAGATCTAAACATAAATATACAAGTAAGTGCTGTCAAAGTGAGCATTCCAAATCATTCCAAACCTATAACTATTGTAAATATTTATTTAGAGCATAGCATCAATTACGACAAAGATGAACTTGAAAATTTAGTCTCTCAAATGAAAAACCATTTATGATAGTAGAAGATTTTAATGCACGAAATATTATATGGGACGATAGGTTTACAAACAGTATAGGAACGGTCATAGAAAACTGGTTAGAAGAAAATGATGACTTAATACTGATTAATGATGGGTCTCCCACACTATTCAGTACGCGAGGTATCTTCACATGCATTGATTCGACAATATGTTCACTTGATATTGCCACTAAATACAACTGGCACACCATTCCAAACCTAAAAGGTAGTGATCATTCTACGATATTCTTATACGCCGAGATCAGCAAAATTAAAATAAAGCCAAAGTCCAAATTCAACGAAGATTCAGCAATTTGGCACAAATATGGAAAAACCCTAGATGAGGACTTGTCAATAGAACCACAATCCGAAAACAAAAACAGAGTTGCACTCTTAATTAAAATGGCACGAAACAAGTCATGGCAATATTTTGCAAATAGTACACACAAGCAAAATGATGATTATTAGGAAAAAGAGATGAGAGTGTTAGGAAAGAAAACTCACGCTCTATTAGCTATTAGATACACACCAGAAAGTAATCTTATTATAGATCCAGTAAAAACGCTAATTTCTTGGTCATAAAATGTGGCGAAAATTTCGAGAATGGTATCTACTCGCCACAATTCTTAAATGAAAAGAATGACTTTACTAGAAATTATGTAACCAATTCTAATACACTTGAACAATCTTTTAGTCTAGAAGAAGTAGAGTTATTTAAAAAATTTAAAGGTTTCACTCCCGGAAGAGATGGAGTTTTATATTGTATATTGAAGCATACAACATATATCTTTAAAAAACGATTAACTCGCCTGTACAATAGGATTCTCGAGTCAGGAAATTTTACACAAGTCTGAAAAATTTCTGAACTTAAGCCTACTCCTAAAAACCACAATAATCCAGCTTCATCTCACTACTTCCAGCAATGTCGAAAATTTTAGAGAAATTAATAGGAAATAGATTAAGTTGGTTATTAGAGACAGAGCTTTCTTCCAAAATGCATGGCTTTATACCATATAAGTACAACAACACTACTACAAACCTTAGAATTCTACATGGTTATGGCATTAAATAACAAAGAGCATAATAAATAAATAATGCGATTATTATTTCATGTGATATCGAAAAAGCTTTCGACAAAATCTCTCGTCACACTATCCTAAGACAGCTTATGAACTGGAACATAGGCAAAAAATTTATAAAGCTAATAGAAAGTTTTCTAACCAACAGAAAAATATTGGTCAATATAAAGGGCGCAATTTCAAATATAAAAGAACTCTAGAATGGTATCCTCCAAAGTTCTCCTTTATCTGTTCATCTTTTTAATACATTCATAGCCAGTTTGACAAATGGGTTGAAAGAAGTTTAAAGGACTTAATTATCTGATATATGTCGCAAAATATAAATGTACTGTAAACTTTCAAATAACAAAAATGGAAACCATTCATATATGCAGGAGAATAACTTGTCTAAACAATGCAATTACCAATAGAAATCAGATCATACAAAATGTTAACGAAATAGCTATTTTAGGCCTTAATAATTAAATTGTATATTTAATTATTAATAAAAAAAAACAGATTTATTGTTATTTACTTTCCTTTTATTTTATTTAAACTTAAATTTTATATAAGAACACAGATTTAGTGTTATTTACTTTTCTTATAATTTTTATTTTATTTAAACTTAAATTTTATATTTAATTAGTTATTTACTTTTCTTATAATTTTTATTTTATTTTAAAACCTTCTAGCACTTGATTTTGGATTTTGTTAAAATTGACTGACAATCGTCAGGGTGAATGGGTGTTTTATACTATATTATCGCTGACTTGGTGAACAGGAACACTAAACAGGTGAATGGGTGTTTTATACTATATTATCGCTGACTTTGCGTCTGCGATATTTTATTGGAATATTGGCTAATTCGTGAGAACGGAAGTTGAATTAGCCAATATTTGAATAATTGTTTTTTAATAATTTTAAGCGAAAACAAATTATTTGATTTTTTTATGAAATATGATATTTATATCATATTTATTCACATAAAATTGCAAAAAGAATTTTTCTGATAAAAAAAATAGAATATGATATTCGCAACACGCGTAATAATTAATTAGGAATTTTATTGTTTTAAGAATTTTGTGTGAAAGCGAATTTATTTGAAATTTGATCGTTAAGAGAATTTACAAATAATTACCTTCACACAAAATTACCAAAAACAAATTTCATATAAAAAAAAAATGCATGTATACTTATAACATTTATGTTATAGTATACAGGGGTGTAGTAACTATAACTCTTAATTTCACGAAAACCATAAAATTTGAACCCCATATATTAACAAACTTATTAAAAAATTTAAAAAAAAACAATTTACTTAAAATAATTTGCAGAAATAAATGTAGTCCAATAATAAATACAGCAATACAAATAGTCAAAAGTTTGCAACTGAGAAAAATAAATTACGGTATATCTATATATGGATACTGTAAAAAGCTACAAACTAAGAATCTTCAAACACAGGTTAACCAAACAGCTAGAATAGTGTTAGGTGCTTTAAAAACAACGAATGTTGACAGTCTGATGTGGAGTCCGAATTCCCAACTTTCGAAGAAAGAAGAAATCTAATATCGACTAAATTTGTGCAAAAACAACTCTCAGACCTCTCACCTTGCTGCTAAACAAATTAGTCATCGCAATCGTTAAAAATAACATAATATATCCCCAGGGATCAACCTTAGTTAAGGTTATTATAAATTTTACTACCGAAAACAATATTCAATTTACTATCCCGTTGAGTAAAACAAAAGAATACCCACCTTATAGTTATAATATTCAAATAGATACCTCCATTAAAAAAATCGGAAAAAAAAAACCTTAACTTTATTTATAGAAAACCTTATTTATAGAAAAACATTCGAAAACAAAGCTCAGAACTTCAACTACTATTAATATTACATTTACTCTAAAAATTGTCTCAAAAATATTGCATATTGTTGGGCTGTTTGTTATACCCTACACGTAAAGTATAGTGGTATAGGCATAAAGAAATCATATGCATAGAGTATTTACACCGAACAAATTTTTTAAACCATTTCTGCACAAAATATAGAACCCCGAAATCTGTTTTGTTGCATATTAACATATTTTGAACAAAAAATTTATACAAAAATAATATTTATTTGCAGCTTATAAAATAAAAAAATGAAATGTATTCTTTTCATATTTATACTATTTTATAATTGTAGTGGTATGGTAGTGGTAAAATTTTTTTTTATTCGTTTCATTCTTATTTGTTTGCACGTATGTTTATTAGATTTGAAATGATTAGAATTTGAATGTTTAATAATTTTTGGCTGGCATATATAAAGCGTATTAAATAGCGTATGTGTGTGTTTAGTAAAATTAAAAATGATTTTATTATGCATGGATAAGAACATAACGTATTGAAGTAGGTAAATAAATAAAAAATTAGATAAGTGATAATAAGTGACTTTTATTAAATATTTTGTTTTAATAAATTAACTTAAGGTAATAAGGGAACAAATCAATGTTTAATTACAGATTCACTGAAATAAAAGTTTCTTTTCCTACTTAGAGTAAATATATAGTCATGATATAAGGTACCTAGTACTAGTAAAAGTAAATAATTTTTAAAACTTTTGCAAAAATTAACAAAAAAATCAAATTTTATTTAACAATTTTCTTTTTAATATTACTACCTAAATGTTAGAATAGCTAATATTAGAATAGGAATATTAGTACAGTACCTAAATAAGGAATCAAAAAATAACAAAAATTAAACATAAAATTAATTAAAAAAAATGTTTTATTGCTTAAAATTAAAGAATAGAAGGAAAACATAAGAAGGGAAAAAGCCATATGCAAAATTCTAAAATATAGTCTGATAGTATTAATTTTCCAAATGGCATAAAAAACCCTTTTTATTAGTACATTTACAAAATTATTTACAAAATTATAACTTAGCATAATAAGCTACTTTACCATTTAAAAAATTTAACATAAAAACATAATTAATCATTTTAACAATATATATAGGTATTTAACTTAAATTAATAATCTCATGCATTGATTTTTAATAAAATTTTCATGAAAAAAAAATAAAAATTGAAGTTATTAATCCATTACAAATCAAGAAAAAGTTTAAAAAAATATTTATTCAAAAATTGCAGACCATGTGAGACAAAATTTCTACTATATATATTTAGTTTTGAATTATTTTTGACTATTTTTTGTCTTTCCCTCTTGGATTCCTTAGCTTTTTGTTCTTAATAGCAAAAAACGAGGAAGAATACAGTTGCCTTTGTCAACTCTTAGATACCCGTACGATCCGTTAGTATGCCTATCACTCTGCTTATAATATTATTTTTTTAATTTTTAAAATACTAATTTTAAAATAATTTGGGTGAAATTTTATAAATTCTAGAACTGTGGGTTGTACATATATTCAAACTATATGTTTATACATTCTTCAAAAGCAGATTCTAACCTTCCGAATAACGATTATCTATCTAACTTTTCCAAATATGCTATAGTACCATTTAATACTAAGCGGCAAATGTATAATGCCTAAGTTTAATAATTTATACTATACATTATAAATTATAAATTATTATATCGTACGGTATAAAAAATGTGAAGAATTGACTTTTCTGGAATTTTGAGGGGCTGTAAGTCCGGAACCCTATATAATTAAGAAAACCCGTTAACATACGTACCTAAGTTACCGGTGCCTGAAAATAGCAAATTTTCAATTTTTGAGGAGTAATAACTCTTAAAGAGGGGGCGCCACCAAAAAATTTTCTAAGGAAACTTATACTAATTCTAAAAGTTCTTTCTTGTCTCAAAAGTTCAGGTTCCTATTTCAAAACGTGCCGGAGTTATGAAAAAAGAAATATCATGCAAAATTTGGTTTTAACATAACGGTAAATTTAAATAGTAAATTACAAACTATTGCATAATTTTGATATTGTCTTATAGAGATAACAAAAATTCCGGTCTTCTAGTGTTTTTGATTGTAAAACTACTACACAGAACCTGAGATATATACATCTGAAAATAGGGGTTTTTTGAAATTTTGGGGGGCTGTAACTTAGGAACCCTATATAATTAAAAGAAACCATTAACACACGTACAAATATATTACTGGACCTTTAATTTTTTTTGTCTTGCCGAAGAAAATTGTGTACAGGTGCCTAAGTTAAAGGTGTTTAAAAATAGAAAATTTTCAATTTTTGAGCCCTAATACCTCATAAACAGGGGGTGGTTCAAAAAAAATTTCTGAGCAAACTTATACTAATTCTAAGAGATCTTTCTGCTCGCAAAATTGCAAGTCCCTATTTGAAAGCGCTCCGGAGTTATGAGGGTAGAAAAATTATGCAAAATTTGGTTTTCATATAACGGTAAATTTAAATACTAAATTTAAAAAAATTGTAAAATTTTGATACTAATTTATAAATTTAAAAAAAATACCTGTTGAATGACGTTTTCTGATTGAAAAAATCTTAAGTAGAACATGAGACATATGCATTTAAAAATAGGGCTTTTTAAAAGTTTGAGGAGCTGTAGCTCCGTAACGGATGGGGCTACAAAAAAAAGTTGTAAATTATATTTTATGTTATCTATCAGCAGTTAAAATTTCATGTCTCTATTTCAAAAAAAATGTGGGGATCTAAAAGTTAGGTGTTCGAGAGCTATCCGAAGTTGTGGTCGGATCTCAACCAAAAAAATAGGGAACCTACAAATTGTTGTAAGAATATTTTGTGTTAATTTCAAGACTCTAGCTTTCTTAGTTTTTGAGTTATCTTGCTGACGGACGGACAAAGCTCAATCGTCTTAGAATTTTTTTCTGATCCGATCCATACCTTTGAAGGTATATCTAACTAGCTTATTTCGAGGTGTTACAAACGGAGGAGCAATTTTAATATACCCGATCCTTATCGTACGGGTATAAATATATGATATTCTTGATTGTCTTAATAGCAAAAAAATATATGATAAAAACCCATACCGTGTAGCTTTACAATCAAACAATCAAATATTTCAGTACATAATAGAAATGATAGAGTATAAAAATATAAAACCAATTTCGTCTCCAAAAATTTATTGTATTGAAGGTATGGTTCAAACTTTAACAGGCATTATAGAGTTAAGTTCAAATATATTTTCAATTTATAATACAAAGAAGTGTTCTTATTTGATGTTGTCTCGCCTTAATCAAGATGCTTTATAGTTCTTTATAATTCGTTATAGAAACGGTTGTAATAATAACCCATCTGTCTCTGAATTCAGTAATATCTTAGCGAAAATCATGTCTGTAAAATTAATTAACTTTAAAATTGAACACTCGAATTGTGAGGAAGATAATGATGAATTTCTTTCAGAAGATTTAGTAAATTATGAATTAGAAGAATATAGCTCAGGTACAAATGAAGAAGAAGTTGAAATTGAACAAATTGATGATAATATTACTAACGTTGTCATCAATTATTTAGGAGAAAATTTAGAAAAAACAGAAAGGAATGTTGTTTCGAATAACGCACAAAGGTATATATGTGGTTATATCATTTTTAAAATGATGAAAAAAATTTCTTTAAATATTCTACGTGGTTCAACGAAAATGAAAAATGCTTTACGCATAAAATTAAGTTTTTAGAATTACTAATCGATTTGTTATTAAAAAAAGAAACCAAATGGTTAAAGGAAAAATTAATAATTGAGGAAGAACAAAAAGCTAAGGAATCATGAGATCAATGCATGAGATTATTAATTTAAGTTAAATACATTGTAACTATATATATTGTTAAAATGATTAATTATGTTTTTATGTTAAATTTTTTTAAATGTTAAAGTATCATGCTTAGTTATAATTTTGTAAATAATTTTGTAAATTTTTATTTTTTTGTAAATGTACTAATAAAAAGGGTTTTTTATGCCATTTGGAAAATTAATACTATCAGACTATATTTTAGAATTTTCCATGTGGCTTTTTCCATTCTTATGTTTTCCTTCTATTCTTTAATTTTAAGCAATAAAACATTTTTTTTAATTAATTTTATGTTTAATTTTTGTTATTTTTTGATTCCCTATTTAGGTACTGTACTAATATTCCTATTCTAATATTAGCTATTCTAACATTTAGGTACTAATATTAAAAAGAAAATTGTTAAATAAAATTTGATTTTTTTGTTAATTTTTGCAAAAGTTTTAAAAATTATTTACTTTTACTAGTACTAGGTACCTATATGATGACTATATATTTATTCTAAGTAGGAAAAGAAACTTTTATTTCAGTGAATCTGTAATTAAACATTGATTTGTTCCCTTATTACCTTAAGTTTATTTATTAAAACAAAATATTTAATAAAAGTCACTTATTATCACTTATCTAATTTTTTATTTATTTACCTACTTCAATACGTTATGTTCTTATACATGCATAATAAAATCATTTTTAATTTTACTAAACACACACATACGCTATTTAATACGCTTTATATATGCCAGCCAAAAATTATTAAACATTCAAATTCTAATCATTTCAAATTTAATAAACATACGTACAAACAAATAAGTATGAAACGAATAAAAAAAAATATTACCACTACCATACCACTACAATTATAAAATAGTATAAATATGAAAAGAATACATTTCATTTTTTTATAAGCTGCAAATAAATATTATTTCTATAAATTTTTTGTTCAAAATATGTTAATATGCAACAAAACAGAATTTCGGGGTTCTATATTTTGTGCAGAAATGGCTTAAAAAATGGTGTAAATACTCTATGTATATGATTTCTTTATGGTATAGGGTATATTAACTTTGGTATAGTGTTTGTAACCACCAAAAAGAAGCGAGTTAGATAAGGACATGTATATATATTCTGAATCAGGATCACCTCCTGAGTCGATTTAGTGATGTCCGTCCGTCCGTATGCATGATAACTCAAAAACTAATGATGCTATCTTGATGAAATTAATACTGTTGGTTAACAATGACTAAAGAAAGGCGGGGATTGTAAATGGGCGAAATAGGACCATGGGTTCGGTACCTCCCACACAACTCCCAAAACCGAACAAGCATATCTTCGAAATTAATAAAGATAGAAACTGCAACTTTGATACGCGGGTGTTGTTTCCTGAATCTCTGATTTGCCTAAAATTTCAGATGAATTGGAATGGTTGTTCGAGTTTCTCCCACACAACTCCCAAAACCGAACAAGCATATCTTCGAAATTAATAAAGATAAAAACTTGAAATTCGATATAAATTTGTTCTACACTGTTCTGACGATGTCTCTAAAATTTGAGATGAATTGGGGTGGTGGTCCGAGTACCTTCACACACTTCCCAAGACCTAACAAGCATATCTTCGAATTTAATAAAGATAGAAACCTGAAATTTTGTACAAAGGTTGTAAAACATTTACTTTTTTAGCTTATATTAAATACCTAACTAAAATAACTTATTGATTTTTAATTTAATTTGTTTTTTAGGTGTAGGGTATAAATAAATCGGTTGCATTGACTTACTGTTACATTTACTTGTTTTTTTTTTTTGTAGTGCTATTCCCTGACACAAAAATGTGACAAGAAAATTACACAGCATTTTCTTTTCAGACGTGGCTGTAAATGTAGTAACGGGGCTGTAAATGTCGTAAGTTCGTAAAATGTCGATAATTCATAATTTTTATTATTCTTCTGTATCAAATGATTAAATTTCATATAAAACTTAATACAAATTTTTTTAATTCTTTTCATTAAAATTTAAAAAAAGAGTATAAAAATTAGGTAAACAATTGTGCTTTGTTTGTAAACTGTTTTAAAGCATTTCTGAATCATTCATATTTTCTTGACTTTGTTTTTTTTGTAATTTTGATTAATTTTAAATAATTGGTTTGTTTAAAAAAAACAAGGAAGTGTGAAATTTTATTAAAAATAAAATTTAACGACTGGCAAAATATTTTCTAGTATGCTTTGAACTTTGCCACATATTTCAGTTAATACGTAAATAGACATTTTATTGAACGGTTATTATCAAACATTTCACATTTCTATTTTCAGCAATCAGATTTATAATTTTTAACATATTTTTAATAAAAAAAAAATTCGATTTGAATGAAAAAAGTGCAATATTATTGAATTTGCAATGCATGTAAATCATAATATTAATTTTGATGCAAACTTCAACAAATGATTTTATGAATTGCAATGAAGTTAGTTTGCACACATAAATTTGAAGATCTACCCTAAGAATTTATTTTTAAAAAAATTTGAAAATTTCAATATGTACTTGTTTTCTTCTGGTTTACAATTCAATTCAATTCTTAAAGTAAAACTATAAATCATTTTTAGCACATTTCCAAAAAAATTTTGAAAAAATGTGCTTATTAGTTTCACTCTGTCCGTCCGTCCGTCCGTCCGTCCGACTGTTTACAAAACTTCTACACCGTTAAAGATAGAGAAAAAAAATTTTAACCATAGGTAGGTCTCATAAAAAAAATAATTTTGTGGAACAACTTTTTCATGTAGCCCCCCCCCATTACGGAGCTACAGCCCCTCAAACTTTGAAAAAGCCCTATTTTTAAATGCATATATCTTATGTTCTGCTTAAGATTTTTTCAATCTGAAAACGTCATTCGACAGGTATTTCTTTTATCTTTGTAAATTAATATCAAAATTATACAATTTTTTTAAATTTAGTATTTAAATTTACCGTTATGTGAAAACCAAATTTTGCATGATTTTTCTACCTTCATAACTCCGGCACGCTTCTAGATAGAAGCCTGAAATTTTGAGACAAGAAAGAACTTTTAGAATTAGTATAAGTTTGCTCAGAAAATTTTTTCGGACCACCCCCTGTTTATGAGCTATTAGGGCTTAAAAATTGAAAATTTGCTATTTTTAAACATCTGTAACTTAGGAACCTGTACATATTTTACTTCTGCAAGATATAAAAATTAAAGCTACAATAATATATTTTTACGTGTGTTAAAGGTTTATTTTAATTGTAAAGGGTTCCAAAGTTGCAGCTCTTCAAAATTGCGAAAAAGGCCCATTTTCAGATGTATATATCTCGGGCTCTGCGTAATAATTTTGCAATCTAAAACCGACAGAAGATCGAAATTTTTATTATCTAAATAAAACAGTATCAAAATTATGTAATATTTTGTAATTTACTATTTAAATTTACCGTTATGTGAAAACCACATTTTGCATGAAATTTCTTTTTTCATAACTCCGGCACCCCTTTAGATAGGAACCTGAAATTTTGAGACAAGAAAGAACTTTTAGAATTAGTATAAGTTTCCTCAGAAAATTTTTTGGTAACACCCCCTCTTTAAGAGTTATTACGCCTCAAAAATTGAAAATTTGCTATTTTTAGACACCTGTAACTTAGGCACCTGTACAAATTTTTCTTCGGCAAGACATGAAAATTAAAGGTTCAATAATATATTTTTACGTGTGTTAACGGCTTTTCTTAGTTATATAGGATTCCAGACTTACGGCCCCTCAAAATTTCAAAAATGTCCTATTTTCACATTTTTTCTTATTACATGAAATTTTCAAATTTTTGTGTAAGTCACACTTCTAAACAGTTTGTATTGAGTTTTGGAAATGTGCGCTTTTAAAAACCGTTGGTTTACATTCTACCTTGTTCATATTATATTACCTCAATGGAAGAGACGAATTTTTATTAGAATAATCACGAATACTCATTTCGTTCGTATAATTCTGGTGGTATTTGTATGGTATTTTTGCCTTCCCAACTTGACCAAAGATTGTACGCCTTGATTGTAATATTTAAATAATTTACTTACTTACCGTTTTTTTATTTCTTTTAAATTATTTTATGTTATTTTAATTTTCTTTGTCTTTTTGTTCATGAAATTTTTTTAATTTTAATTTTAATTAATATTTTACGTAACAACATGTTAATAAGTTATTAAATAAACATGTGTACTTATATATATTTTTTTAATTTTATGTAAAATCTTTGAAATATTCAGTAAAAACAAAATTGTACAGTCCTTTTCGTTTCGGTACAATAACTTTAAGGTTGATGTACAATCTTTTGCTAATAAATATCTGATCTGGCAAAACTGGTTAGGTTGTTTTTATGTGCTTGGTAAAAAACGTTTTTTTTTTTATGTGCTTTATTTTGTGTGAAATAATGAAAACAAAACAAACACTAAAATCATACCATACCTATAATCAGTCATGCCAGATAACGATGACCAAAAACCTTCAAAATTAAAAAAAAAACCTTCAATTTAAGGTTTTTGAAAATCTAAAACTTTAATGCTTTTATAAAATCTTCAAGTGAAGGCTTTAATAAGAAAAACCAGTTTAAAACATTAATTAGTTTAGGTGGTATATTGTAGGAATGTTTAGAAACATTAGCAAAAAAAGTATTGATTTGGTAGTTGAAATCACAACGTACGTTTTTGAACTTTGAACGCGTTGACAGCATTTTAAACTTATAGATACATACTCGTAGATTATTCTCTACACTCTACAGTGTGAACAGCATCCGTATGGCCAAGAATCGTATAAAATATTACATAAATTTTGAAAATCGGTTTCAAATGTTGAAATTAAAATTACGATCTATAAAATACAACAGTTTATTCATACCCTATAAAAGTATTATGAAGATCTCAGAAAAGACGTAAACGAACAAATTCTTACAAATTTTAAAAATAAAGTGAATACAAGATATAATGAAATTTTCCTAAAAATTAAAATAAATAATATGAATAAATTTAAAGAACTTGATAAATTATAGTCAGCAAAATATTCAGCAAAATTGTATTATAAATATTACCATATTTGAAATTTCTTGAGTGAGTTTGAGTTTACCAAAGATACTGGCTAATTATAATCAAATTTAATTCTATTTGTGTAGTGTAGTAACAAGAGCTATGATATAATTAAACACCACCAGTCATTTAGAAGTGCTGACTCTAGTTCAATTCTTTTTGGTGAAATATTCACCGATTCACAAATCGCCAAAAAAATTTCCAGCACACGAACTAAAACAATTTTGCTAATTAAGAATGTGTTAGCTCCCTTTACACACAAAAACATTGTTAGATGAAATCAATAAAGCTAACTTTTTTGGTATTTCTGCAGATGCAATCAACCATAACTCTGAAAAAATATTTCCGTTGTTGGTACATTACTTCAATAAAAAAGATGGAATGCAAATAAAATGCTACTAAAACTGAGCAGCTTACAAAATGAGACATCAGAAACGGTTTTTAAATATATTATCACTTCATTAAGGGAAAATAATCTTTTGAATTTAAATTATGTGGCATTTGGAGCTGAAAATACAAATGCTAATTTCGGAGGTGGTAATTAGGGAGGAGAAAATAATATATTTTTCAAATTGAAGAGTTCTCTTAACCCGAATAACAAAAATGTTGGTTGCTGCGTAGCTCATGTAGTTTATAACGCAGCTCAACAAGCAGCTGGGAAATTCGAAGTTGATGTAGAACTACTATAGCTATTAAAATATACTCATATTTTCACACTTACACTGTACGCACTTAACCATTAAAAAAGTTTTCTTCGTTTCTTGAAATTAATTACATATAAAAAATTGCTTTCTCATTCAAAAACGTGCTGGTTATCATTACTTCCTGCTATTGAACGTATTTGAAAAATTTTCGAAGGTTTAAGATCTTTTTTTTTATCGGAAGAAAAGGTTCCTGTTTTCATTCTCAACTTTTTGGAAAATTCTTTTGGGGAAGCCTATCTGTGGGCTGTTCATGGTTTTCATATAACATGGCTCATATAATGGCTCATATAAACAAACAAATATTAAAAATTAAATTCTAAAATAACTGATAAATTTATACCACACAAAGTGAAAGAAATACTGAAATATAATAATATTAAAAACAGACAAATTGACAAATTTAAGACTGTAATAATGGATTTTTACAAAACACCTAAAGAATATTTGGTAAATTGGTCTAAGCCATTCCTTCAATATCGTTTTTTTAATTGAATGGTATTAAACGACATTTCATTAAATGGATTCAATTTTGATGAAAATTTATTGTATGAGCAATTCATAGTTTTAAAAGAAATTATTACACAAGAAATTAAAATATTAATGTATAAAGTGAATTTAATTGCAATGAAAGATGGATACTTATATTTAATAAAATTCATTTTCTAGAGCAAAAAAATGAGTTAATAAAACTCTGCTCATGTATGTTTACAATTCCAGCGCAGAATGCTAGCTGTGAAAGAATATTTTCACTAAGTGGACTGATGAAGATTAAGATTAACCGTTAAAAGATCAGCATAAAGATTAAAATTGAATCTTTAATGAAAAATTTGAAGTTTTCAAGAAATTTTATTCCCAAAATCCGTTTTTTTTTTCAAGAGAAAACTGTTGTTTGTCAACAAGCAATTATTAATTTTAATCAAAAATATATATTTCCAATGATAAAATCTGTATACCTTACCATTAAAAATTTAAAGTTACATGAAACAAAAATGTTAGAAAATTTTTAACCCCTCATTAATCGCTTAAACGCTTAAAGTGAAAAACTTGAAATAAGAGTAGGAGGTTCTTTAGAAATAATAATTCTAAATATGGTCTAGTTCGGTAATATTTATGGTTGATATAAAATTACATATGTATTCGTAAAATGTTTGAAAAGAAGTGCAAGAAATTCGCTATAGGAATTCGCTTGAGTACTAGTGCTGAATTATTTAAGAAATTTTGTGCATATGCGCGATGAAGTTTTATTATTTTAAGGCTATAGATACGAGTATAATACCTTTCAGATTTTTAATTATTATAAAAAAAAATTTGTGCTGAATTTAAAGTCATTATTTCGTTTTCACGATTGGTTTGCATTACAGATAGAGTTAGTTTTAATAAATATTAATTATAACAACTCCAATTTATAACCAATTGGTTGAAAAAGCTAAATATCCCGCTTGCTGGCTGAACGTAACCTGGTATCATGATCAAGAACTTAAATGCTGAATCGAAATGCTAAACATTTTTCAGCAAGTATAAAACCATACCTTGCAACCGAAATATCAACCGCATGAACTCGCGTAAATAACTGTTAAAATATTTTGCAGATTACTATCTTATAAGATAAAAAAACCGAATATATATATATCTTACAGATTATCAGATATAACGGTTTTTATATAAAAACACTTAAACAACAAAGATACTTTCAAATATCCTTTTCGTCTTTAAAGGATAAAATACGCCATTAAGGATATATATTTTTGCAAAGGGGGTAACATCATCTTTCAGATACAGTCATTTGGTCCTACGCGGGTACAACATTTACCATAGTATTCCCGGTTCAATTTTAGAGTTGTCATTGTCACAAATTGTCATTGTCCCATATAAAATATATTTTTTAAACAAAATTTTAAATTATAAAATTTAAATATTTTAAATATAGTTTGAAATTTATTATGCGTATTGTGAGCAATTAAATGGAGGTCCGAGGGGGATGGATGGACGCGCGCGTACGTCGCCGCACGTACGATTCGGGCGTAGAACATCGGCGCTCCCTTTTTAAATATTATATATAGTATTATCTGGACTCTGTGTATCTACATATATATAAATTTTATTAAGTTTTTAAAGATTTATTAACTTACATAATATTCTGCATGAGAATGGTGCACTATAAGAATTTTCTTAAATATATCAGCACAAGGAGCAATTGAAAAAGTACCATCAATTAAATATTTTCTTGGTTGATCATTTGGCATTTCATTTATTAAATTGTAAATTGTTGGAGACAATTATTGAATTGATATTATTAAATTATTGAATTGCTATTTGATTATTAAAATTATTGAAGAAAACAAAATTAAAATAAAATAAAATTATATGGCTTTATGTCTCACATTTTTATAAAATGATATAACTTTATATCTCACTCAAACGTCAAATAAGACTTAAAGCCATACTGCAAAAAATTGGCATTATGGTCTTAATGGTCCATAATGGTCTTAAGCCGAATAGCCCTAAGTCACGTCCCCATTTTTGAATGTAAACTAAATTTTAATTCAACGTGATAAACTATAAGAACTATGAAATTATAACATCTACTGTAAAGAAATTCAATTAAATTAATATTTTAAAAATTCAAAAAATAAAAATTATACATTGTACATAAAATATAATTATTGATTAAGAATTTTAATAATTAATAAATTATTATACTATAGTTAATTTTTAGTATATGTATACATTATAAAAAAAAATAAGAATGTTTTTGATAACAATTAAGTTTAGTTTCTAATCATCGAAGCATAAAAACATAAAAAAATGTAAATATGTATTTATTATATATTTAATATTTCTTTTTTTTGTGTTCTTTATAATGTAAATAGATAGGAAATTTATTTAATATATGTATATATATGTTATATACAAATTTAAAAAGTCAATAAAATAATCAAAATGGATTTTTTTGAATATTGCAGTTATTTTTTTTATATATAATGTACACAATACACAGATAACATAATGCGTAATTACATCTTCTTTTATTAAATTATTTTATTTTTAATAGTGTTTAGAACAAAAGAGGATGCGCTTTGTTTTTTTTTTTTTTTGTTTTTTTGGTGAAAAATATTTTATTTTTTTTTTAAATTTATTTAAAATTTGCTTTTAATTAAACTTGTAAAAGAGTTTCTTTTTGTATTCATAATATCTATAAAATTTCGTTAAAATCAAGGTTTTATGTATTAAAAGAATTTAAATAAAATTAAATGTAAATTGTAAATTTGTAAATTAATTATTAAAAGTGAGTTATTTAAGATTTTATTAAGTGTTTTTTTTTTTATAAAGATCATAATAAGAATTATAAAAATAATAAAAGCAATAAAAATGGATGAAGAATTAAGAACTAGTGTTAATTTACAGAAACGTAGAAGCTCATTAGCATTAGGTATACGTATTACAATATTTTTTAGTGTAGTTATATTTTATGGTATCTTTCGATCAAATATGCTAGATGTTACTGGAGGTAAGAATGTATTTTTTTTCAATTTATTATAACTAAGTAAAATTTATAAACTATGTAGATATTTTACCTTAAATTAATACTTATATGTATACATTTAAGTTTCTGCATTGTTTTCTAGATTCAGAAAATTTTAATTTATATTGAATTTATATATATTGAGAATAAATATTAAGTTTTAAGATTTTTATCAAAAGGCGAATGGTAAAATTAATCATTCATATTTTAACGAACAAATTTATAAATTTTTCTTGATTTAAATTTATATTAGAATAAGTGATGATAATTTAAAAATATTTTAGCAAATTAGAAATTATAATATACGATCCTAACCATTAAAATCTAATTCACTCACTAAAATCTACAATAGTTTTTTGGGGCTCATTTCTTAAACGCCTTTTCATAAGGGCCCAAATAGATTCAATCACGTTAAGTTCAGGACTTGATGAAGGCCATTTTGGACTGGTTAGTTTATTTGTTTTGATTGTAGCCAATTTTTCGTTATCTTAGCGGTATGTGGAGGTGCACCATCTTGTTGAAATATGAACTCTCCTTAAGAATTCAAATTATCAAAAAATGGAAGTAGGAAAATTGAAATTGGGTTTTCTTCAAAAATATTTACATAATCTGCAGCTTTTATAGTCCCGTTAATAAAATATAATTGACCAACACCTTTTGCGAACATAGAGCCCAGACCATGACACTCACAGGGAACTTTACAGTACGTTTAAGGCAATCGCAATGATAAGCTTCTTTTATTCGTACGAATTATCCTTCTTCTCACATCGCCAACACAGACGTCAAATTTAGATTCATCGCTGAATATAACTGAGTCCTATTGCCGTCGCGTCCAAAACTTTTGCTTTTAGCACAGGCAAGTCGTTTTTCTATTGATTTTTAAAGTAGTTTGTGTTAAAAGTGGTTTTTATTTGGCCTAAAATTGTCTAAAAATGAAACAAAATTGTTTTTTCCATATTTGTATTACCTTATAAAATTTATATCCCAATTTTTTTAAATTTATTCGTGTCCACGGGCGCAACGGGTTTTCCTATTGTTTCAGACCATTTCACAGCAAGATTTCTCACCGTACTTCGCCTCTTGTTTTTACAATTGATGATAACTTCCTCATATCACGATCATCACTATCTGTTAATTTTGAAACTATTCCACGGTTAGCTGTATTCGCTATTATCCAATTACTTTTTTTAAATTTTTAGTTAAAGTTTGCACCGTTGATCTAGTTAAAAATTTTTGAAATTTTACCATAACTTTGGCATTTTGGGTTCTTTCAATTATTAATTTCCGTAAATCTTCAGAAATAGGTCTACCGCGCGTTATAATGATTATTAATTGTAATTATATTAAACAGGTCCCATTTGATATCCTGAAGAAAAAATCTGACACAAAAAAAATCTTGAAATAAAAATTTTGGAAAATAAAAACCTGAAAATAAAAATCTTGAACAAAAAAAATCTTGAAAATAAAATCTTGATTCAAAATTATTTATTTTTGAAATGATGATGGCAGCACGCTATACTTGTATGATTTTTATAACACTTATTTATATTTATGTTTAGTGAAATATTATGGAAGAAGGTAAAAATTAACTTTGTTATTTAAAAAACTGTATATCAAACTTTAAATATATACGTAATAGATTATTCTTACCAAAATAAACATTATCGCCAGATTTATAAAAGCAGAATATTTTGATACACGAAATTTTAATTCGCGAGATTTCGATACGCTCCCTTTATAAATACATTATAATATATAAATATAGTTTTAATTAAATTATCAAAACGTATTCTTTTGAGAGTTTACATTACGTCAGAGAGAGAGTTTTAAGCACGTCACTAAAATTCATTAAACGTAATAGTTCTCTGTAAAGCAATCCCGACTTTTAAAATCTCGCATATACATTAATATAAATATTCTGGAAAAACGAAATATCCTAATTTTTAATCTCTAAATATCTCTACAATACCTCCTAATTGTGAATCACGCATTTGGTATTTTGTTTGTTGAAAAACTTTTAATTTAGTTATTTTTTTAGTTAAAAAATAATTTTTTTTTAAATACCTACATTAAATAAAATCTTGAAAAATATTTTCTAAAAATAAATTCAAGATTCTTTTTTTGAAGAAATTTTTTTTTAAGATTTTTTTTAGGATATTTTTTTCAAGATTTTTTTTTTCAGGAAAACAGTGAAAACGGTGCTCCCATATTAAAGTTATAAATTAAGAAAACGTGATTTAAATATGTGTCTCTTGTTTATCTTATTCTAACCGTAAAAGCTAATTTTATTTATATTACCTACTACTCTTATCTTTTTGCATTTATTATCTAGTGTACGTATTAATTGTAGTCAACTTTAATTTTTAATTTAATATATTGTTTTTTAATTAGAAAATTTTAGCTTTTATTTAAAATAAATGCTTTTCTCAATTCTATATTAAATTATCATTTAATAATCTTTAAAAAATATATACGTGTTATAATAATTTATAACAAAAATTTATGAATTGAAAATGACAAAGGTTAAAAAAATATGAATGTAAGTATTAATTGTGGTTAAGATCTGTATTTAATATAACTTAAGTTTAACAACTATTTTACACTAAAATTTGTTATGTTATTCCAATTTGGAATATAGAGTTCCCTAAATTCACTTAAAAATTAATAAGGGGTAAGCGTAAGAGCGTATAAAGTATGTTTTAACCGAGGGAGTGTGGGTTTGAATGTATGGTATTCGAATAAGAATAGTTACATGACGTGTATGGTAAAAAGTTGTGTAATTTCCTTGTAACATTTATGCGGTAAGAAATAAACTAAAAAAAAAAAAAGAAAAAAAAATAAAATAAGTTACTGATTTTAAAATATTTAAATATAAAATTTAAATTATATTATTTAGAAATTAGACTTTTATTTTTTATACTAACTATGTATACTAATTCTAATTACATATTATTATAGATAATACCTAATAAAGTAAGAAAATAAATAAATGAGAACACACATTATATATTAAACATGGAAAACTTGTAAGGAAAAATAAAAATAATTTCATAAAATTTATAAAATTGTTAAAAGAAAAACTGCTTATTGTATATTTCAAATTTATTAAAAAAAAAATTTTTTTGCTTTATTTCTAAAATTTATAGAACTACACAGCACTCAGCACTCAGCTTGTATATTATAATAAAATTAAAACAAAATACATATGTACATACATATATAATTAATTTTTTTCTAACGTCCTATTAATATTAATTTTGTTAGTAAGGTTATTACCTCTTAAATTTATACTAAATTGAATTAAATTTTTTAAAATTTTAAAATCACCAATGAAGAACTATTTCTTTAATTTTTTTTTTTAATGCATTTCTCTGTCAGATTATTATTTATAGCATAAAATATTTATACTTTTTAAATTTTGTTTAGGGACTTCGGTAGCCTGATGGGTAGGCGTGTGGTGTATTAACCGAAGGAGTGTGGGTTCGATTCCTGCACAGGTCGTAAGTGTTTTTTCTTTACATACCCCCCTTACGACCAAATATATTGTAAATATATAGTATATAATATAAACAAAATAAATAAATAAAAATATAATTTAATAACAGTATAAAAACCTATAATGGCATTTAGTAGCCGATGGTTCAATAATATTGCATTACATTTAATATAAATAAATAAATAAATAAAGTTTGTTTAGTTAGTTTTTGATTAAATATATTTAAAAAAATTAAATAAAATACTGCTGTTATTTAAAAGCTAAGTAACTTATATAATATTATTGTACATAAATAAGTATATTTAAATTTAATTTTTATTTTTTAATGATTATTAGCATAAATTATTGTAATAACATGGTGTAATTTGAACTTTATATAATTTTTTTTTTGTTTTTTCATAGAAGACTTTTCTAGAAAATCTGGCAGAAAATTACTTAGTTTAATACCGCAAGCAATTAAAAAAGATATTGAAAATGTAATAAAAATTACAAGTTCTAATGAGAAGATAGAGGAAAATTCTATTACTGAAGGAAATCTTAATATAAGAATAGAAAATGTAAATCAAACTATTATAAACCCATATTTAAATAATTCAAAAAAAATCAACAATCTGGATACCATAACAGAAGAAGAATATAAATTAATACCATTGGATAATAATGTTAATTGTACTAAACCAACTATATATGAATTTCCAAATGATGGATTTACAAGAGAACAAAGGCAAAATGGTTGGATTATAATTCATGTATTTTTCGCATGTTATTGTTTTTGGTTTTTGGCTGTTATATGTGATGATTATTTTGTTCCAGCTATTGATTTAATGTGTTCAAGTAAACTAATAAAATACAATATATTATCATCATTCATTATTTATCTTTATAAATATAATTTTGCATAGTTAAACTTGGATTTTATAGGTATAAAACTTCAACCAAATATTATTGGTGCTACATTTATGGCAGCAGCAGTTTCTAGTCCAGAATTATTTATTAATTGTATTGGTACATTCATTACTAAAACAGATCTTGGTACTGGTACAATTGTTGGGTCAGCAGTTTTTAATATTTTAGCAGTCCCAGCATGTTGTGGTATATTTACAGAGCAGGTTCATTATATTTATTTTTTAATTACAACTATAAGAATATTAAAATATTTGTTTTTTCATTTTTTTTTTTTGTTAATTAAGATAGAAAATTTAGATTGGTGGCCAATTAGTCGAGATTGTTCAATGTACGGTTTTGCTATTTTATGTTTAATTGGTGTATTATTGGATGGAAAAGTTATGTGGTATGAAGCTATGATACTAGTTGTATCTTATTGTGCTTATATTATCGGTGAGTAATTTTTAGTTTAACAATTATATAGTACCTACCTAATTTTACTATAAAGTAGTTTTTTATACTAAAATATTTTATTTGCATATTTAAAAAAAATATATATTTCTTAAAAGTTTGGAAATTTGAAAATTTTAAATTCAATCTTATAATCAAAAAATATATATTTCTCTTGAATTTTCAATAAAATTTAAGTATAAGAAACAATCAGAATTTATTAAATTTAATCTAGAATATTATAATATACATCCGGCTGACTAATAATTATTTTATCTTTAATAGGAATGTTGTTTAACAATCAAATAGTTGGAAGAGCGAATAAATTAGTTAAAAAGTTTAAGTTTAGAGGCTCAACAGTATGCCTTTATAAAGATATTAGTGAAATGACTCCTCTTTTAAAAACATCAGAATTATCTCTAATGGAGGCCTGTAATAATGAAGATATTGAAGAAAACTATGAAACACTAAACTGTGATTTAGAAAGTAATAAAAATTAATTTTTAACAAAAGTCATATTTTTAATATTAACAGCTATATATATTTTTTAAGATTTCGCTGAAAATCCTTGGAAATTAGAAAATAAGCGTATTTTAACATTTTTTTTACGGTGGCCAATTACATTTATTTTATGGATTACAACACCAGATTGTAGATTGCATAAAAATTTAAAATATTTAACATTTACAATAACAGTGTGTTGGTTAGCATTTACTTCATATTTAGTATCTTTTTTTATTACATATGTTGGTCAGTTTTAATGTATTCAATTGTAAAATAAAAGAAATGTTTAATATTTAATTTAAATATTTTACAGGAGATACACTCAATATTCCAGATTCGATAATGGGTTTAACAATATTAGCTGCTGGTATGAGTATACCAGAAGCAATATCTAGTGTTCTTGTTACAAATCAAGGACATGGTGCTATGGGTATTAGTAATTCAATTGGTTCGAATACATTCGGAATATTAATAGGTTTAGGTTTACCATGGCTAATAAAAAGTTATTTTTTACCATCAATGCCAGATGAATATTGGGTTAATTTAACTTCTTCTGGATTAACATATTCTGCAGCAGCATTATTAGCAACTTTATTGGGTTTTTATATATCATTTTTAACTAATAAATTTTATTTAAATTGGAAAGTTGGTATTTCTTGTACAACTATGTACATTGGATTTTTAATATTAGCAAGTATGCTAGAATTAAATTTTTTCTCAAATATTAATTTACCTGTTTGTAAACATTAAATTAATTTTAAATTCAATTATTTTACATTAAATTTTAATTTTATAATTAATTATATGATATGTAATCGTATATTTAAAGTTTTAATTTTTTTTTATAATAAAAACTATAAACTATTAATTATATTTTCTATTAGAATAATAGAAAATAAAAAAAGTTATAAAATTTCAAAAATCTTTATTTTTTAATTAAATTCACTAAAAGTTTTGTTTTTAGTAATTAACTAGAAATTTTACTCGGCGTTGGTAGAGAAAATTGCATGTTTTTATACGATTTTTATTTATATTTTGAAATATAAATAATCTGATCGATTACTCTCTATATTATATACTTAGAAAGCTAATTAGTCCATCGTTGCAATTTTAATAATAAAAATAGATATACCTATAAGAATAGGTCTACCTGTGGCTGCAATAACAGACCAAGTCATTATGTTAGCATTTCTAATAAGCGATTTAATTGAATTTAATTTAGCATTTAACAATAAAGAGCACTTATATTCTATTTTGGATAGTATCACATTTTTTCGAATTTCGATTATATTCAGCGAATTTTTTATTAAATTTTTAATAGAAACTACCAATTTATGGATAAATGGTAGACAAAAAACATAGCTGCAGAAAAAAGGAAATATACATGACATGTTTAAAACTAGGAAAAACAAGGGCTATATAAGGAAAGGGAAACCATATTTTTAGAGCCTATCATGAAGTGATGTAAGAAAAGCTACTTATAATTACAAATATCAGAATAGATGTAATGAGCAAAAAAAGAACTAATTTCTTTTTGAAAACTGAATGAAATTTTTTAAAATTAATTTTAATAGTAAACAAGTAATAAAAAAAAACAGGGAGTTTTCAAAAAAGCGCATTTTGAAAATTGAACAATATTCCATGATAAGTTTTGGGTAAAGAGTATATTGAAAAATAAATTTAAAATAATATCATTTTGTATTTTATTAACACAAATTATAATTAATAATAATGAAAACAAAAATTAAAATATAAAATAATAAAAAGCAAGGCAGAATGTAAACCGAGGGTTTTTTAAAGACGCACAATTTCTAAAAGGGAAGTTTTAAGGAAATCTTTTGTAATTAAGAAAAGCTATATTAACCCAAGTAAAGCATAATGTTTGACTTTTAATATTTACGTTTTACTTTGAAAAAATTTGTTGAGGTACCTGAGTTGCAGGTGTTTAAAAGTAGTAAATTTTAATTTTTTATCCGTAATAATTTTTAAACTGTGAGAGGTACAAAAAAAAATCAGAGATAACTTATACTAATTCTAAAAAATCTTTCTTGTCTCCAAATTTTATTTTAAGGCTCTATCTGAAAAGGTTACGTAGATATGAAAAAAGTATAATCAAAATTTTGTTATATAAAGGAGGACGAGAAATATTTACATTTGAAAATAAGGTTTTTTTTTCAATTTGGAGAGGTTATAATCCGTAGCCCTATATAACGAAAAAAAGCCGTTAACACCATCTAAATCAAAATCATGTTTTACCAAAAAATTTGCACAGGTGCCTAATTTACACGTGTCAAAAATTGCAAATTTTCAATTTTAAATTTTTAAGCCCTCACCCCCTGTGATACAAAAAACTTTTGCAAGGTAACTTATGCTAATTCTCAAATGTCTTCCTTCTCTCAAAATTTCAAGTTGCGGAGATATGTAAAGAGTAAGTAAACAAAATCTTGCAAAATTTTGTTTTTACATAACAATAAATTTAAATATTGAATTATTGTATTGTATAATTTTGATATTGATTTAAAAATATAAAAGAAAATTCTGTCATTTGACGTTTTTAGAATGAAAGTATGTAAGATCGAGCTCGAGATATACACATTACAAATTTTCAAAATTTGAGGAGCTGCAATTCCATAACTGGTAGAGCTACATAAAAAGTTGTTCTATAACACTAATTTTTTTGAAGGCACCTATGCATGGAAAGATTTCTTTAGAAAAAATCATTATATTATTTCAAAAAAAAATTGAAAAGGTGTTCAAGTTACAGAAAATTATAGAACTCATAGAACTTCTGTTATAACAATTCAAATATAGGATTTTTTTGAATTTTGTGCGGGGTTGTAGCTCCGCACTGGGTGGCGCTACTAAAAAAAATTGTTCCATAAAATAATTTTTTTTGCGATGCCTATCTGCGGTTAAAATTTCATTCCCCTATTTGAAATAGTGTAGAAGTTGTGTAAATACACAGATGGACAGAGCGAAACTAATATAGGTTTTTGAATACTATTGAAAGTATATGATACTATTTGGTACTATGCTTAATACCGAGTAGTCTAAATATTACTTTCGGCCATACGCGATCAACATGGTTGCGCATTTAATCGGAAACTAAAGGTTTATAGTGATTTCTATCGGCAAGAAAAAATGCTTCTATAAAGTTGTGATTCGATTGATATGTTCTAGTGAATATATATGATATCTTAGTGAATTGCAAACCAGTAAGATCATCTGCTAAAAACAACACATGTACAAAGTTTCAAATAAATTGAACAAGCTATTTAAACTGAAAAGCAGCAACACAGTTTATAAATCGCTCCAGGTAACAGGGTGTTTTCCAATTTGTTTGAAATTGGTTCATGCAAGTCATAGTAATTGTGGAAAATACAAACAAACAAATACCCATTTTTATATATTATTTGACATTAATTTTTAAAAAATATAACAGTATGCAACATTTATAACATTCGCTAAACTATTTAGGCAGGAGAACTAAGAAATTATGAACTTTTGCAACGAAGTGGGTAATAAAGATAGTAACTAACAATTTATAAATATATTAACAAGGCTACAATATATTAACAGGTCGTAATTAAATGGTTTTGGCTTTCATTCAGAAGGGACAACGTTTAAACACAGTTTTGATTGAATGGATAACTTAAAACAAATTTATGATGGCGTTTCTGTAGATCATAAAGTTTTCCTGTAGAATTAATAACAAATTCCTGTAGAAATAATAACACAAATATTTTGCGCAGAATGCCAATCTGAAATCTACATGACGTGTCGTAACCTATTTTATTTATGAGAAGTATCGAAAAGTTATGAAAAGTAGCACTTTGGCACATTTTGAATTCTATCATTGAAACCATTTGGGTATAGGGAAAAAAGTCACACTCGAATCGGAACCGATTAACAAAGCAAAACGCTATAAAGGTACAAACGTAACAATCCTTCCATGTTACCAATCATGTTTCAGATATATATTGAATTTTCTCCGTGTTAGTGTTATGTTTAAAATTAGTGTTATGTGATTCGGAGTATTTGACTACTTACAAACTAACTTACATTTGTATGTATCCATTTTTATATAAATAGATGATAGAGTCTATTTATAATTTAAAATGTTATAATATTAAATTTATATTAATTTATAAACAAACTAATGCAAATAATGAACTGTAGGGGGTCTACCATATAAGAAGAAAAAAACTTAACCAAACAAAACACCTATTCTAAATATGAAGTTGTTATAAGTAAATTTATTACTAAAGTTAAAGTTTTTATTGTCAGGTAATAACTGAATAATTGAAAGTAAAGTTAAGAAATAAAACCAATGAATCACTTCAAGTTTTTATGACAGTAATAATAATTAAGCTTTTATTTATATAAGTTTATAAATAAATTTCAGTGCAATAAAATAAAACATTTTCCGGAAGATCATTGATAATTTTGTATAAATTATATACCTAATTGGTTTTTAAGCACGAGATCCTATACTTATAATTGTTTTTACTAAATGTTTAAACATATTATGTGGTAGAGAAATGGTTGTTTTAAACAAATAAATTATTTTTTAGCAAATAAATTGAATTATCAAATGATATCAAAATTACTATATATAAAATTGACTTTACCTTTGAATCGGAATTTGAAAAAGTTAAATAATCGTTGGTTGTTTATTTGAAAAAAAAATAAAATATTTTTCATCAATAATATCAATAATTTTTATTATTTAATTTTGTTTTGTTATTTAAATTAGTTTTAAATTATTAATTTCCAACTAAAACTATTTGCCTAGGCTATTGGCGGTAAATAACAATTTACTTGTCTTTGTCTCATATACATATTTATAAAGAATTAATTTATTATGTCAATTTCATTCAGAAAATCTATAAGATGTAATCAAGTTTTAATGTCAACTTAAATAAAGTGTTAACCGTGCATACTAATTATTTGCGGGAATTTTTATAATAAACATTATTAAAGTGGAAAAACCATAACAAAAAACGCTTTACAATAATTATATTTAAAATAATTTCAGATATAGGTAATTAATTAAATTACATAGAATTTATAAAAAATAAAAAACAAAGCATTTAATGTAATGTTTAATCAAGCGATTGATTTGTTTTTTTAAATATTTAATACTTATTACAAGCAAACCGTTAATGCAGGCTAGGTTTTATTGCATTTTATTATATTAAAGCCATTATATTGTCAGTCATTAAATAAAATATTATATTGGTATTAATAAAAAGTTAAGTCTGTGGAATGAAAGATGTATCCAGTCGAGGATAATAAGAATGTTTGAAAAAAAAATTTACAGTGCCCTTAAATGCGTTAAATAAAGTTCGTAATAATTATTATATATTAATAGTTTGTGCAAATTATAAGTAAAAAAAATTTGTCTTTTTAACTTGCAGAAAAAAAAATAATAGAATTCATAACTTAACATACTCTATTTAAAATTAAAGTTTCACACCATTGCTTTGTAATTTCATTGGATTAGATTCCACTGCAAAATATATTAATATTGTCAATGTTATAACATTATATTATAAATATAATATTACAATTTTTTACTATAGAAATATTTTTTTACCTTGCCACTCCTATAATGAGCATAAGGCATCCACTAAATGATTTATTATTCATATTTGACTAAGCTTCAATTTCGGGAATCATTAATTTCACTATGACGTTGATTACTTGGCTGTAGCTTTTTTTTTTTTTATTCTAAAACAACAAACTAGGGATATGGTCCTTTGTACTTGAAGTAGTTGTGATTAAAAGGGATGGGATAGGGATAGAACAAATGAGGATAATGGGGAGTTGAGGGATAAATTGGAGAAGAATCTGTTGAGATTCTTAAGAAATTGTTTAAGAGGAGGCATCAAAGAGAAAGAGCTCCTATATTAAGACGGATGTCAAGCGAGGCTATAGCATTACTCACTATGGGGTCATTAATGAGACGAATGGCGCGTTTTTGAACTCGATCGAGAAAGTTTAAGGAAGTGGATGAGGCGCCAGCCCAAATATATGAGTTATATTCTATCTTAGGCCGTATATATGCTTTATAGTTTTTGGACAAGTCCCTTGAAGAGAAATAAGATTTACACCTAAAGGGAAAACCCAAGCATGTGGCAGCACTTTTTGCTATATCAAAAATATGATCATTCCACATCATTTTTTGATTTAGCTGCATGCCCAAAATGTTCAGGTTTTCCGATCGGTGCACGAATTCCCCAAGAAACCTCAGATTTGGGTTATAATTCGTTTTTTTTTTTAACGTTATCAGACAGCATTGGATTTTGGAAGAATTAAACTCCACTCTGTTTTTGGAGCCCCACCTAGCGACTTTAGTTAGATCATCGTTAACCGTATTGGTCATAGACAACCTAGTCAATTGCGGGGGTTGTGGCATTTGACTTTCTCGGGAAATTATAAGATGCCATCAGAGTACTGTCGTCGGCGAAACTGTGAATAGGATTGAAGGTTGAATATAGAAGATACAAGGCTATGAGACGTTTTTTTTATTTCCACGCCATCTATTATCTTATACAAGAATTATGTTTTATTATTATTTTATTATATATTACAATTATCATATTAATTATAATTTGTAAGATATATATATATATATGTATACTTGTTTTTAATTTAATTATATTTATTTATACTAATTATATATTATAAGAAAAGTCTATATTATTTGTTATTAATCTATATGACGGTTTGAACCCGAGACCTTTCATATGAAAGGCCGGTGTCTTAACCACTATATTATTGGCTTAATATTCTATAGAAATAAAACTTCTTTAATGGCTATTAATAATTTAATGGCACTAATAGAAATATCTTAACACTTGAGTAATTAATGAATTTTTAAATTTTATCAATTTAATAATATATAATACGTATATAAATATAAATTTTATTAGGTTATGTATTTAAAAACAAAATGACCTTTACTACATATTGCTCATTTAATTAATAAAATAATTAAAACAACCAGGTATATTAGTACCGTTGATATAAATTAAACTTTGTTCAAATAATATAATAAAGTATATATGTACATATATAAAAATTATATATACATAATCTACATACTATATAATATATGGGTGATATATATGCAATACTTAAGATTACAAAAAAATTCCTGTGAAAATGCGGTTTCCTATATGTATATAATTTACAGTTATAAAAATTAAAAAAGAAAATAAATAAAAATTATTCGAAACATTTTCATATATTCGTAGAAATGACAGTAAAAAAAATTAATTACTTTTAGAGGATTTTTAATAAAACATACCAATTTTTAATTTAAATATAACTGTTAAAATTAATATTAAAATTTCAGTACTAGTCGCTTTAATAGGTTGTAAATTTTTTTTAAAAATACATATACATATGTATGTAGTTGTTTATATGAGTTTAATAAACATTGCTAAAAGTTTAAGTGTTAATATAAAATTTTAGTCTTAGCTTAGCTTTTATTCGAAAAAATTTATTAGAAATTTTATTTTAATATTTTAATGCATATACGAGTATGTATATGTATAAGCTATAAGCAATACTTTTCTGTATTGTTAATTCTGTATTGTATACCGTCAATTTTTGTTACACACTCTCTTGGTGTTTACAGCGTATTTTTATACGCTCTTACTCACTAGGCCACCGAGGCCCCTCGTACATATAGTATATATAAATTTCTAAATTATGCATATTTTGTTTTATAAAAGTAACTGTAATAACTATTAAATAACTGATATAACAACGGTAATAGCTAATATATTAAATTATTTTTTTTAAATAAATATTTAATAAGTTATAAAGTTAAGTTATTTAATTAAAACAACTATAATTAATAAATAACAATAATATTTAAATTTATTAGAAATTATTATATAATAATATAATAAATAGTTTTTACATTTATATTTAGATATTGCATATTTGGTATATCTTATGAATGCTATTTGTAATAATTTTAATATTTATGCTTTTTTTTATATTAGATATACATTTAAAAACTACTTTAAATAATAATATTCATTATTCGTTTACAAATACAATTTTTTATATAAAACTTTTAAAACAAAATTGAAAATTTATCAATGTAATCATAATATACCTACGTCATTTATAATTATTATAACACTTATCAAAAGGTATTTTTCTCAACAATATTTTTGATAAGACAATTAATTAATCGGGTGTTTTAAAGGAATTTTTTTCAAAAAAAAAAAAAAAATTATAATTTTTTATTTAATATGATAATGTTTAGGAAAAAAAAAATAAAAATCTTAAGAGGGTTTTTTTACTTAAGACTTTACTATATTTTATTAATTACGTTAGTTTAAAAGTTTTCATTCAAGTGTAAACAACATTTTGGTTGTTTTAGATTAAATTGATTTGTAGATTTATATATATTAATAACGTTTATTTCAATTAATGAAAATAAATTATAACTTTGTTCTATTATAAAATAGTCTTGGGATTTTTTATTATTTATAATTTTTTTTTTTTTTATATAAAATTAAAAAAGAAAACTAGTTTTTCCTTTGTTTTTATATTTTAATAAATAAAATACCTTAATACGACTGCCTTGTATTTAGTTAAGGTACTGATTGCTCAGTGTCGGTTTCGCGGTATAGTTAACATTAAAAAAATATTAAATATAACAATATATATTATAATAATTATTAATCAAATTTTTTGATTAAAAATAAATGTTACAATTAAATAAAACGAAAAATGTAACAAAAGATATTATTATTATTGTAATTTGATGTGTAGCCGAATTTGACATTTGAACTAGGTTTAAATAAAAAAAGTAATTAAAAAAAAAACAACTTTTATTTTAAAGAAAAATTGTCAAATATTAAAAATTAAAAATGAAGAAATTTATAATAAGTATTTTATTATATATATTTTTTTGTAAATCAATACCAATTATAAGTGGATTTGAAGACAGAAGACTGAATGGTAAGTTAAATAAAAGTGAAATATTGATAAATACCATTAAATTATGTTATAATAACTTATATAGTATTTTCTGCAGTTTATTAATAGAAAGTTTTTAATTTTTACAATTTTTGAATTAAAAAAATTATCTGAATTTATTTAGTAAAATTCGGAATTCCAAAAAAAAAATCTGAATTATTTAGTAAAAATCTGAATTCATTTAGTAAAACTCTCTTTTTTTTTTTTTTTTGAATTTCTGTGCCACATAAATTTCGACAGGAAATTACACAGCCTTTCCTGTTCAGGCGTGGCTGTTAATGTCGTAAGAGGGAATAACCCTTACGACGTGTGTGGGATTCGAACCCACACTCCCTCGGTGTTTACAGCGTATTTTATACGCTCTTACCCACTAGGCCACCGAGGTCCCAGTAAAACTCTAAAATCCAAAAAAAAAAAATCTAAACTTATTTAATTATAAAGATTGAAAAATTTTAAACTTTAAGCACAAACAATTATAAGAAAGTATAAGCATTAATTTCAATGTCTTATAGGTTTAATTTAATGGGTTGATAAAGCGATTCTAGATTAATTAATTATAATATATATATTAATAAATTATACAATTATATTAATTAATCAATAATTTTGTAAAATATATAAATGAACAATTTCATTTTAATCAATTAAAGTATTGCAAATAGGATTAGGTCGCAAGACTTATCATATGCACCAAGTGAATTTTATAAAAAAAATCCTTTAATTAATTTTTATGAATTATAAAAATTATATTATATAACTGGAAATCCAGAAATTAGTGTACAATAAAGAAAATACTTGTATAATTTTAAATAAACGAATAAAAGTTATTTAAACGATTTTTAAATATTATACATATATGTAAGTATTTAAAAACAAAAAAAAAAATTAAACAAAAGTGACTTTACATAAATCTATATTATTTTATTTTTAAATTAAAATTATTATAAATTAAAAATTATTCTTAGGCAGTATGAACTATCACATAAAATAATTTTCATTGTAATTAATATTTATATCTATAACATTGTAGAATCTTATATACCATTTCAATGTCTTATTTAAGTATATATATAATATAATATATACTTTTTTTGTTGTTTTTACATTGAAATAAATATTAAAACAAATAAATAACTAATTAACAATATACATAAAATATATATGTATCTATATTCTATATGTATATGATATATTATTTTTGTAACATCTTTTTATTATTATATGATTTATTATATCGTAATTTTTAATTTTTAATTACGATATAACTTTGTTTTAAATAAAATTATAACTAATTTTAAATGTCGTAAAAACTGTAATTAAAATTATTATCTTACTTTAAAAATTGTTTCAGTTTTTTTTTTATTTAGTTGCTAGAATTGTTTTTAAATAAAGTTAATAAAAATTTTACCGACAAATTATAAAACTTTGATAAGAAAATTTGTTATTAAAATAGTAAAAATAAAAGTTTGTAAATAACATAAAAATTCTTATTTTAAATTTCTTAGTAAAAGAAACTGAAAAGATTTTTAAGTACGAGTATTTATAATGCGTTAGTAAGTTTTTTTTTAATTATTTCATTTGTTGTAGGATTTATTTTTAAATCAGTAGTCTATATAATTGCATCGTGTACTGTAATTGCGACTTAAGAATTTAAGAAATTATAAGGATTAATTTTCGATTAAAGTTAAAAACTTATTCTTAACTTTAATTTTTGTGTTATTTTAGTTATTTAACCACAAAATTTTTATTATTAGACATAGATTTATTGTTTTTTCCTTGCCACTCCTATAAGGAGCGTAGGGCATCCAATAAGTCATTTATTATTCATATTTGAAAAAAAAAAATGCAAACCAATATAAACGTTATAGGAGAATAATATTAATATTTTTATTATATTTTATAACATGTAACAGCCCTTATATTAATTTCAATTTCTGTTAAAATAATTAGCAACAATTTTTAAAATGATTCAATTCTGAAATGTATAAATGTATCCATTAGGTTAATTAAAGCATTTACTGCATTTATGTTATGTTTGTATATAGGTTTTATTTTGTTAAGAAATTAAAACAAATAAAAAGGAAAACGGTTTTTAACCAGGCTTTATTGATTATATTTTTTTTGTAATTTAATTGTTATTTTTTTGATACATATAAAATAATCTTAAATTACAGTTTATTTGTAATTTATTAAGATATAAATGTTATTTATTATTTAAGATTAAGGGTATTAAGTACAATGTAATGATGATTGTAAATATTTCTTTTTGTGATTTACAATAAATACTTAAAGGGACGTTTACCTCCTCTAAAAAATGAACTTGATTTAAATATTGTAAAATACACTTAATTATTTGCGCAGACATATGGTAAACTATTATCTGAATATTATTAAAATCAATTGCTTAATCATAATTATCAACTTGCATAAATAACTTGAAAACAATCATGGTCATTTTATTTTTTAATTGATAAGATAACAAATTAATTATTACCTACATACTACATGTATATTTTAAATAAAAACAACATGTGCAAGTTAAACAATTAATAATTTATTATTTGGAAAACATAATGAAATTGCTTATTATTCAAAATTATTTTTTAGAAATCGATTAAATTCTATATTTGTATTAATAAAAAAACAACAAACACTACAAAAATATTAACAAAAATTAATTATAATCAATTTATTATTTCAAGAATAAAGTCTATATATATATTATTTCAGATTTGTTCTAAAATAGTTTTACGTTCAAATAGTTCAAAAGTTTTTTTTGACAACCTCAACACTTTGCATATCATCAATTATTGCCCAATCTTCTTAAATTAAACTAAAGTTTTAAAATTTATACACTCATAAAAAAGAAATTTGCTTTTTTTAACAAATTTAATCTTTTAATTAAAATTGTTATAGGTAACTAGATAGATACATAAGTACATACATAAATTTTAAAATATTAATTTTTTTTTTTTACTTCTTACCATTCGTTTCCTTAACGTAAAAAATTTTGTATTTTTCGAAAATAATAAAATTGAAGTATATTTTTTTTTACGTGTATATTTAAAATTGGTTCGTTGGTAGCGGAAAAGTCAAATTACGTATGATAAGATTACAGTAATATCGAAAAGTAGATAACAAAAATTAAGAAATTTTGACAATTTAGATATTATTAATCTAATTTTAATATTATAAATATCAATGTATTACCTATATGAAGATTTCATTTCGTATAGAATTTCATAAATTTATTTTTAGTCATGTAATTAAAAGACATGTATTATACATACATATATTATATATATTTTAAGATTGCATTATGATAAGTTTTATTACATATACTAAATTAAAAACATGGCTTATTTAATCTTTTCGCACATATTATTAAGAAATTTGAAGAGTGTTTAGTTGTTAAAATTATTAAGATTTAAATTTTAAATTATTTTGATTAAATTGTTTTAATTAATAAAAATATAAAAATAGATACTTGAGAAGCCTTGTAAGGGTTTTAAAAATTTTTGATTCACATGTTTTTACGACTTTTATCTTTAAGTCTATTGTCTTATTTCGAAAAAAAAAATCCATTGTTCCTATATACATACACATATGTATATATATGTATTTCGTTTTGATAAGTATATTTGATTAATAATTGATTAAATATTTTTTTAATACTGTTGCTATCTAGAACCGAAATAAGTTTTTTTTAGGAAATATATATATATATAATAATAGAAAATTGTGCATAATATAGTAAAAGTTCGAAGGATTTTTTAATATCTTATAGTAAGAAATAACAAGATTTCGATGGAAAAATATAAATAATTTCAGTTACATAGGATTTTTTCTACCCGTTTTCAAAGTGAAGGATAAAACGACATGTTTAAGGATGTTTCGTGTTTTTATCTTAAATCTCTGTTTAGATCCTTATGAAATTATTTAGTTTAAATTACATATATATATATATATATATATTTTTAGTGCATTTCTGTGCCACAAATGTGAACAGGAAATTACACAACCTTTCCTTTTCAGGCGTGGCTGTAAATGTTGTAAGGGGGAATAATTCTCACGACGTGTGTGTGATTCGAACCCACACTTCCTCTGTGCGTATTGCAGTGTATTTTATACGCTCTTACCCACTAGACCACCGAGGCCCCTTATATAATTTAAAACTCTATACAAACTTTTTTGCCAACCGATACTTATACTTTGAAAAAAACCCTTACAACAATCATACTTTGAAAAAAACTCTTACAATACCTCGATCTTAACATTTGTTCAATCTAAAAACCATATCTTCAAATGATTATATTTTAAGTTTTGGTTAATATTTTTTCAATCTAGAGAAGTCATTTCCCGGACATTTTTAACTTTATAAATCAATATAAAAATTATATAAATAATTTTGTGTATTTTTTGTATATAAATTTGCATTTATGTCAAAACAAAATTTTGTAAGATTTTGCTCTTTCATATCTCCGAAAAATTTTACAACCTTGAAAATTTGAGAAAAAAAAAATCCTCTTTTGGAATAGCATAAATGTCATTGCAAAAGTGTTTAGTACTAACCCTGTTTACGAGCTATTCTCTATAATAGCTATCTTTATTTAATAATTCTCTAATGCTAATCTATTATATAAAAGCCGTAAACGTTTGCAACAATAACATTTTTCATAGCAAAAACTAATACTGCACATAAAAGAAAAAAATGGAAAATTTAAATCCCGAAATTACAAAATTCCGAAAACAAAATCTTGAAATTTCAAAATCTCGCATAGACATACATATATGGATATAACTATGCCAGAAAAGGGCAATACTCTGATTTTGAATCCAACTATTAATACTTACAGTATGCTTACTTACAAGTTTTGAACCAAGTCACAAATTTAAACGACAGGGGTAAATAAAGCCTAGAGGAAAAAAGCTAATAGGCCTTTATTTCACTTTTGAATTAGAAATAAAGCCTAAATCGCAAATTTGACGAATTAGATTTTATGTCTTATAAGAGTATAAATAATGTCTAATTATTTTTTTCAAAATAATGCAATTAAATCCTAATTGTAATTTATTATTCCATTAATAACATGTTTTAATATTTTTCTTTCATAATTTAATTCCCATATTTCAGCTTATTTAAGAAATGAAATATGTTATTTTTTTGACACATTTCACTCCGTATGTCCGTCAGTTAGTTTTTTTTTTATAATGAAATACAAGTTAAAAATGAAAGAATTTCGTTTAAATTCAACATTCAAACTTATTTCACTTTTTCATATAATAATTTTGTCGAAATTAGTTCAATTATTATTACAGTTGGTTACGAAAAATATTACCTCTGTTGAAAATATTAAGATTTTACAAATTTGTCGGCTGCAAATTTGGAATTAGAATAATATAATAATTTCTAAAGTGAAATAAAGCATATAAGCTTTAATTCTCTTTGAAATGAGAAAAAAGACCAACCGCATTAAATCACTAATTAGGCCTTATTTCTTAACTCAATTGTGAAATAAAGCTTATTAGGTCTTATTGCTCTAGGTTTTATTTCCCCCTGCGATTTATACTTGTTTGTTAGAAATTGTGCGCGTTTAAAAACTCTTGGTTTAACATTTTGTCTTGCTTTTTTACGCACACATTCTTAGCTTATTTTATTGTTACGTTCATTAAAAGTAGATCTAAGTACATTACATGTGTATGAATTAAAATGTCGGTGTTTCCGTTATTTACAGCTTGCTTTCCTATTAATTTTTTTTTGATATTATTGTATTCTTTTTTAAATTTTATTTTTTTATTTATATTAATATTACAAATCAAATAGGATAAAGCATACTTTACAATATTTTTAGCGTAAAATTAATACAATGCGAGTTAGTGTTAATCTATAAATTTATATATTTTATTTTTAGAATTACTTGAAATAACAACTCCAAATTATGAAACCAATCAATTAAAAATAGAAAATTCAAGCAGAATAATGGATAAAGATAATGATAATGATCCTTTAAGTGATTTTCCGACAGATTTATTTACAGGTACAAAATGGTTATATGATTCTTAATTTAATGTTATTTTAATAAAATTTAAATAAATCATTATTAGATGTACAACGTAAACAAGGTGCAGTTATATTACATTTAATTTGTGCAATGTATTTCTTTACACTTCTTGGAATTATATGTAATGATTATTTTTTACCATGTGTTGAAAACATTACTATTGATTTGAATATATCAAAAGATGTTGCTGCTGCAACTTTTATGGCAACAGCTACATCAATGCCAGAATTTTTTACAAATACAATTAGTACATTTATAACCGAATCTGATATGGGGGTAGGAAATATTATTGGATCACTTATGTTTAATACATTAGGTGTTGCTGCTTTGTCGGGTGTTGCAATTAAAAAAGTATATTATATGATTTTTAAAACTTTATTATAATATATAAATTTATTTTCAATTTGTTTTTATAGTCTGTGCAATTAGATTGGTGGCCGGTCATTAGGGATTGTATATTTTATAGTTTCAATACAGTTGTGTTGATTATTGTTACTTGGGATTTAATAATTACATTAACTGAAACAGCTGTAATGGTTGGACTTTTAGTACTTTATTATATTGTAATGTTTACCAATAAACCTGTTATGAAAAGAACAAGAGTTTTAATTGAAGATACGTTCAATTGTTGTAATTCCACAAGATACGGTTAATATATTTTTATTTTATGTTTTTCTTTTTTAAGTTTATTAAGTTTATTATATTTTTTTTTTAGATTTCACGGTTCCTGCCGAAAGAAGTTCTAAAGCTAAGTTACCAATGGGTAAAACTGGTAAAGAGGAAGCTCATCATAATAATATTTTCATAATTAGCCAAAAAAGTTTTCATTTAAACAATGAATTAAAAAATACAGGTAGAAAATAAATATAATGAAGTTTTTTATAGATATAAAATTTATTTTTATATTTTACTTTTATGTCAATAGAAATGGAAAAAGATAATGAATCATATAATGAAAAAAATAGTCTTTTTAAGATTCCAAAAGGAATTTTTCAAAAAGCTTGGTTTTTTTATTCTTGGCCATTAAAATTTATATTACGATTAATAGTTCCAGATCCAATAAAATCACGTAAATGGTATCCTTTAACATTTATATTATGTATTGCTTTAATAGGAATAACTTCTTATATGATTGTTTGGATGTTAACAATATTCGGTAAGTGAAAAAAATCATCTTAAAATTTAAAATTTTTTTTTATACTATGCAATATATAATTTTATGTTTTAATAGGTGCAACTTTAAGTGTACCAGACATTGTTATGGGACTTACATTTTTATCAGCAGGATCAACAATGCCAGAAGCAATGTCAAGTTTATTATCTGTTAGACAAGGTAAATGTTTTTTTTTTACAATAATTTATTATAATATTAAAAACTTTTACAATTTAATAGGAGAAGGTGGTATTGGTGTTAGTAATGCACTTGGAGCGAATTCTTTAGCAATACTATTATCATTGGGAGTTCCTTGGTTTATTCATAATTTAATACATTATCAAAATCGTGGTATCGTAATTGGTTCTGATGGTATTCATTATACAATAGCAATTCTTTTATTGTCAACTTTGAGTTTATTTATTATTATGTCAATATCAGGATTTCGATTGCGAAGAGCAGTAGGAATAGCATTATTTTCTGTTTATTTTGTATTTATTGTTTTGCAAATATTAATAGAAATGCGTGTTATAATAACATAACATTTTGTTTTTTAGTTTATTTTAAAATAGTAACATTAAAGAATAATATATAGTATCTATTACAATATATAGAAACAACAAAAAATACTAAATAATAATGCAAGAACTTAATTTATTAACTGATATAGTAATAATGTAATAGAATTATTTAACTTTAATAAATCTCGAAACTTTTCCGCCTATATATAAAACTCGATAAAAAAAATGAATGGGTGTAAAAAAATCAGTTAATAATAGTTAAAATTTATATTAACTACAATTAATATCACAAACTTTAACTTTTAAAGTCTCAACTTAAAAAAAACAACAGTATATTAAATATATCAAAGATAGTCTTAAAAAAAATTTAGTACATAAAAATTAAAATTAATATTAAAATTATATTAACAATTAGATGCTAAAGAGTATCCAAAGTTTATTAAAAATAAGTAGAAATTTGTTAAATAGTTAGGAATACATTAATTTTAAATATTTAAAAAAAAGATCATATACGAGTAAATTGTTATGTAACATAATAAGTAGAAAAAAGTATAAAACAATTTATTTAACATTTAGGTTAAATGTTTTGCATATTTTTTAAGGCAAACTTAATAATAATTATATAAAATATTTAGAATTTCTTGAAAACTGCAAAAAAAAAGAATAAAATCTGTTTTATAAAATTAAATTTTACAGAATTAAAAAAACAAGCTTTTAATGAATAGAATATTTTACAATTTAATAATAATAATAACTTAATACAATCGAAAGTATCATTTAATAATGATTTAAGCAAATAAAGTTTGTTAGTCATATATACCAGTATTTAATAACGTAAATTCGAAAGGTTAAAAATTTCTAATGACATCACATTTAAATACTGTTCAATTTCACTTAAATATATAAAATATTTTAATTAAAAACACATTTACCTATAATAACTGAATTATTTGATTATTAATCCACATTTTTAGTTTTGAAATTGTTAATGTTTTTAATTTTATAAAAATACCCAAACTGAAAGTGATATTAAGAATTTCGAAGACTGTTAGAAATAAAAAAAAAAAACAATAAATCTTATATTTACATTAAACTTTTTCGTATAATTTATTCTTTATATATATATACAATTACATAACCATTGTATTTTTTTTGGAATATGTACAAAATTGTAACTAGAAAATTAGGAACAAATATAAGAACTTTATATGTAAACCAAAGGATTAAATAATTAAGTACAAAAAATAAACAAAGAAAAAAGAACAAATTTTTGTCAAAACCTATAGATAATAAAATGTAATTAATAATAAATAAACTGATTTTTATTATCTTTATAAAAGTAAAGTGTTAAAATTAATTTTCAATTTAATTTTTGATACCCTTTTTCGAACCCTAAACAAACATTTTTTTGAAAATTTATACTACTCCATACAAAAAACATTAAATTTGAACATTTTAATATTTCTTTTACATAAACATATTTAACATTAAACATTAAAGGATTAAAAATAGTGGGGGCATCCCCACCGAATCTCCACTAAACAAATTATTGAAACATTTATTTTGTAACCAACTACATAATACATATATCTACACATACAGCCGAGTGATTCGTTAGTGCCTTCATCTCCTGAACGGTAAAAACGTATGGTATATCAACTTAAAGCTTACGAAAAGGGCTATAAAATTTCCACACCTAAACAATTTTCATATTAAGTCACTAGCAAAATGGGCATTTTTTTCTATCAAAAATTAAAAAAATTTAAAATTTTTAATTTGCACTAAATCTGCTTTAAGGTCCCACAGCTCCAAAACTAACAATACAGCTTCTCACAATATAGCTCACAATATAGCTTCCATACTCTTTGGCTCACAATATAGCTTCCATACAAACGTTTTATTTCCACATTATTCCCTACAGGGTATATGTGAATGCACTAATTAAGAAATCACCCTGTATACATACTGTTGAAATATTTGAAATAATAAAATTTATTTTAAATAGATATATAAAAAGAAAATTTATTTCCATATAATTAAAATAATTTATAATAGCGAAAATTAAGATATCGACCGCTCTCTAAGTAAGGTTTCCAAAAGAAAGGAAAGAATTTCATAATTGTGACAAGTATATATCTTAAAAACATAGAGTAGACAACAATGTCAATTATTACAATTGAACAATGATTTTTTGACACTTCCACTCATTGTTTAATTCCTAGAAGTTTTAAGTTGTTTTTGAATCGAATATTAGGGAGAGGCTTGGTGAATATATCTGCCCGTTGTAAATCGGTGTTGACATATCGTATTAAAACAGGAGCATTCTCGTTCATCTCCCTTATGAATCGTAATCTGATGTCAATATGTTTTGTACTATTATGAAGTTTGGGATTACGAATCAAACGGATTGTTCCTTGGTTATCGATGTTTAAATGTGTTGACAATTCTTGATTATAACCAACATCTTTTTATAATTGTCGAAGCCAGAGACATTCTTTTGCACCTTCACACTCTGCCATGCACTCGGCTTCTGTTGCTGATAATGCGGCAGTTTTCTGACAGTGGCTTCTCCATGTTACTGCACTGCCGTTTATTAAAAATACGTAACCTGTAGTAGATCTCCTTGTGTCTACATCATGTGAAAAATCCGCATCTGTAAAATTTGAAGTTGTTTGTTGATTTAAATTCACTATATATAGTCTAATGTAACTTTTAAGTAGCGACAAATTCGTTTTACAGCTATAACATGACATTGTTTTGGTTTTTCTAAATATGTGCTGGTTTCTCCAACTGAAAATGCGATGTCAGGCCTTGACACTGTTGCAGCAAATATCAGAGAGCCAACTGTCCCTCTATAGGGGAAATTTGCATTGATCCATTTGATGACTTCGTTAAGATGACTTTACATTCAGATGGTGTTAATATGGTGGTTGCATCTGACATATTGAATTTTTGTATAAGTTTCTTGATGTAGGATTCTTGACTTATCCTAATACTCTGATTTATTTTATCTTGGTTGATTTCCATGCCAATATAGAAATTTTATTCACCATATGCGATGCAGAATTTTTGCTGCAATTCATTGATAACTGATTTTATTCCTGATAAGTTAGATGATAATATTAACCCATCATCCACATACAATAAAATAATTACTTTGATGTTATTTATGTGGCCATAAAAGACACATGAGTTGGCAATTGATTGTTTCAAATTCAGACTCCGAATGAAATTGGTGAATATTGAATTCCATTCTCTAGACGCCTGCTTCAAACCATATATATATATGCTTTTCTTGAGATGACATACAGTTTGTTTGTTGTCAGTATTTTCCACGCCCTTTGGAAGTTCTATGCAAATATCCTATTTTAGCTCCCCAAATTTGCATGTTGTTCATATTTTCCATTGCAGTTAGTGTCAACAGAGTTCTAATAGAATCATAGCGCACTACAGACGAGAATGTTTCTTTGTAGTCTATTCCATATCTTGGTGGAAAACCTTTAATAATCTGGCTAC
This sequence comes from Poecilobothrus nobilitatus, assembly GCA_947095535.1. Taxonomy (NCBI): domain Eukaryota; kingdom Metazoa; phylum Arthropoda; class Insecta; order Diptera; family Dolichopodidae; genus Poecilobothrus; species Poecilobothrus nobilitatus. Next base: position 94,463,095 of record OX352773.1, read on the forward strand.
TAATCTGGCCTTAAGTCTTGGACTGCTATTGCTTGGACTTGATTTCATTTTGATCAATTTGCATCCAACAATATTTTTATCCTTGGATTTTTCAACCAGCTCCCAGGTGTTGTTTGTTTTAGTGAATCTAGTTCTTCCTCTATTCCTACTTTCCATTGAACTGCATTCTGGAGCTTATTGTTTATTCATATGAGCTTGGCTCCAGTATTGTTGCTAACCAGCCCATATGATCATGATCATAATTAAACTTATCTGGAATTTGCACATCCTTACGAAGTTCGTATCGCCATTTTGTTCGTGTGGCAACTGTTTTTGTGGTTTGCTCGTTTCGAAGAGAAATTGTTGAGCCATTTGAAGAGAATTTTTTTTTTTTTATTTTAATTTAATTTCAGACAATATTATATTGTGTGTAAGAAATTAAACGTATTATTTTATAACTAACAATAATTTAATTAAAAGAAAAGAAAAAAAAAATTTTTTTTATATATACAACTATATGTTAAGTAAAAATAAATCTACATATTAAATAAAATATATAATGTATACTAAAAACAAACAAATTAAGTAACAAAATAAATTTCTGAAATTGCATATGTGCCTCTTTAGTGAAGATTTAAACTTATCTATGTTTTTACAATCTTTAATGTATTTAGGTAATTTCTTATATAATTTTATTGCACTATTTGTAAGACTTTTATGTTTGGTGGACATTCTAGCTATGGTCACATTCAATTTAAATCTATTCCTTGTGTTTATAGTTGAGTATTTTTTTTCATGTATTTAGCATTCTATTTGATTTTAATTGTTTGTTCACTATTTTATGAATATATTTACATTATTAGAAATAGATCAACGGATTAATATCCAATTCTTCTATGTCCTTATATACTCTTTTTGTGCTACATCTCATATCCATCTTAAATAATATTTTTAGTGCTTTATTCATTATTGTACATATTTGCTTTGGATTAAAACTTGAACAATGACTCCAACTTGTATCGTTGTATCTTATATTTGATAAAATATAGCCATTATTTTTGATAAGTTATCTTACTTTTCTTTACTTTTCTTTTTTAGTGGTTACTTATCTTTGAAGGGTTTAGCCACTCTTTTAGTTGCACCACTAAAGAGATCTTCTTATTGCCATTATTATTGGTAGTATACTATTTTTTATTTTTTTGATGTGATTGTCCCATTTAAGGATTTCGTCAATTGTGACTCCTAAACATTTTATATTTCTGCTAAGAGGAATATTGTTAACTTTTATGTTAATTTCCTCACAGCTTAGTCTAAATCTGAATATCATATAATTAGTTTTTTTTTGTGTTCATAATAAGTTCATTAACATTCAACCCATTACTATAAGTCTTTCAGTCGTTATTAAATACAGTTTCCAATTCACTTAGTCTGTTTGCTTTGGCAACGATATTAGTGTCATCAGCATATATATTATATTTAGATGAGATGTTACAATTCGAAATGTTCATGATGTATATAGTAGATATAAAAGAGGTCCGAATAGTGAGCGTTGTCGTACACCCAATTTTTATAGGAAGTTTATCACTTAGTATACTGTTGATTCTAGTACATTGTATTCTATTTGTTAAGTAATCTTTTGCAAGATTTTTGGCTACTCCTCTTATTCCCATATCCTCAATGACGTTTACGATTTTTCCATGATTTACCACGTCGAAAGTTTTGATTATATCTACAAATACAGCCCTTACAAAATTTCCTTCATTTAGTGCTTCCTATATTTGATGTAATGTTGTGCTTATAGCTGCCTCTGTTCCACTATTTTCTATAAAATTATACTGATTATTATCAAACCCAATCGTCTTATTTATAAATGTTCTTATTCTTATATTTATTATTTTTTCAAAAATTTTACTTTTCGAATTAAGTAATGATATTGGTCGGTAATTTTCAGTTTTCGAACTACTTTTATAAATGGGTGTTATTATAGTATCTTTTAGGCAATTTGGAAATATACCCATCAATATAGACTCCTTTTTACCATGCTTGTTAATGGCCTTTTTTTACAAGCGCTATTTCTTGTAAATCTTTAACCGTGATATGGTCCATTACGGCGGCTGCATGTTTATTTAGTCCCATTATTATGTTATATATCTCATTTTCATTTTCATGTCCAAAAATATTGATTTATGGTTCATTATATTCCTTATCGTAGTTGTATTGATGTTTTTTTTTTTTTTTTATGCATTTCTCTGCCACATAAATGTGGACATTTTCTTCATTTTCTGTTCCTTTATTATATTTTCCCCTATTTGGTTGAAAAATGTATTTATGATTGTTGCTATTTCCTTATCATTATAACCTCCTGTATCCTTTTGTATACTTTTTATAACTTCATTCTTCATCACTATTATTATTTTTTATTGCGTTATTAATCACCCTCCAGATTTTTCTTGAGTCATTATCAACTTCCTGTATACTTCCCTCTAAGTAGTTTTTTTTTACTTTCCTACAGCTCTACAGCTCCTGTTTTTTGATCTTATGTATTTAATTTTTTTGTCTAAATTATTTTTATCTTTTTTATAGGCATCGCAAAGTTTTCTTCTGATTTTGATGTTGTATAGTATCGTTGTATTCATCCATTGATTGTTTCTAGTTTTTATGGTAAATCTTTTAGTACTTTTTTCTTTAGCTACTTGTAAAATTTTTTGCAAGTGTTCAATTTCATCCACATTTGTTTCTCGAATTTTAGAGCTTACAATTTCGAGCATTTTGTTGTAATCTGTTTTAGCTTTAGTTATCTTTATCATCGATTTTTGGATAAGCATAACTTTTTTTATGTATGCAGTAATTATTTTGTGTATGTATGCAGTATGTACTTCTTTTTCCATGTGTTCTATAAAAAGGTTGTCGTTTTCGTTTGGTGCTATTTAGTAACTCAATAATGGTAAAGTTGTAATTCAGCCTGCATAATTATATTAAAATTTATATCATTCTTTATGTATATAGCTGTTCCTCCCCCTCTGTTTTTATTTCGGCAATTGAAAATAACTTGATAATTTAGTAAGTTGTAGTATTCCTTTTCATTGTCGTGTATCCAGACTTCATTCAGTATTACTATATCTATGTTGTTAGTTATAGCCTGAATAGTAGCTTCTAATTCACAGAATTTGTTTCTTAAACTACATATGTTTACATAATTTTTAAATGATCATTCTTTAAATTTTTGTAAATTCTTTAAAGTGTTGTAAGTAAGTTTTGTATGGTTTGTGCTGATTCTTGAACAGTACAGTTGTCTCGCTCTATAAAACCATTTTGTTATGGTATGTAGGCTGAAATTCTTTCCAGGACGATGTCATTATTTGTAAGTAAGTTTAGAACCTCTTTGTTGAGAAATTCGATTCCATTATCACATCTCATATATTTTATTTGGTTTCCAGTTATGCTGCTTACCATAAAAATAAAATTTTTTAGTTTTTCGTACGCTTCAGATTTGTTTATTAAGAAGTATGTACCTGAAACAGGTGCTTTGATCCTTTTAGCAAGATAAAATAACGAACACCTGCAATACCAACTTCACTCAACGGGTCACATACTCGTAGATCGAAAAGTATTTAGTCACATTTTTTCGAATTTCTAGATGTTGCCAATTTATGCGATGACCGATGCATCTTACCTCTTTTACAGTCTTCACAGAAAAAACTATTATTAAGGTTTTCTGCTCTTTAACTAGGTATGTATATACACATTTTTGATTAAATACTGTACAGAAATGTGAATATGTTTTCTAATTTAATTGATTGAGTTTATAGTATTTTTAAACATACGTATACATTATACATTAATATGTACATTATATGTACATATTTCAATGATATTTTTTGGGTAATATAATACACATACATCTTATATAGTTACACCACATGTTGGTAATGCATTCCTGCATGATGATATAATGATTGTCGCATGGAGGAGATTATTTTTGTGTTTTAATAACTGTCGGAAATGTTATGTTGATAAAACTTAAACACATTATTCTTAAGATACTTAATAAGGTTATTTTAATTACTATATGTATTAGAAATTTGCATTGAAAGCTTTTTATCGAAATTGGACAAAATATTTTTAATAGGTACTTGTGCGGAAATGGGTTAACGAACGTTAACAAAAATTTTGTCACGTTTTTGCCAAAAATTTTGTTTGTTTTGGCTTTATTTAGAACCATAAATTCATCCTGCCAAATTAAACACAAATTAGAAACAAAAATTTTTTTTGACAGTCTATCGTGCCGAAATTGGTTAATGTATCATGACAAAATTAATTGAATGAGTTTGTATGCCAAAGTGCAATACTTGTGCAAATTTTCAATTGGTCAAGTCGTGTAAGCATAACAACAAAAAAATGAGAAAATTCATGGCCTGAGACCTGATGCTGAAACGGGTTAATGTATCGTAACCAAGTTAACTTAGTGAGCTTTTCTATTAAAGGGTAACAGTTTTGCAAGTTTTCAAATCAATTGATTAAACAGTTTAAACAGGACAACAAAAAAATGTAATGCACTTCGGTCGGCTCTCGTGCCCAAACGGGTTGCCGGAACTTTATAAAACGAAGTCCGCCGGGTCGAATTCGGGTAATATATTGCAACCAAACTAATTCGGTACCCGTCTAAAGCTAAGAAGAACATTTATACAAATTTTCAACTTAATCGGTCAAACCGTTTAGTCAGGACAACGAAAAAACCAAAACACCGCCTCTCGGGCCGCAATGAACTGAAACACGATATAGCTTGTAACAGCATCGAATTCAAGATTAGTAAAAGTTGATTTATGCTTTACAAAGCCAAGTTGATAAGCTGATAAAAAACAAGTACAATGATAATAAATAGAATCAAATACGACCAATTCAAAATGTTTGAGAATAGATGATAGTTTCGCAATTGGGCGGTAATTTGTTACATCAGATAGGATGAAAATACCAGAAGTCAAAGAAAAATTAAATAAGATGGAAAGAGGACGTAATGAAATCGAACAGTTTTTAAAAAATATGTTTGGAATACCATCAGTTTGAGAATAGATGATAGTTTCCAGATCCAGGATTAGAATTATTGTCAAGCTTTATTAAGTAGTTTAAGAGCACATTAGAATCAATATGAAATTAGTAAGCCTTGTTTTAGAAAAAGTAACTAACTGGCAGAAATTATCTTTATTTAAAGAAAACACTGGCAGAGAATAACTAACTGAACAAAAATCAGGAGAAAATTCAGAAATGACTTTAAAATCACTACTGCTAGAGTTCTTATAATTCATACAAGTGGGATATTGATCAGTTTTTCTTTTAGAATTGGCAAATTTCCAAAAGACTTTCGATTTAGTTTTAATATCCGAAGACATCCGTATATAGTTATAGTAAAGATTATTAGAATTGATCATTAGACTTGAAATCATTAAATAAAATTATAAAATCATTAACGTCATGATTATTATTGCTTTTAATGATTTTACGCCAGACTTTATGTTTTTTATTTTTTTATTTCTTAAGATCTCTGGTAAACCAAGGCGAATAAGTTTCGTTAATTCTATCAATAACTAAGTGAAGAAATTTATAGAAATTATTAACTGTTACAACTAAATTGGCAGAGGATAAAAATGTAAAATCATAATCGCATAAATAGTTATTAATAACACCAAAATTAGCTGTGGAAAAATAGTAATGATAAGAAAGTGCTGAAAATCATTATTAAAAGACGAGAAGCAAAAGAAAAACATATTGGACAATGATATTTATCAACATCGACAAGTTCAAATGCACAAATAATAGTAACTAAATTATTCCAGTTTTTTAAATAGCGGTAATAAAAGACAGCGGTATATTATCATGTGGAGTATCATTAAAAAGATCTTGGCCAGCTTTATAACTTTTGTTTGTGGACCATGCTTCAAAACCATCCTGTTAGAGGATGAGAGCGTTTAGAAGCCCTTACTATAAAAATCAGGGATACAATGCTTTTTCAAAATGCTTTTTCATCATGCGATTTAATCAATTGTTTGACGCTTACAATGCAAGTGCTCTAGTTTTTATTATAAATTAGATTTATAAACCAAAATTAAGCACATTTATCAAAATGGGCTTTAATTTTTTTCGATAATGGTAAATAAAAACTCGCATAGATTCCACTTTTTCCTTGAAAAGGAATAAATACTCGTGGGAGTTAATTCATTGTACATTATTTTGTACTTTACATAGTACTCTATACATTTCAGTAACAAAATAGTTACAATAAGAATAAATTATTATTTTTCTACTTTAATTTTACTCAAATTTTTGTATACTTTAATTGCAAAAAATAAATCATAATATTACACTGAAATAAAATTAAAACAATATGTAGCAATTCAAGATATTTTTTGATATAAAAGACCAAGATAACCATCTACTTTATTTCAGTATCAGTATTCATTATTATATGATATAATAATGATATAACATATCCTTATGTATACATAACATATACAATATGTTATTTATACATAATATATGGATTTAATTAAAACATAAAAAATTTAAAAACTTTCTAAATAATAATTTTGTTAGATTGAATGAATGATTCTTAACATTATAAGAATCAGAGTTATCATGTATTTTTTTGTGGAAAAGCTTTTACTAATTCGAAATAATAAAAAAAAAACAATAATTATAAAATTATTTATTTATACCAAAAAAATATTCTCAAAAAATATTACCTTTTCTTGGGTTTACAATTTTATTAACTTTTATTAAAAAAATTAATATAAATTTAAACTAAAAGAATTTAATGACATTTGAAACATTTAATACATTTTCATTATTTAAAAGAATTCTTGGAGGTGTTTACCTTTTTTTAAACCTATTTGAGTGTAGAATATAAGGGTCCTTTTAATTTAGTTTATCGATATGAAATAATATTATTTAAAGTTTTAAGATACATATTTCAATTAAAACGATGTTTCAAATGAAATCAACACAAAACATTGGACTCAAATCAAAAGATTGAACTTTAAAATCGAATATTTTCACACGATTTCAATACTTTTCTTATTATATACACGCAAATTAAAAAAAAAAAAAACAATCCTTTTAAAATATGTACAAATTAATTGAAATTACAAGTTGTTTCATCAACATATTTTTTTGCATCATTAATAATTTGACTCAATGTATCGCAACAATGTTTTTTTTTAGTTATATGAAAACATTTTTTATTTTTTGGAAAACTGTATTATCGGCATATAGAAAATTTCTATCTACATTCATTTCAGTAAACAGCATCGTTTTCAGTAGCTGTTACATCGTGGAGAAATAAAATACTATCTTCTTAAAATTGAGTTTAGAAAGATTTTTGTTTTTATTAATTTTTTCTTTTTAAAAATAACAAAACTATAATTTAAAAAAAAAAAATAAGCAAAATATTATAATATATAATATTATAAATAAATATAAATATAGATATATTATATATAGTTTTATATACCGGAAGTTCTCTTGTATAGATGTTTGTTTTGTTAGTTTGAATATGAATAAAACAGCAATAAATAATATAATATTTGTTCTCTTAGGCAGTTAATATTTACTTATTTATTTTATTTAATTTGTTTTGTTTTTATATTTTTTAAATGGTGAATAAAAAAATAAATAGAAATAAATAAATAAAAAGAATATAAAATAAGTATTGTATATTTTGTTGAAGTGAAACAAAACAAAAAAAATCAATTTGTGTTTTGTGTATTTCAAATCATCATTTTTAATTTAATAAACTCAACTCATTTTAAATTTGTGGTCCCGTTCTACGTAGTTTATTGCAACATTCAATTACAATGGAATAAATTATTTGTATCATGTAGATGAATCTATAATTTTATTTATGTATGTATGTATATGTATATTTATTTATTAAAAAAATATACTTATAGTATATTTTCTTTTTTGAATAATTTTCTCATTGTTTTAAATTAAATTGTAATGCATTTTTGTTATATTGGTTTTTAAATAACGGTGAACAATAACAAAACATTATTATTCTTTTGTTTTTGTTTTTTTTAAAAGAAAACATAAAAAAAAAATATGAACTTTGAGCTTTTTAAAAGAATTGCCCCATATTTAATGGGCACATTTTTTTTTAAAATGTGTAAACTATGAGATCCAACAAGTGTTTTAACAAGCACTTCAGTAGAATAAAACAGAAGAAAAAAAAAAGACGGAAATTAAGTTATATTTTAAAAGTAATTGTTTTTTTACCTTTATTTTCCTCAAAATAAAAATGTCCTTTTAATACTTATGTTTGATGTATATATTTAAAATATGTTTTTATATACTTGTGTATGAAAATAAAATACATGTTTTTTTTTATTTAAATGTATAAATATGCGTTAACCATATATATACATATGTAATAATATGTAAGTACATACATATGTATGACTTAAAAGAAATGATTGTATTATAAAATGAAAGTGAAATAAGTTATGAATGAGCATAGGATGTAATGCAATTTTGATTAAATATGTATATATACTTATGTGTATATCAAATTTTTAATTAAATTTTAATATATTGTGTATATTTAATGGTGATCATAATATCAGAAAAAAATTAACATGAATATTTTTATAAAATAGATAGTAAACCCTTCCTTCGTAATATTATAGTCATTGTATTTTTAAGATATAATCATTATCATTGTTATATAAATTTTAGATTTTAGTTTTTTTCAAGCAGGGTTTACTATTAGATTAAGAAAGAAGTCAGAAGTGAACATATTAGTTATATATTTCTTGATACTTAGTTTGATAATGACTGGTAATTTTTTCTTTCAACTTATTTATAAAGGTATACTTTATAATAATTTAACTCATAAACATTTAATTTTAACATTTAATTTTAATTTATTAATATACCTAGGTTTTTTTTTTCTTTTGAAATTTTTCCAGTTGAAAACAGATTTAGGATCCTAATTATAATATAAGAAAGATATATATCCTTAAAGAATTTAATCTTTAACTTATAGTTATGTTGACATGAATTTCTCTAATAGTTTTAAATTTGTTATTATTCTGAAGGAATGGAAGCTGTTATAGAATCATACAAATAATATTTCTAAGGAAGTTTAACTAACAAAAGGCAAAATAAAACTCGTACAAAACGTACTAAACATTACAGAGATGTGGTCAGTTATTTATTGCAAATTGTTTATATCTTTGTGTTTTGGATAGAAGAAATCTTTTCTAATCTACGTTTACGAATAGAAAAAAAAATGTAAACTAATAAAAGACAACATTGTTATAATAAACTATAGAATAATTAATATAAATTATTAATTTTATAAGAAAAATTGTTAATTATCTAATTATATAAATATAAGTATGTACATACATACATACCCTTTATAATTACTGTAATTAATGTTATTCAGATAATTTATATTCTAAATGTATTATTTTTGAAATCTTTTTATTATTAAAAGAAAAATCTTATATAATAAACTTTTGATGAAAATTAATTGCAGAAGGATAATTAGGTATATATAAATAAGATTGACTACAATTATAATGATGATCTTGTGTAATATATCAGATTTATTCGTTAAATAAATTGTACGTTATATACGTAATTAGTGATTATGTACGTATGTATATTAATATTTTTTTTTAATTCTTTATAATACTATAATAATGCATTTCAATGTATGTATACCTTTTATCAAATCATATAAACAGATATAGCATCATTAATACTATATTAAGATGTACGTTTTAAAATTACGTTTCACATAACTTTTTCTTTTATTTTTATTCGTTTTTGATGGTTTTAAACATTTTTTTGATTGGTTACGAATTACGATGGTTAAATATTAATAAGAAATAAAACGGTGAAAAAGTATATTATTGTAACAATTAAACTGTTCTAGTTATCCTAAGATAATTTTTTAAAATTCAGATAGGTACTATTAGAACAACATATGTATAAAGAAAATGTGATGATAAAACATACTTTTATCGAATTACTTCTGACTTTTCATTACCATTCTTGTATATTTCCTTAATATATGTCCTCTAAGTAGTTTTTTCACTTCCCTTACACCATTTTGCCATTTTCTAAAAGTGATAATTAATCATTACAATGCTTCTCTCTTATATGAAGTTAAATTACTATTCAAATATTACTTGTATACGAACATCATTTCAAAAGATTATTTAAGTATTGCTCTACTAATAATCGTAAACAAAAAGAATTAATAAACAAAAATAATAACAACCACAGAAAAAAAAAACTATTAAATGTTTACTATATTGTTCAACGACATAATATTTACTTCAAAAAAAACGTCTAAGAATATAATATAATGTATGTACATATGTATATAGAGGAAAAATGTCATTGACAGATTGCTTATCTCATTAATATCATTATTACTCACCAATTAATTAAATTGTTGAAATACCACACCTTCAGAATCATATCCTATTTCAAAATACATTTATTGTTCATATAGATTAAAAAATAACCTCTTTTGTTCAATCGTTTTATTTTAAGAAAATTTTTTTTATTTTCTTTTTAAATATATGTCCCAAAGAGAATATATTTCCCACAATATTGAAGGTTTTTGATCGTTTCTAGACTAGACTATACAAGCTAATAATACAAAACATTTTTTTCAAATATGAGCACATGCTAAATATATTTACAGAAATAAAAATATATCTGAAAAGTGCCATGTATTTAATTAAATTAAAATAATATAGTACCTTTCCTTTAAAGGCAATTTAAGAGAAAATTGAGTGCAATTTTTTTTTCTCATTCAAAAATTGTTTTGGTTCAAGTTTCTTTTTAGCACATTTTTGGAAAAATGTGGAATTTTGTGGAAAATTAGCTTTGTCTGTTTACAAAACTTTTACAAGGTTTAAGATGAAGTATTGGAATTTCAGCTATTAAATAGATTTTATTAAAAAATTAATGTTGTGGAACAAGTTTTTTATTACGCTTCAGCCACTAGGCAGTTACAGTCTCTCAAAGTTGAAGAAGACCTATTTTCAAATGGTTATATCCCAAGTTATGTTGTATAGTTTTTCAATCTCAAAAAAGGTCAAACAACAGGAAATTGTCTAAACTTTGTAAATCAATCAATATAAAAATTATATAATTTTTATACAATTTAATATAAATGTAAATTTACCGTTATGTGAAAACAAAATTTTGCAAGATTTTGGTTCCCATGATTTAGAGCTAATGACTGAAGAAAGTGCCCTTGATTTTTCACAATTTAATCTCACATAAAAAAATCAAAAAAAAAAAAAAAAAATTTTTATGTAAAAGAAAGTACACTCCTAATATGTTTTTATTGACTTTTGGAAATTGTGTGCCATTAAAAACCTTTAGTTTTACATACTGACTTGTTGTTTTATTAATTTGCCTTTTACTTTTAAAATTTTTAAAGAACGTTTAACGAACGTTTTTTCGTATAAATTTGTCTTTGAACAAACATTTTATAATATGTATCCTGATTAAGGAATCTTCCTGTTTCCTCTATAAAATTTATTTGTTTATTCACTTAACTTATATTTAAATATGATTATCCTTGTTTGAGAATGATATTTTGTGTAAGTTTCCTTAAAATTCCTGATTTAACAACAAAGTTAAGGAAAATATAAAATCGGTGGATTATTTAAAAAAAAATTAGATTTTGATAAATATATCGTTTAACAACAATACAAAACAAATTAATATTAATATATTTTTTAAATAATTGAATTAAATATTAAAATATCCTAGTTTAGAAATTATTATCTAAAGAATTCATTTTAAATGCTTACCGAAAATTCCGAAAATTTGGTTATTTATTTATTAAATTAACAAATTTAATTTTTAATTAAGTATGTAATTCATAAAAATACCTTTTTAAACCGAAACCCTACTTCCAGTTCTTATTTTGATATCGATTGGTTTTTTTTTATTAATCGTAGCAGAAGATACACAGATGAAACTGAATAATTGATTGATTTTAAATTATATTTATATAAATAAACCGTAATAATTGTTCTCCTTTCTTGTATATATAGTAGTTTACGGCTCTATTGCTCAGTGATTGAAGTGGTGATCTTCCATTTAAGGGACCCAAATTCGAGTGACAGTAAATATGAAAATTTTTTTATTTAGATTTTAATTTTTTTTTCTAACTCAGCTTTATATAATATTTGTCATTGGCTTAAAATCAATCAATAATTAGTACCTTATATGAATGATAGAAAAACATAAACATATAACTTAACACATATCAGATGCACACAACACAAATAACTATTTTAATTATACATTATAACTCAAATACATCCTAATATTCTAATGTAAACAATTTTCATTGTAGCTCAAATATAAAATTATAAGAAAATATAAAGAAATTGAATTGGCTCATTAGAGCTCAAAAATTGAAAATTAGCTATTTTTAAACACCTGTATACATATTTGTCTTCGGCAAGACATAAAAATTAAAGCTCTAGTAATATATTTTTATGTGTGTTAACGGTTTCTTTTAGTTTTATAGGGTTCCAGAGTTACAGTCCCTCAATCAAGGGTTCGGTTTTGATATATTTATCGTTTTTCTTTTTTTTTTCTTTTTTTTCTTTTCCAAAGCAATACTTTAAAACGTTATGTTTTGATCTTAACTTGACATGTTGGAAGTAAGATCAAATGTATGTAATCATTAAAGTAAAATGAAATATTGAACTAATGCAAACTGTGAGACAGTTTGCATTAGTGCTAACAGTGTTAAATTTTTTGTTGTTGACAATTTTTTAACTGGTGTATGGTGATACTAACTAAGTATCTAAAATTTAGTCAATTAGAAATAAATTTAATATAAGTTAGATATTATATTGAGAAATTTAATATGAATTGCTAATTTGACTAGTCTTACTCTTTTTATTGAACCAACATTCTTCACGTAGGTAGATGGAAACATTTTCCTGATTTTCCTGAAAGCCAAAAAGCTTTTTCCTGAGTTATGTTAAGTTAATTATCTTATATTCTGTAAAAGTGACTGAAAGTAGCACTAATAAAGAACTATAATAATAAAATTGCTCTGTGCATCTCAGGCTCTGTGCAGTGGTTTTACAATCTAAAAAGGCTAGAAGACTGGAAATTTTCTTAACACTATAAAACAAAAATTATGCAATATTTTGTAATTTACTATTTAAATTTATCTTTTTGTGTATAAACCAAATTTTACAGGATATTTCTGTTTTCGTAGCTCCCGCGCGCTTTTAGATAGGAACTTGAAATTTTGAGGCAAGAAAGAACTTTTAGAATTAGTATAGGTTAGGATAGGTTAAGGTGGCTGCCAAAAAGGCACACTCAGACCGTAATTGTTCCATTATGATAACACATAAAAACTTTTCTATCCCACTCGTTAAAACCAATTTGAGCTTTTTGCAAAGCGAAGAATGCTCTTCACATTTTTACCTGCTATATCGCTAAGGTTGTTGCAGAGATATTGCCTCAAATGGATGAAGAATTAGTATAAGTTTCATGAGAAATTTTTTTGTTGTACCACCCCCTGTTTAAGATCTATTAGAGCTCAAAAATGAAAATTTGTTATTTTTAGACACCTGTAATTTAGGCACCTGTACAAATTTTTCTCGGTAAGACATAGAAATTATAAAACCTTCAATAATATATTTTTACGTGCGTTAACGGTCTTTCTTAGTTATATAGAATTCCGAACTTACAGCAAATTGCAAAAAAGTCCTATTTTTACATTTTTTATTTATTTATTATATGAAATTTTCAAATTTTGATGCAGAATCACAATTCTATATAGTTTGTTTTATCTTTTGGAAATGTGCGGTTTTAAAACCCGTTGGTTTACATTCTCCCTTGTTTAATATTAAAAACAATTCGTAAAATCAGCAACCACTTCATGTGGCATTTTCGTTAGTTTAGGTTAAATATCCCTTTTAGTTTTCTGATTTACTCTAAAATTTAAAAGCAAATTAAGTTTTAGAATTTGGACACATACGATGAATTTCATAAGTTTAAGTCGTCGCAACTCGTGAAAAACTTAAGACCATTTTTTTGTGCCATTCCTATACCTTTACTCTGAGTATGACATAGTAAAAACATAAAATGAAAATTTAGTAACATAAAAACCATCGTTGAGTTCTTATTCCATTTGCTAAAATTTGCTGCGAAAAAATAAAATTAAAATCAACTTAAAAATTAATACGGATATTAAGAATTCATTATATATTTCCAATTTAATTCAATTTGATTTAAAGTATTTTAACAATTTTTAAAAATATTTATCATTTAAAACAAAAAATGAACTAATTATTTATAAAAAAATATACCCAAGGATGTTTTTAAATCCATTATGTGTATACATCAATATTTTGTATATATATAGATTTTGATTCATTACGATAACAAACAGCTTTCTAAAATTTTGAATCATATCCCTCTCCCAAACTAATTTTTTCTCAAAGTTATGACGTTTGATCCTTTTGCGAATCCTTAAATAAACTTAAGAAATATATTTTACGTTTCAATAATTTTTTATGTTTTGTTATGTTGACTTTCAATTAGTATTTGACTTATTTACTACATTTGTCTTCTTTTTATGTCGTATTTGTTCACAAACCCAAACAAACAAGTCTTCTTAACATTCTTAACAAAAGAAATATGAAAAAAATGTAGAAACTTCAAAATACATTTAATAGATACATTAAAAATTTTATTGAAAGAAATGTTTTAAGGACATGTCATAACCAAAAATATACATATTACAATTTATGCTTTAATTATATTTTATATATTATTAATGTACCTAAAAATCTTTTCTTAAAAAAATTATCATTTCTTAAAAATAAATCTACTTTATAGTTTTGAAAATATTTGGAATAAAAAAATAAAATTTAAATTTTTCTATGTATTTCAAAAGTTTCACATCATTTTTATATGAAAAAAAATATTTTTGTTAGAATTGAACAGCAAGGACACAATTATTATTTAAAAAAATTTTTTTTTATTAGTTTGATTACTTTAAATAACAATTTATATTGCACAGTTAATTAATTAAAGCAATATTTAAAAAAAAAATTAGAAAATAATAGATAGGTAAGTATCTATCATCTAAAAATATTGAAAAATTCAAAAAATAATATTAACAAAATTATTCCAAATGCAAAAAAAATAATTCAAGATTAAAAAAGAAATTCACAAAACAAAATATTCAAAAATTTGTCATCCGTATATGTATATATGTATGTATTTACATTATTTCCTCGTTACTCGTACAAACGATGTTTCGTTCTTCATTCCATTAGCAAGTTGATTTAAATATGCGGCCCCTTAATGTACGTTATATAATTTTGTGTAAATGAACTGCCAACGAAATTAATTCTAATATCATTTGCATTTCTTAGGAAACATGGTATGGTTTCTCCCCTACTTGACACTGTATTATATAGATAATTTGGCGTTAAGTTATTTTTCATCTCAATGTAACTCTTTCCTTTACGTTTACCTATTTCAATTTTTGTAACATCATTATGTAATTAACGTGAACCTATTATATTTGAGAATTATTCTTAATATCTGGATATTTGCAGTTTTCGGACAAGATCAAATTAATAAAGTGTACATAAATAAATCAATTCAATAATTTCGGTATCAACTTAAAACGTCTACTCAGAAACATTTCTTGACATAGACTTAGTTTGTTTTTGCATTCAGTTTGAACTTATTCTGGTTTAATCAATTTTAGTACGAATTAGTACTAATGCTAATTCGTTGCGACCATTAATTTTTACATTTTCAGTAAATTAAATTACTTTCATCTATTATATTTTCCATTTTAGTACATTTCTCTTAAAAATTTTGAAAAATTTGCCTATAAGTATTACTCTGTCACTATCAAGTAAAAACGCTGAACGAAACGAAATGAAAGTTCTTTGTTTACAGCTGCAATTCGAATTTCGAGGTAAAAAAAATTTGCATTTGTTTTAAATAATGTTTGTGAAGTCATTTCAAGGCTGTAAAATTTAAAAACAAGAAATCGAACTGTTGAAATAAAACGGATAAGTTTCATTATTTGAAATTTTAGCTTATTTTCCATCATTGAGATACTAGGAACATTTCAGAAGTAAAAATTTCTACAGAATACAACATGGTTTGATCACACATAAATCACACAGGCGCTCTAAATACAATAATTTTATATCTACGATAATGGCAATTGCAACATTTCAAACAAAATAACAAAAAAAACATTTATCCGATATATAACAAGTTGTTGTTTTTCTTAAATTGTATATTTGTTTAAACTGTATTTTTTTACGAATTGTCGTTTATATGAATTGACAGAATACCATATAAATTACACTATACAAAAATCACAGTGGCCCTCTAGTAATATAGGGTTTTCCAATTTGAGTGATATGATTTCTAAGTGACGTTTCGGCCATTTGGCCCAGCACGTGCAACAACCGAATTATTGCGAGAAAAGTTTGGAAATTCGATTATTTCAAGAAATTGTGACATTGAATGGCCTCCAAGAAGTTGTGATTTAACACCATTAAACTATTTCTTGTGGGGTTATTTGAAGTCATTGGTCTTTAGCAATAAACCAGACTTTCTTCAAGCTTTAGAAGTCAATATTGAACGTTATATTCATGACATAGGACTTGATTTAGTGGAAAAAATGCTCGAAAATTGGGTTCATCGAATTCGTTCCTGCAAAAGAAGTTGTGGAGGCCATTTGAACGACGTTTTATTCAGAACTTAATTGTATCGATTGTACTTCACATTAAATAAAAAACATTTGAATTTCCTTAACAATTAGTGTGTTTTTTTGAAAAGAAATCATGTCACTCAAATTGGAAAACCCTGTATAATATTCTACATAATACAACATACATAGTACATGTACATATATAATATAGAATAGTACATGTATATGTATATAGAATTATGCGAGTATACATATACATATGTAGAAAATATCAAACGTATAAATATTTTTATACGTAAATAAAAAATATTTAGCCTTACTTATATTTAAATAAAATATGATAAAATAAAAGTATTTTTTACAATTAAACAGTGCGTTAAAACCCAATTTGAATTGTATCACATTGTATTATTTAATATTTTATTATATATCATTTTATAATTAAATTATTTGTAAATAAATTTCTGGTGTAAAATATTATAATTTAATAAGAAATGTTAACAAAACATAAATTAGAAGCATTAAAATAAAAAAAAAACTTTAAAATTTAAATTAAAATATATATTAATTAAATATTTGAAATTGAATTAATACATCAAAGTACTGCATCTTTGTGAACTCTTAGAACTGAAATTTTTAATATAGTATACATATATGTATATATTTAATAATGCGGTGTTGTTTCAATTTTTTGACAAAATTAGAAATATCATATATTCTGGTTTGGTTAATTGTTAAAATTTTAAAGTGCGAATACACAGAAGGGCGATACATTTTAAGTCTATCAAGTATCTGCTGTAATTATCAATTAAATCATAAGATATAGGTAAATATTGTAAATTTCGAAAAATATCTGATTAAATTTTTTATTATAATTTTTTACTGTACCCATATAAAAGTATATTAGCAAAGATTCTCTTAAAATATTCAACTTAACTTATTTGTTTTTTTTTCTGACAACTAAATGTTTCCAAAGTATACAATAAAAAGACTTGTATATCTATATATACACAATTCGATTACAATTTTAAATAAAAAGAAATTTTTAAATAACAATAAATAAATATTAAAATTTTAACAGCATATTTATAGCCATGATAATAATAATATAACAAATTACTTTAAAAAGAATTTAAAGATACTATTTTTATTATTTATTTATTTGCATTCCGATTAAAATAGATTTTTTTTTTTCTCTATTTTTTTGAATTAAGAAACAAAATTATATACACTAATATTGTTTGTATATAAGTAAAAAATAATACTTACATATATGTACCTATGCATATAAAAAATATATAATAAAAGATATTTTATACATATATAGTATAAGATGTACATACATAAGTACGTACGTACAAAAATTACCACAGACGAATCATTTCATTGTTCGTAGTATGTTTTATTATTAAAAATTATTATTATCAATTACATTATTATAATAGTTCTGGAATTTTTTTTAAACTTTTTTACTTTCAACAACAAAATAAATAAGTATATAACACTTAAAGACCGAAAAGAGGCATTATATATACTAATTTTATTATTATTAAACAGAAGAAATTAATACCAAAATTGGATTTTATTTGGTAAATATACGGTCTTTAAATTTGATATATTAAACTAAACAATAAGATGGAGTTTTGTTACTGATTGTTTTAGGTTTTGGTTGTTGAAAATTATTTAGATGAAATATTTAGATGCGCTGTTGCCCACAAATCAAATAATTTTCTATAGGAAACAAACTTCATAAAAACTCGACTCATGTAAAATATGCATTCTTTTGCCTAACTATCTCCGGTGCTGTTGACAGCCTGAAAATTATATACTCTCTATATAAGTATATAGATAAAATAATATGAATATATGTATATAAATTAAAGAGTCTTCAAAGCGTCTCCATCGATTTCATTTTGAAATATTTTATACGTAATACAACAGAAAAAAATTAATAAGTCCTAACTTCTTATTTAAATTTGAATTGCGAATGAGGGGTTGACATACAAAAAAAAAAAATCAAAAATTAGAAAAAATAAAATATATGCAAAAAAAAATAATTAGAAAAAATTATTCAGGCGCGTATACAATTTCTATAAAAAGAAAACGCTTCAAGGAGAGATGTGATAATAAGAATTTTGCATTTTTGTTTTTTTATTTTTTGGTTTGGTTTTAAGATGAGAAAAAAATATAACATCTATTTAGTAAAAATTTGAATATATTAACTATTTATCGTTAGAGGTCAGCTTTTAATGTATTCCTAAATTATTATACAAAATAATATTAATTTCTTTTTTACAGTTAAATACAACAATAAAATGTTGGTGGTTTAAAATTAAATTTAACATTGTAATTAAAATTCAATAATTTAATGCTCTCTATATTTTTTTCTTTATTTTAACTTAGTATATTTAATACAATATGGTACTATTTCAGAATATATATACAAAGTAGTGAGCCAAAGACTTTAGTTAGGATGTTTGAAACTCAAGGTCAAGGAGAAAAATTTATTACTGGTTAACAATTTAAAGAGCAGATATTTTAGTTTAAGAATAATTTTAATAGCAAAAAATGTATAGATTTTTTTGGGTATTTTGAAAAACCAATGTGAACAATGCAAAGCTAGTCTTTCAATTTTATCTATTTCTCTTTTTTATCATTTTCTCTTTTAAACTAAACTATTAATTGATATTGGAACATAAAGCTTTGGTACGAGAGGTGGGAATTTTCCAAATACGCCAAGAATACCCCCTTGGTAATAAAGTATGGGATGTTTACCAACTAAACCCACCTTTTCCTAATAATTTTGTCGATGGCACATGAGTTCTTGTAATATTCAATAGGTTAGCAACATATTTTATGCCTCTGACAAGCTTTTATACCTGATCTTTTCCACCATGATAGGGCTTTTGTTCTAGTGACTTCTATCTTTCTGAGCCAAATATTTATAATTCACGGTAATAATAAAATTTCTAATCACGCCTATATTTTATGTCAAGTTAAATATGTAATTTTTTTGAATATATAAAAAAATTTATAATATCTTTAAGGTTTTACACAAAATATAAATGAAAGAAAAAACTGTTATTTATGAGCGTATACGTTTCATGCCATCTTCACATTCTTATTTTTTTTAACTTCAAAAAAATTACATACTTAACTTATAAAAGTGGGTTTTACGGTTTTTAAAAAACAATTATAAAAAAATAATTAATAATTTTTATTTCAATTTTCATATTTTTTCATTTTTATTTTTATAAGTAAAAATTTTTATATTATATTTCTAACTTATTTGCTTCTTTCTTTTCTAATATTTTTAAGACTACTACTAGTTTTCAGCCGCATGTGTCTTATCTAAATTCGCTTACCTAATAGTGTCACTTCATTTCGTTTACCCGTAGTGCCATATGAATGAAATATTTTTAAACCAAAAAGAGCTATAGTGTAAAATTTTATGTTTCTTAAAATTGATTTCTTAAACGGACCTTACAGGATTCCTCCATTTGTTTTGCTCAATTGTGCATATAATTCAGTTGAACACCTTGGTTGCTTATTTAACTTATCGCTGCAAAGTGGAATTTCCCCTCTTACATGGAAAAAATCATTAATTATTCAATATTATCATTAAAAAAGTCATTAGTTTATAAAAAAAGGTGACCTCTCATTTATTGGTAAATAAAATACCGACCAACAAAAACTATTTAGCATTCCTAACTAATAATTAAATTACTTGAATAACCACTCTCAACAATTAATTTCCGCTACGCAACTTGGTTTTCAAAGAGGTAAATCAACAACTACAAATTTGATAGAATTCATATCTAAGACAACTAACACAATTGAGGTAAGTGAATGTTATTTTTATTGACATCCGAAATGGCTTAAAATTCCATTTAGCTTATGAAGTTAAAAGCTGTAGGACTCTCTAGTCCTAGCTTAACATGGATGGAATCATATTTAACGAGTAGAGAATATCAAGTGTCCTTTCGTTCACATCTTTCTTAAGTCTTTACGACTATATGTTAAGAGTCCTCTTTGATAATAAACTAACATTTAATGGTTATTATAATTCTATTTCTATAAAACTAATTCTCTGTTGGCTTTTTTAAAAAGGTGGTCAAAAGAATTCGATGACCCTTACATATTTAAAAATCTGTTTACGTCCTTAGTCCCTCCGTCCGAATCTTGGATATGCCAATTCTGTTTCATCTCCAATATATAATCTACACATCAATAGAATTGCAGCTATTCAAAAAATTTCCTTTGGTTTACACTTTGAAATCTTCAATGAAAACCCATATAACCTGCCACCTTATCTTAATAAACTTAAATTGATTAATTTAAGGTATATATTAATTCTAAAATGTTAGTTGCGGCTATTATGTTTGTTACTCAAATTATTAATCGTTTCAGGACTGAAAAATGTGCCCTTTCTTAGAACTAACTATAGAGAAAATAAATAAAATAATAAAAGTTATTAATAAAAGTTATTCTATATTTATTTTTATTTGTTTAAATTCATGAAAACAAATGTTTTATTTTCCTTTTGAACTAATCTTGACATGTTGGAAGACATATTAAAATTGCGTATTAAATTTGAATTATGTAAATTGATTGTAAAGTTTGGGTTATTTATACATATAGTATAGTGTAGTAGTAGTACTTTTGTAGTAGTAGTACTAGTATAGTTTTATAAGTAGAAGTAGCTGGAAGTAGTAAAACCTAATAGCATTGCTCTAAATTTTAATATTTTGCTTTAATAATTTAACTTCTTTTTAGTGGATTAATATAAAGGCTCGTGAGCATTATGAGTGCTTATCATTTATTTTGATCAGCCTACTTTTAAGAGGAGAATTATTATTATTATTTAAAATCTAAATTAAAAATTTTCATTGCAGTTTTTTTTTCTATTTTTTATTTAATTCTTATTGTAGTTTTAAGAAATATATAAAGTTATTTATGCCATAGAAAAAATTATGTATGTACCTTTTTCTTTTTAAATCTTTTTACAATGCTTTTTACCTAAGAAATTGTGTAAAATATTTTTGTAAAGAGGCTGTACCTAATAATAAAAAAATAAATATCATGTGTACCTCAGATTATCCACTTAGGGCCAATTTTTTCATCATGCCCACAAACGATGCATTATTTAACCTTAAAAGTTTGAAATTACTTAATTTTTACAGATTATTACAAGTTAATCAAAATTTTTAGTTTAAACAAAACGACTATCATAGATACTTCAACACGATTTAATTTATGGTATTCGAATATAACCTTAATCTTAATTTTAACAAATGTTAGGTTTTTAGCTTCTTTAGGAAATAAATCGTATCTTTTACTTTTAATTATATATAGATTAAAAAGATACAATTTGAAACGAGTCTATCAATCTTGTGATTTGGGTGTAAAGTTAGAGACCAGAAGTTAGAGACCAAAACCAGAAACTTAGTTTTGTCACCTCAACTTGATTATTAACAAAGTAAATTCAATATTGGGATTTATTAAGTGTTGGTCTAACGAATTTTTGGATCCGTACATGTCCAAAAACCTTTATATTTGGCTTATGTATACCAATTTTGTAGATTGCTTGTTAAGTTTCGTCTACCCATCGAGCAGTGGATATTTCACGATTTCACATCTTTCATCTTAAACAGATTACTATTAATTGATCTTAAATTTCTAACTTCTCGCTGAGCAGTGAACCATATTTCTTTTATCCATCAATTAATTACTGACGTAACGTATTCGCTTCGATATTATTTTTATGACGACATAGTGTATAGATAAAATTAAAATCATTATGAGTTTTGGCTATATGATGTTACTATTTTTTTATGTTTTATTTTAAAAATATATTACATTATCATGCTTAACCTATGACATATAATTACGATATACAATTACTAGTTATTTTTCATATGATCTGTAAATAATAAAGATAAATAATAAATAAAAATTAGAGTTGTTAAAATAATATTATAGAAATATCTATATCATCAAACATTTCTTTATACACAATTTTTTGTCTGTAAAATTATATTTACATTTTTTTCTAAATTGTTATTTCTTCATATGGAATGTTTTTCTACTTTTTAATTCGATTTCTCTGAAATCCTTTTAAATCTCGTCGTCATTTTGAATATTATTCCTTCACTTTTTTTTCAATTGTGATTAAATTTCATTTTTTAAACTGAAATAATTATTTCTTTTTTCTGTTTTTGAATATGTTTTAACTTTTCTAAAAACAAATTAAGATATAAAAATATTACTTTTACAGTTTCTTTAGAAGAAAAATTCTTTTATTAAACAAAAAAAAAATTTTAAGAAGATTTTTATTTAAAATAAATTTTCCTATATCTTAATAATTATTTTTTAAGTATTTAAAAAAAAATTTTTTTTTTTTTATTATTGTTATGAATTCTATTTTAATTTTTGATATACTTATATTCATCCTTCTTCTATTTCATTTTTAACCTATAGTCGTATATCGTATTTCTTTTCACTTTATTGATCATATACTGAATATTTCACAATAAATGGAAAATTTGGGGGTGATATAGTTTAACCCCCTATAAAACCGAAAACGCAAAAGTTTTATGACAAGGAGAAGTTATTTCTAAATGAGTTGATATTTTTGATAAATCTGATATATGATAAATGATATCAAGAGAGTTCAAAATTCTTTGGTTTTAATATAATACCCCCTACTACAAAAGACTTAAATTAACTTGTTTAAATTAAATTAAATCAAATTAAATTGTTTAATTAAGCTTATAACCAAAATCATATCGATCTTTAGATGGGTTCATTGGTTAAAATTCACTGTTTATTCTGATAGTAGAATAAATAAAACAAATTAAAGTATTTGTTTATCTTTAAAAGTTATATGTATTTTAATACCTTAATTTTGAATAAAATTAAAAAATGGAATATAAAAAATTTAACTTTTATATACAAAAAAAATTATAAAAAGTTGCCAATATTGCATTAACTTATTAAGTACAATTAAGTATAATTATTTATCTATATTAAATATTTTAAATAAAATTATTACTTAACAAAAATTTGATTACATAGCAAAATTAATAACAACAATAAAAAATTATTTAAAATAAAAGTATTGAAGTAAATTATATTTTTAAGTAAATGAAATTAGCTCTAAATTTACTAAAGATTTTTGTTGAGTAAACATATTCTCGCCACAAAATCTAATATCTAAATCACTGATTTGTTGAATTAGAATTTTCTGCTTTTACTGTAATCACCTTTAATTCTAGTGCATTCTCCTTTTGTAAATTAATACTGCAACCATTGAGACAATAATCTATTATATATAAAACAATAATCTATATTATATATTGCGAAAAACAAATCCCGAAATTTCAAAATCTCGTTTAGACATACATATATGGATATAAATATTCCGGAAAAGTGGAATACTCTGATTTTGAATTCAACTATTAATACTTACAGTATGTCCACACATATATACCAATTTTCACATTTCCATATAAAAAATAATTAATTTTGAAAACCCCGAATACAAAAGTATTCAATTTTGACATTTCACTTAAAAAATAGTGAATTTTATACGAATTCAGACATTTTTATGAAACAAAGATTATTGTTGAAGGAACGGACGGCTCTCGCTCCCAAAACCCCACTACTAAATTTTTCTACAATTTTCTTAGTGTTGTTATTTATACGTTTTTACGTTTATTAAATATTTTTAAGATAAATAAAAACTATATTAGAAAAGAAAGATTATTCTTTTTATTTCATTAAAAAGTTAAGTGACAAATAACGAATATTATTTCCAGATTACTAAGATACCAGAGTTATTAACCAATATTATTTCTAGATTACCAGACGAGTTTATCTAGTATAATATAATAAATAAACATAATTAGTAAATATGCAACTTTATATAACAATGAATGAAGTAAAAACTAGTAGATTTGAAAGTTAATTCCTTTGTTCCGAAATCATTGAATGAACTGCATGAAACACTAATTTCATCCAGTAATTTGCAGTATGTATTCTGATCCATTTTGTATGTATTGCATAACTTTTTATTTTACAGAACGACAATAAATTATTTTCTATATTAAGTAGTTCTATTTCACATTTACTTATATTAAATCGTGGTCCGTAAAGCGTTAAATTAAATTTGAATAACAGATTATCTGATTTCCAATGTCGACAAAATGTAAGATCAGCATTTTCTATAGATCGATATCTTTTTGCAAGTAAATATTTACTTGTAGATTCAATGTTCACAAATTATTTTGAATTGTTCATATAGCAATTGGAATTAGTTTGATTTATTTTATAATATTTTATAGCGGCATTTTATAGCGTTATTATAATTTTAATTTAATTAACATTCACTTGCTAGAATATTTATTAAAATATAAAAGCACAGTTTTTTATTACTTTTTATAGATTTAAAATAAAATAAAACTGAAGTTTTTATAATATTAATATAACAATACATAACTAATGAAAAACTAAAAACTAATAAAGAAAAATATATTATATAATATTATATTAGCGGCTGTATTTTATTTATTATAATAATTTTCTTTGAAATTGTACATTACAATATTATTTTTATATTTGACATTCTATTCTTTTAAATAATACTCGTATATACCAGACAACTTAAAAGAAATCAATAGCTCGTCGTTTTGAATTTAACTAAAGAATATATTTAAATAAATTGCATGTTCTATATTGTACTGAATGTAGAACTTTATAGAATTTATTTTATACATATATTTTTACTTAAATATTCAGTCTATATAAATAAAAAAAAAAGAACGGAATAAGGGAATATTATAAACACTCTTATACAATAAACCACTTCAAAAGCTTATTATTCTTCATTCAAGTATTAAAAATAATTTTTCTAAGTGTATAAAGTCTAAATCTTTTTAAATATTTAAAAAGTAATATTTGTTGTATCTGTATGTATCTTTAAATTTTTAAAATACTTTAAGAGAATAAAAAGGAAAATTTGAGAAAAAGTGTTATTATTATTATGTCTTTTATAAAACAGATTTATTCTTAAAATAAATTGCAGAAAATGAAAATATAATGAATAATATAACAATGATTTGTTTTTTTATATTAAAATAATATAAAACGAGGAAGAATACAGTTGCCTTTGTCAACTCTTAGATACCCGTACGAACCGTTAGTATGTTCACAGCCTGTCACTCTGCTTACAATATTATTTTTTTAATATTTTAGTATTTTAAAATAATTTGGGTGAATTTTATAATTTCTAGAGTTATAGGTTGTGCATATATTCAAACTATATGTTTATACATTCTTCAAAAGCAGATTCTAACCTTCCACATAACGATTATCAATCCAAAACTTTTTCAAATATCCTATAGTACCATTTAATACTAAGCGGTAAATGTATATTAAATTACAAAATAGTAAATATAATTTTAAATATTATATTATATTAATGCGCACATAGTATATTTATATTGTTATAAGTATATCAGAATATTTTGTGTAAATATCAAGATTCTAGCTTTCTTAGTTTTTGAGTTAGCGTGCTGATGGACGAACGGACGGACATGGCTCAAAAGTCTTAGAATTTTTTTCTGATCCGATCCATACCTTTGAAGGTATATCTAGCTCGCTTATTTCGAGGTGTTACAAACGGAGGAGTAATTTTATTATACCCAATCCTATCGTACCGGTATAATAAATGTACAGTGAATTTTTAGAAGTGCATAAAATCAATATTCTTTATTTCTACTCATTTTATTTATTTTCAAAACAAATAACTTTAGAAACTTTATTATTTTCGAAAATTATTTTTAAATTATTTTAGTAGTCTCTTTTTTATGGAAATTTTTATTTTTTAATAAATGAATGCTGAACTTACGGTTGAATTTGTTTACAAAAGGTTTATTATTATTATAAAAATATTCAAAACCCCTTTTATACTTAATTTTTTTAAGTCTCTAAGATAAAACAAAAAGTTGGAATATGAAATGAAATTGGTCGATTGAAAGTACTTTGATACCAAATATAAAATAGAATTAAAGGACAAACCATAAGGAGTTTAGTTTAGTAAGCATAAATACATATTTTAATTAAATTAAATTTTATAATATCATGGCAAATTAACCAAAGGAGTACAAAAAATAAATAGTATGCTACCTAAATTCAGTTCATTTACGGTATATACACACATACATTAAAAAAAATTTTTAAGTCAATTAAATTAATTAAAATATTTTAAATATATTTTGTTACCAAAACAAAAATTAAGTTTATGTATTTAAAAACTTCATTAAAAAAAACAAGACAGAATGTAAATCAACGGTTTTTAAAGGCACACATTTCCAAAAGACCAATGCAAACTATTTAAAACTGTGATTTGCACCAAAATTTGAAAATTTTCTTAGAATTTAATCTAATAAGAAAAAAATGTTAAAAACAAAGAGATACTTTCATCATTTTTAAGGGAACTTAAACATAATTAAGAAAAACCATTAACATGTGTAAACTTATAAAATTTTTAGCTTTTATTTTGAAATAATTTGTACAGTTGCCTAAGTTACAGGTGTTTAAATATAGGAAAATTTCAATTTTTGAGCCCAAATTGTCCACAGATTCTTTCTTATCTCAAAATTTGCAAGTCCCTATCTAAAAACGTGTCGGAGTTATGAAGGAAGAAAAAGCAAGCAAATTTGGTTTTCACATAACGGTAAATTTAAACAGTAAATTGGATAATATTGCATAATTTTGATATTTTTATGGTGCTTGTGTTTAAGTTATTTTTAAGTTACATGTGTTTAAAAATAGCTAATTTTCAATTTTTGAGTCCTAATAGCTTTAAAATAGGGCGTGGTACAAAAAATTTTATGAGGAAACTTATACTAATTCTAAAAGTTCTTTCTTTCCTCAAAATTTCAAGTCCCAAAAGCAGGTTGGAGTTATCAAGGAAGAAAATCATGCAAAATTTGGTTTTCACATAACGGTAAATTTAAATACTAAATTTAAAAATAATTGTATAATTTTGATACGAATTTATAAAGGTAAAGACAAGATCTGTCGAGTGACGTTTTTAAATTAAAAAAATGTTAGGCAGAACCTAAAATATACACATTTAAAATAGGACTTTTCCAAAGTTTGAGGGGCTATAGATTTTTTATGAGACCTACTAATGGTTAAAATTTCATTTCTCTATCTTTAACGGTGTATTTAACGGTTTTGTAAACAGACGGACTCACGGACAGAGTGAAACTAATAGGCATATTTTTTCAAATTTTTTTTTGGAAATATGCTAAAAACGAAATCCAAATGCATTTGAAATGTACATATTATTTTAAAGTGTCTTTCAAATTGAGTTTTTAAAAGTAAATAATTAAAAGACATAGAATTTGAATTGAAACTGAAAAAGTTTTTATTTATTTTTGAAGTACAGTGAAGTTGGCTTCTCTTGGATCACGTGAGAGTTTTGCTCTCGCCAAATACGGCAGTTTTGTTTATTAACATAGTCACCGATCTCGAAATGTGCTTCGTCTGAAAAGATGATTTTTTTTGAAAAATCGTCGTTTTGTTCCAGTATCCAATTGGCAACGTCCCGATACATGGAATGATCTTGTGGCAGCAATTCTTGTGCCAATTGAACTTTTTAGGCCTTCAACGCTAAATCTTTGTGCATATAACGCCATACAGTTGAGTCAGAAAGTACCAATTGCTGTGAACGTCGGGAAATTGACATGGCGAGGTCAGCTGTATATTTTGATGTCTTTCTCGATCTTGTACTGCACCAGTTTCTTGAAATTTCTGCACAATATTACCAATTTGTTGCTCAGTTGGATGATTATGTCGACCATAAACATCGCGTAATTTGCGAAATACATTTTTTACAGAACGACCATTTTCATAAAATAATTCAATAATTTCAACACGTTGTTGTAATGTATACGACTCCATTTTTATAAATGGCAAACCTTCAACTGTCAAAATGACATATAATATGGGTGCGTTCAATGTTTGAAGTGTGTTACACAGGCGTCTACTTTTTGAAATACCCAAAACTCAATTTGAAATACCCTTTATGTGTGTAAGGATAAGAACAAATTTTATGAAATACTTGACTCTCGATGAAATAAAAGTTATATGAGGATCGATATAATTGTTTGTTTAATTAAAAATCATGTTCCATTACAAAAACCTTTCGTTTACACTAAATTTCTCAAAAACGAGATTATTGTGATATTTTCATATATGTACTGGGTTTTTTAATATACATAAAAGAATTACACTTAAGACTCTTGCGCTAGCGGAACTCAACAATAATTATCTGTTTTTAGCGATTTTTACAATATAAAAACTTACCAACAATATAACATT
Source organism: Poecilobothrus nobilitatus (assembly GCA_947095535.1). Lineage (NCBI taxonomy): Eukaryota > Metazoa > Arthropoda > Insecta > Diptera > Dolichopodidae > Poecilobothrus > Poecilobothrus nobilitatus. The sequence continues at coordinate 94,492,220 of OX352773.1, forward strand.
AATCTGAGTTTAATTTGCGAGTATTCAACTTTGTTTTTTTCTGATTTTCAATAACATGATATTACTTATGGGTGTAACGTTATAGAGTATGTACTAGTAATATATTCCGTAAATATGTTCCAGTTTTTTTCCAAATTTTGCAATTTCAATTCAATTCATTTTGTTTCCTAAATACGATGCGTTTACATGTGCTTTAAACACAGATTATATACAGAGTTAGGATATTTTTTTTTGTCTTTTCAAAATGGGTTATTTATATTTTTACATAATATTATACATATACATGTATTTATGTATTTATAAAAAGAAATTGGAAAATTGAGGCAAATTACTAAAACTAATTTTTGAAGCTCAACGAAAGATGGGAACGGGTTAATAGGTCGCTGCCAAATTACTTCAGTGAACTTCTTTGCCAAAGAGCATCACTTGTTCCAATTTTGAATTCCATCGGTCATACCGTAGCAATACCATCGTGCCAGAATAGGTTCATGAAACTCAATGAATAATTGTCATAGATCGCTCTAAGCTTTTACAAAATTCCGACAAAATTGGATGCAAACGGCAAATTAAAAATTTGGAAAAATTGTATAGACAGCAAAAAAAAACGAAAAAACCTTAACAGGCTCTTGGGCTATCGGAACTCATCAAAAATTATGTATAATTTTGAAAAACGGCTATTTTGGTCAATGATTATAAAATAAAATTAAAAGATTTTTAAAAAAAAATAGCCGTTTTTCAAAATTATATATAATTTTTGAAATTTAGTAATTTAAAAATATTAACTGGTCACACATTTAACACACATTAAAATTAAAAATTATCTGTTTTTAGCGTTTTCTACAATTTCCAGTATGGCTTTGTGACACATTTGAATGGGTAATAAAGTCATATTTTCTGAAATTTATATTTTCATAAAGAGATTCTGATTTAGGAGGCATTTTAGAGTTGGTTACAAAATCAATTCCTCTTTTTCCAGAATACATATTTATATATAATGTATATGCGAGATTTTGATTTAGGAGAGATGTTAGAGTTAGATTCCAGAGTTTAATAGTTTTTCTTTTAAAGTAGTTTTAATCGAATGAGACAGAACTCTATATGGCTTTATGACCCATTTAAATGACCCATAATGTGAATATGGATTTATGACTCATTTGAATGGATCATAAAGCCGTATTCGTTAAATATGACTTTATGACCTATGGCTTTATGATGTACCACCTTGAACACTATATTTGTAAGGATTGAAGTTAATTGGAGAAACCGTATTGCTACGACAATAAAAAAAACGCTATGGGCCTGCTTAACCACGTGCTTAATCACGAAGGGCACTTATACACTATATTTGGTAGTAAGGAAGATTTATTTAAAAAAAAACTACTTTTACTGACGTCATTTTTATAAATAAATAAATTTTCATTCACCTGCATAGGATTTGAACCCTAATTCCCTTGGTTAATAAGCCTACGTGCTTAACCACTAGGTAACCGAGGCCTTCAATTTTTTTTAAAATCAATGATACATTTTAGAATTTTAGGTATTTTATGTTTGAAATAAACTACCTACAAATTTAAAAAAAAATATTTTGTTATTAACAGTATTTTTTATCTCATTACACTACGCATGGAATGGAATTCACATAATAAAGGAAGTGGAAAATAAAGTGACCGAAAGCATTGAAAAATTCAATCGGAAGTAATACAAATGATTTAAAAAAGGTACGAAAATTAAAAAAAAAAAAAAGTGCAAAAAATTGTGGCATCCTTAGGTTTACAAATTTAATGATCAAAGATTAAAGGAAACGAATAATGGATATTTTAATATAAAAAATTAAACACAAAAAAAAAGTTTAAATAAAACAAGATTTTGGCAACAATCTCATCAAAATATGTTTATTTATTTTTTACTTCTACGTTCAATACCATTAAATGATTTTATTACAAATAGAAAAGGCATTTCTTTTTCTTATTTTAAGATGTTTTTGACTTGCCTTATGCCATAAATAAATCATAAAATTTCATTATGCCTTTTTAAAATGTATACATGAAAATCTTTTATAATTAAAAACCGCAAAATAGGTATTTTTTTATTTAATTTTTTTGTTTAACTTGGAATAAAAAAAGCAATTTACTGAACGGTATTTGTTATAAAAGTTTTAAATTTTTTGTTCTTTTTTAAATATTGTTGTAAAATAGTGTAACGGTATAGCGCTAGTATCAAATTTTATTTTTTTGCCTTTTTATTAGAATCTAACCCAAACATTTTTTAATTTAAAACTCTTCAAATATACATTCTTACAAAATATACATAATATGTATTTATCTGAAAATATAACAATTAATATAGGTATCTAAGTACATATGTATATATAAGATATATTATGTATTGTTACGATAAATTAAAGAACATCTTAAGTGGTTTTGAGATTAAATTAATTTTACACTTGAGCAATGGTATATTTTGTTGTCAAATTTTAAGATTTATCCTTTTTGTAGATGTTATTACTCAAAATCAATTTTGTTTGAAAGAGTAAAAGTTAAAATATGAAAATAAGTGTCAATATTCTTTACAACATCGTTTTTTACTAACCTGAATTCATATCATTAAAAGGCAATAAACAGAAAAGAAATGGAATAAATAAGAGTAGTGGAGAGAACATAGTTTATTTGCACTAAATTCTATCGGCCGGCATATATTTCTCTTTTTTGTAAATCTTTTGTTAGAATTTTTCAAATAAAGATAATAATTGAACAAAATTGGAATCTTTTAGCTCTCGGACCTTGACAATTCGACGTAAAAGCACTAAAAGTTTTTGAAGAATGACCAAAAATAATAAAATGAAACAATTTTTTCATTGAAATTGTTGAATGACAGATTTTCAAAAAGTACTTAAAAAAATTGGATAATTTGAACATTCTTTGAAAATTTAGTACTTTTTATTATACAAACTATTTTTTTAACAGTCAAGCACAAAAGTCTAATTAACTTATTCGATCTGAAAGCATTAACTAGTAACTATCCACAAATCACAATTAAAATAAAAACTACTAAACCGCCACTTGTAACTAATGGCATTACAAAGTATTTAAACTTAGATAAAACCAGTATAAATATGTGTGTTTTAAGTTGTCATTTTATTTTCATATTAAACGGCTGACCTAAACTTTGAACCAAAGCAAAATAACACAGTTTATAATGACATTTTCAAAAATTCAAAAACTAAATAAACAAATTTAAAAAAATACATTTTGCTTTATATTTTTGTTTATATTCAATTCAAAGTTTTTTAAAAACAAATTTTATTAAAAATTACAAAACTCAAATTTTTATAGACTCTTTATTTATTATTTATTTTCAAATTGATCAAACTGAAATGTCAGAAATCGCAGAATGTTATTATTTATATGTCAATGGAGTTTGTCAAAATTAAAAATTTATCCAGATTAACCGAAACGTTCTTTTAAATTTTATAAAATTCTGACTTTGTACCCAATCAAAAAATACAGCTATAAATGAAAAATTATCTAGATATACATATTTCATTTTAACTATACCAAATACAGAAATAGCCGAAATAAAACGGACTAAAAAAAGCCATTGTAGATATATTACAGTCCTTAGAAAATAGCAAACACACTAACAGAAGATACGAATCTAAATCGAAACAAGATCTCTGTCCTAAAAATATAAATTACAAAAAGTTAACTAATTAGGACTATTTAGCTTTTATTTAGGATATACATACATTTTTTATCGGTTAACCAAAAAAAATTTTGTTAAATATTTTTCAAATAAAAAAAAAAAAAACTTAATTTGTATTGTTATCAAACCTTAATATGAAGGAATAAAGTACTGACTGAAATTTGAGCGAATTCAATTACAGAGTTTTGTAAAATCAATTTACGTTCTTATGTTTTTAAGTGTTCTTTGTTATATTATTTTGTTAGAAAGGTGTTCTATTTCAATTTACTGTTTATAACAACATTTTATTCTTTTAATGTTATAAAAGTACTAAAAACTGTTGTTGAAAATTAAATTTTAACATTAAATAATTCAAATTAATAAAGTTTTTTCAAAACTAAAGTGACCTCAAAGAGATTGAAATGAAAAGTACAATATCTACATACTTGATTTATTATTTTATAAATAAAATTTTATAATATGTTGTTATTTAAAAATATGCATTTTATATTTTAAATAATTTTAAAAATATTTTAAAGAAAATGTTCAAAAATGCTTCAAATTTCGAAATACATACATTATAAATTACTGATTATGCTGGATACACTTTTTTAAATTCTTTTGTTTTATTGTAACATGGTTCGAAAAAGCAAACCCATCCCATTATATCTTTCAGATATGTAGCGGAAATCCGATTATATATATATGTACATTACTATATACATACCTAGAAATAGAGGTAATTCCTACTTTTAATCAAAGAAATATGTACCTGTATATACATATGTAGAAATATGTAAATATAAATTCAATATTCGATAAGTTCCAAAAACAAAAAAAAAATCCATTAATTAGAAGATGTGAAAACTACATTTTGTTATCTTATATGAAAATTATTATAAGAGAGAAAAGTATTATACAATGTATTATACAATGTTTTTTATTATGCTTCTTTATTATTTTTTAAATAGATTGTTAAAATCCAAAAGCTTTCGATCAGCGATTCTGATGACAAATAAACATCAGAACGATTGATTTTATATCTACATTTATCAAACTATATTTTTTTCCTTCATTCTGTTTTGTTAGAAGAGGCAATTGTAATATATAGGAGTTATATAACAACCTCAACTAGATAACTAAGCAAAACTATTCATGGTTTAGGTTGTTACTATAGTCTATCATTCTGCTGACAAGTCTACAGACACCATAACACGATCCCAGATTGATTATTTAAAACTAAAAGATTTGATTATTTATAACTAAAAGAATTTTAGGAAGAATAAAGAAGAATTTTTTAAAATGAGAAGATAACCATCGCTTAGCTTCCGCTCACTCTGCTGTAAAGTAAAATTTCAATACTAAAATTCAGTAAGGCAACTAGGATATTAAATAAGCCCACTTTATAATAAATAATTCTATAGATTCGGTAAGTTTATAATATGAAATTCAAATAATATTAGTTTAAAAATAAATTACAATTAAAAGAGCAAATAGATCTAGAGCTAGGAGGCTTTATTAAAAATAATTCAAAAGGCTGCATGGAATAATAGAGAAATGCATAAGTACAGATCTACAGCAAATTATTATAGAAAGATAACTAATTCAATAAAACTAAAAGAAAGGGCTAGAAGGAATACAATCACATCACCCTCATGCAAAAAGATTTTAAACAGATTCGCACAATCGTTTAAAAAAAAATTTAGAAATTAAAATTAGTATTATGTAAGAAAACTTATCGGCAACAAAAGAATGAAATTACCCATTATGCACGACCCGCCACTCATTAAAGCAGACGGCAGTTAGAACATATAGTTGATCATTTAAAAAATATTTTTAAACCAAATAAAAAAATTCAGATATGTTCAGTAGAAGATCGATCAAAATATTATAGCTACGTTTACAAAAGTCCATATACACAGCTAGTGAAGAATTAAAAACACTAAAGTTAAATAAAGCTGCAGCATTTTCTCTTATATAACCACTAAGGTTCTGTAAGAACTCGGAAAAAATATTCGGTTGAAAAAACGCTAGAAGATAAGAAAATATATTCCACAATTCCTAGAGGTAGCTCTAGCATTTGACAAAGTCTGGCTGGAAGGTTTAATTTTTAAATTAAAAAGAGTAATATCTTTAGAATATGTAGAAATACTCCTCCTATTTATCTGACAGATTGTTAGAATAAAACAAGATGCAGAGTATTCTATACTTAGAGAAATAAAAGAAGGCGCTCCTCAAGGCAGCATTCCTGGTCCTGGCTATACTGCACTTGCTTTATACAAATGATCTACCAGAAGTAGAGAATGTAACAGTATAGCAACATTCAGTGTCGATATATTGCAATATTCGCAGTGGGATCAAATATTAACAAGAATAGAAACTACAAGAGAATTACAAAACGGGAGCTACATTCGGAAAATTTATGGTTATAACTTCTGTAAGCAACCCCATTTGTAATGCTCTGAAATTATTTTTGATTTTGAGGGATTTGTCAAAATTATCAACGCGTATGTACTTAAAAGAGAAACTATTACAAACGATACAAACGATAAAACAAATCAGAATCGAAAAAAGTAAAGTAACAAAAAGAAATGTAAAGCGTATTAATAATTGTTTGTTGTTAAATTTGAAAACATCTGTTGCCACGCATTAAAAGTAATATAACTAATTAAAAAAGCAATTTACCTAAAAATCACTTTAATTCAGTTAGTGTTGTTTCATAGATTTAAAACAAAAATTATATCCTCACTTAAATAGAACAATAAATATTTTGAATTTAGCAAACAAAAAGTGAAAGTAGAAAGCCATTGTCATTATAATGCCACATTTATGCGATATATACATACTTACAACTTATATAATAAATATGTTTATATTTCTAAAAAATGCTTTACATCGTACAGTCTTCTATTCAATATTCAAAATGTTTTTTATTTAATTAACAAATGATTCAAGTACGGACTCATTTTTCAAATTTTAAATGTTTTTAAATATTTTTCTTTTTCAATTTTCACAATACACAATTATGCTTAATTTTCACAAATAAAATTATGCTATATTTGCAATATATACAAGTGGTTCTTGACTCATTTTAGAAATACCAAAAAAAAAACGAGGAAGAATACAGTTAGTTGCCTTTGTCAACTCTTAGATACCCGTACGAACCGTTAGCATGTTCACAGCCTGTCACTCTGCTTACAATATTATTTTTTTAATATTGTAGTATTTTAAAATAATTTGGGTGAATTTTATAATTTCTAGAATTATAGGTTGTACATATATTCAAACTATATGTTTATACATTCTTCAAAAGCAGATTCTAACCTTCCACATAACGATTATCAATTCAAAACTTTTTCAAATATCCTATAGTACCTACCATTTAATACTAAGCGGTAAATGTATATTAAATTACAAAATAGTAAATATAATTTTAAATATTATATATTAATGCGTACATAGTATATTTATATTGTTATATAAGTATATCGCCATACATTGCAATATTTCTTTAAAAATATTTCCATTCATAGAATAATTTCGGATAAGTACAATAAAATACATATGTAGATGTATGTAAATACGGCGCTTTATAATATACATCTATACTCTTATCATTCATTCATCAGTGACTTATACGATATGTAAATAAACATTATATTATATAAGTATGTATGTATATCAATATCATATAAATAAAACTTCTTCAAGCAACCGTTATCTTGTTTATTTATTTACATTTTTTTGTACTACGCATTATATCCTCCACAATTTCAAATTAGAGAGTAAAACAAAAAAAACAAAATGCAAAAAATTCGTTAAAGAAATTTGTTAGAAAATTTGAAAAAATCAAGTAACACTTTCGTCAATTATAAAGTAACTCTATATTATTAATAAAAAAAGTTAACAGAAATAAGAGAATAATGTTGAAGCTTTAATTTTTGTGATACAAAAAAAATTTTATCAAAAGACTCATACTTATTTTTAAAGATCTAACTTCTAACTTCTGTCAAGTTTCCAACTTAAACCGTTTAGAAGATAGAAGGGTTAAAGGATTTTGCAATAATTCAGTTTCGCATAACGGTAAATTAAGGCACCGTATAGCAGAAGTATATATTTATTATATACATGTTTGTAAAGCTCATAATAGCACCTATAGTTTGGAATTGAAGATATACCTTATAGAACTTGTGTTATAACAATTTAAATATAGAGATTTTTGTGGGCTTTGGGGGGGCTGTAGCTCCTTAACGAGTGGGGCTACAGAAAAATTAATATTAACATAAAATTAATATTTTTATGATATCTATCAGCAATTAAAATTTCATTGCTCTATTTCAAAAAAATTGTGGAGATCTAAAAGTTAGTTGTTCGGGAGCTACCCGAAGTTTTGGTCGGAAATCAACTCAAACAAAAAAATAGGGAACCTACAAATTGCTCCCAGATTCTAGCTTTCATAGTGTTTGAGTTAGCGTGCTGACGGACGGACGGGCGGACATGGCTTAATCGACTCAGAATTTGATTCTGATCCGATCCATACCTTTAAAGGTATATCTAACTCGCTTATTTCGAGGTGTTACAAACGGAGGAGTAATTTTATTATACCCGATCCTATCGTACGGGTATAAAAACAAAGTAAATAGGTATATAGCAAGAAATATATCGTTAAATACACATATACAATTATACAAATATACATTTTTTTGTATTATATATATAATATTTATTTATTTTTATTGCCATAAAGCATAAATTATTATTTTAATTTTATATATTTTTTAGCTAAATCAGTGTTTAAGGGATATATTCATATAAGTGAGCTTACTACTTAAATTTGCAACTTTTCATTCGAGCTCTTTGATGACGTTTGCGCCAACCGGGACCTAAACAGAAATTCATAAAAGTATTAAAGTCATCCCGTCAAGTCTCTGCTTTGCTATATCTTCAGCAGATCTGCAAAATGTATGATCAATCAAATTCAACTTTCTTCGTTTGAACATCCAAAGAATTTTTTCGATATTTGTCCTTGTTCTCAATTCTTAATTTGATACTGTTGGGCTAGAATATCGATAAAAGGCGACGCCATTATTTGTTCACGAAAATTTGTAACCGTAATTTTTTCTGTAACCTTCCATTTTTTGCATTTATATATAAATATGGAGAATATTTTTGATTTGGAAAGCTGTACTTTGTGTACTAAAGGATGCAAAAATTTTGCTCACTTTTAAAAATTCAATTTCATCACCAATTTCTCTCGTTGTTGAACCACTCTAACACTAAATCTTGCTCCCACTTTCAATCCTTTGATTATGTTGTAAATTTTTGTGGGAACACCATAACTAGCTAGTATTCTTTTAGGGTAATTTTATGTTCAAAACATTCCTTTATGTTGGCAAAAGACTTTAAGCGAATACTTTGATTTTCTTTTTAACATTTCGGGATGTATGCTGGTGCTTTTCTATTTTTATGATGTTTTATCACACATTTTAAATCCTGGCGCTCCTTTTGAAATGATGACGCAAAATGTTGATGATATTGATGAACTACGTCTCTATCTCTTCAAGTCTGCATAGTAAAAGACACCAAAGCTACGCAACCATCAACTTGAGCTACGTCATTTTTAGCCATCACTCTTTCTCAATTAGCATTTATCTACTCAACTTTCGCATTAAAATTTCCCATCATAATTTTAATATCTCATCTGCACATTTTTGTAACAACCGAATTAGTTAAAGAATCTTAGTGTTCAGTTAAGAAGAAATCGAGCACAGGACTTATTAGAAAACACATGTTTAATAAGTTGTTTATTAATTTTTTTATTAATATTATTTATTTTAGTATTTAGTATTAGAATTACTTACTCCTATTTTGAAATTTACGATTTAATAGCAGTTCTATACTTTCGTTTATTTAATTTTAATTTAAATTCATTCTTAATATTACATTACTTTTAATAATACCTTTTATTTTTTATATATTTTTTTTTAGATTTTCATGAAATGTTAAACTTGCTAATTTAAATTGTAAGGAAAGTATCATACTGAATGGAGATTGATGAAATGATCACATAAACCTATAAATTTTCTGAGAAAATTTTACATAATTAATTTTAATCTATTAACATAATTATAATAAGAACTACAAAAAGAAAACAAAAATAAATAATGACACATTCTGATAAACATTTATATCATATTCTTTCACAAGGATATTATAAATGTAAACTTAAATATGATAATAAAACGTTTATGCCGCGTGACGCTGAGGCATATATTAATAATGGAGATTTTGTTTCAAAAGAAGGTAATCTATACTTATATAATTACAGAAATAAATATAAAATATCAAAAGTTGAAAATCAAAGTACACTAAGACTCTAATTGTTTTAATATTACAATGAGTAGTCCTCATTACAGACGAAAAGCGGGTCTGTTTAATAATTTTTAGTGTAATTATTTTAGTTAGCTGATCATTTTCCATATTCATATTATTGTATTTTATTTGGAGATTGCAAATCAGACTACTTAGAATTACCCTACCCCTATTTATATTTTCAGCATAATGGCTTGTATGATAAAAAGCTTTTTGAATAGATAAGTTAGTTTTAACAATATAAACAATATAAGCTTGTTTTACCGAACTTTAAGCAGACTTTATGTTCCTTATATGTAAGATTAAACCAATATGAAGAGATAATTTTAAAATTTTGTTTTATTTAAACTTTTAAATTCCTTCTATAGTAAATATACAAGAATATATAATATGTAAAAATATATAAATGTACATATAAATAAAAAATTAATACGGGAAAAAATAGTCTAAAGATTTTTTTGAATTTGTCACAAAGTTTTTAAATAAAGAAAACGGTTAAATAAATTTAAGAAACAAAATTATTACCAAAAAATTGAAATTAATTATATAAATAAAAATTATATTAAATTAGTAAAATGATATAAAAGATTATTTTTAATACCTATACCATAATAATATTCCTTTATGTAATATTTATAATGAATCATTATTTGACAAGAATGAAGCAAAAAAGGTTTTTCTTAAATTTATAAATAAATTTTTTATTTATTACAAAAAAATAAATTATCATTTTTGTTTACATTAATATCAAAAACAAAAAGTTCTTTAAATGTTTTATTTTTATCGAAATAGTTGTTATTAATAAATAAAAATTATTGTAAATAAAAATTAAATAACAAATTTTAGTTTAATACATTAATCCTATAAATTCTTATATAGAGTGCCTGCCTCTCCTGGGCTTCCTTGAACAAATAAAAAATTGTTCCGAATTCTAATGATTTTCGAGATAACGGTATTCAAAGATTTTCGTATACATATATATGTTTTAAAAAAGAAAGTCACATCTTTTTCAATGTATGTACCTACATAAGTATAATATAAAATGTGAATTTTAAATATTTGAATATAAACATATCTAAAAAAAGTGTCTTTATTTTAGTTGTAAAATTATAAATTATTTTAAATTGACAAAATATGATATTTTTATGCTGTTTTTCGTTAAACTGTGATTTTTTCATAAAAAACCTCATTTATTTTCAAATTTTATTTCATTTTTATGTTTAACAAGTTGTGAACTTTACATTTTGTTGTAATAATTTTTACTTTTATCATATTTGTTTACCGTTTTAAAGATATTTGAATACCATTGAGAGTCAGATACCCTGTAAAATATTACTTATAACACTGGAATGGAATTAAAATTGTACATAATAAATACCCTATTCATTTTCTATAAAAGCTAATAATAATTTAAATTTTGTTAAAACAAAATGCCATATTACACATAAGTATGTATACACAAAAATATAATGTTATATCAGTATACCTACATAAAACATATTATTATTTATTTGTGCTGCTGCTGATGTAATTTAATATGTAAATACATATATATATGTACATGTTTTACAAATTAAAAATTCAGAATACATAGAAGTGATATGATAATCAAAGCTAAAAATTATTTTAATTAAAATTATTTTAATAATTTCTAGTTTTCTTCATTGTTATTATCTGAATTAACAGACCTTTTTCTAAATGGCTACAAAAATCTTTTTTCATTAAATCTTAAGATCTTAAGCTCCGTATGTAGTTTTAATGTGGACATATATATTTAAAGTATTTATTGTCTAATTATATATCTATTTACCTATTTTATTGCCTAGTCTTATAGACTTATAGTAAACTACATATGTACAAATTATTTACAATTCGCTTGTACAGTAATATTTAACAGGCTGTGAACGAACGTTGTGAATAGCGCGATTAACAAATTGAAATTAGAAATATTTAAGGAATTTGTAAAAATTTGATATTTAGTATTTAACGAGATACAAAAAAAAAAATATTAAACAAATTAATAGTCTTATTAAAAAAATCAATAGTCAATAAATACATTATCAATACATTTTTATTTTATATCTTAAGAAAGAGATCATGTATTGAATTTTTGTTTTTGTATCGACTAAAATCCCGAAAATCTGATACATATATTCTTACATATCCTATTTTCAACATTATACAAGGTGTCTCACGATTAATTTTACACGAAGAAGAAAGTGATAATGGATATCGAAATAAATGATCAACTCTATGGGTGGAAAATGTCTATTTCTAAGGGTCTTCGACATAACGATGGTCAAAGTTTTTCGTGTATACATACATATTTAAAAACAAAACCATATAGGTAACCCTTTACATCGTATTTATAACATATTATATTAGCTATCATATGTTTATCTAAAACATTCTCGTTATCTTAGTCGCAAAATTATAATTTTTTTTAAATGAAAAACTTGGTAAAATGTTTTATTTTTTGATAAAAATTCGTTATTAATTTATGTCAAATATTATTTTATTGTTAAATTTTTCAAGCTCTTAGCTTTTTATATGAAAGCTAAAAACTTTATATATTCAAAAAATCGTAACTGATTTTCTATGTTATACATGGAAAAATATACATACATATAGGATTTTCTTTTTAAACACATATAAACATAAATTTTGGACACGGTTATCTTAAAAACGTTCAGAAATAGATAATCTCTATATTTCATTCTGTTTTGTGAAATTTAATATGAAACACTGTGTCTTTAAAAATTCAAATTTTTACAGATATTAGTGGGAATAATATAACATGCCCAAGATTATATGATGGTTGGTTATGTTGGCCGCCAACAAAAGCTGGTGACGCACCAATAGTAGTATTTCAAAATTGTCCTCCTAAATTTGAATATGATATTCGGCGTTATGCGCATAAAACGTAAGTATTACAATGTTTAAAATGATTATAAAAAAAGAGAGTTATCTATATTCAAAGAATAAGCACAAATTAATATTGTTGCTTCTTTTCTTATATTTAAGGAATTAATTGAATTAATGTAAAAGAAATGTTCTCTTTTTACAGATGTTTTCCTGATGGCAGTTGGTTTAGACATCCGGAAAGAAATCGCGATGATGATACATGGACTAATTATACTAGATGTTTAGATAAGGAAGATTTAGAGGTTAATTTCTAATATAAAATATTTACTAAAAATGTTTTATTTTGATTTGAGTTAATTTAATTTTAAATATTTCTTTTCTTTTTCATATATATAAAAATCATTGCAGTTTCGACAATTGATTAATGATTTGTATGTGAAAGGATACATAATATCATTAATTACTTTAATTTTGTCTCTTACAATTTTTCTTAGTTTTAGGTAAGTTTTCCAAGAAAATTTGTAATTTGTTTATTTTTTTTCACTATTTCATATATAAAAGGTTTTCTATAGAAAAAGAAAATACATAATAAATAAAAAAACAAGTATAGAAAACCTTCGATAAACTGAGTTGTCAGGAAACATTGTGCTCCTATATACACGAAATGTGGTTTGTTTTTTTCTTTTTGTTAAAGAAAATTTTATCAATTTAATTGTATTCCTACTGTAATTTGATTGATGTACCTTCAATACCTTACCCATTATTATTATTTTTTTTTTCATTACTTTACAGAATAAAAACAAACTTTTAAGAATATTTTGTTTTCGTTTGTTTGATTTGTTTTTTTTTTTTTTTTTGTTTTAACGTTTAGTCTCGTGTTTATTTTCTAATTATTTTTTTTAAATAATAATTTACAGGTAAACATATAATATTAACTTAGTACATATATATATATATACTTCTACAAACTTAATTAGATTAATATGCATAAGCAGATAAACAAATAAAAGAAATTGCAGTTTTAAAACCCTTCAAAAACTTTTCTGTTTTAAAATACAAAACTCCCGCAATTTGTATTTATAACTAAATGAAAACCTAGTAAAATTTTCTTAAAAAAAAAAAACTTTAAAGCTACATATATATGTAATTGGGAGTACAAATTTTCCTAGACAACTCATTTAAAACATGAGACTCTTTAAATTTCGTTTTTTTGGGTTTCTTCATGCAAATATGCACTAAAACTAAAAGAGTCATAATGTTGTAAGGTATTATTTCTAATAATTTTTTAACATTTATTACAAAAGATTATTTTTTATTACAAATAATTACAAAATATTTATCAAATAAATTTTATTTTATAGAATTTAAAAAATTATATAAAAGTTACGCTCTACTTATACATATGTATGTATGTATGTAATATTGAAGGGTTAACTATAACTGCAATATATAGTTATTAGAACACAATGGTATAGCGTTGATATCTATAAAATATGAATTTAAAAAATTAATTAGATTTTTTTAAAATCATACAAGTATATGTATGTAAGGTATATACAATAAATTCTCTTTATTTTCATCATTTTCAAATTTTTAGATATGTACATATAAATTTTGTCAACTAAAGGTTTTAATTCAAAACAATTAATACTTTTTTATTCTAAACTCTTGAAACTTTAAAACACAATTTAAAGTTCTTCTATACAGAAAGAACAAACAATGTATTGTTAGTGCCTAGATGTCTTTCCATTTTGTTTACTAGAAAAGAAAGATGAATTTGGGCTGACTGAACTCAATACATGATAATTTGATTTTTATGTTTTTCTATCTGTACAAAGGTCAGAATCTTAAAATTGGTCAGAACTCAGAATGTATTATGTTTATGAATTTTTTATAATATTATTCTTATTAAGTATTTATAATTTTTCAGAAATTTGTAGTAAAAATTAGTTAACTTTATATATAGCTATAGATAATCAAAATTGTCGGTTAGAAATCAGTTTTTTACTAAAATTTTATAGCAAACCTTTCAGTCAGTTGGCGTCTATCTATGTAAATAACTCATATTAAATAAGAATGCTAACTTTATATAGGAAAAATAAAAAAAAATAAAACATCAATAATAATATGCCTAATTAATACAGACCAATTTTTTTTTTTGTATTTTGTGTTATTTTAATTTCTTTAAATAATATGTATATAATATCAGATGTATTTACATAGTACATAGGTAATACACATTTTCTTAAAATATTTCGTTTTCAACAAATCTGTTTTGCTCTTTAAATTTACATTTAATTATAACTTTTATTAGTAATTTTGTTCTTTTAAGTCAATATTTTTTTTTTTTTTCTAAATATAATTTAAATGTAGGAAAGACTTTGCAATTACAGTTTAGTATTAATTAAATAAGAATTATAAATAAAAAAAGGATCTTTAAAAGGCTGTTAATTTATATTAAATTAATTGACTTTAATATACTTGTGTTTTTTTTTTTTTCATTTCAATTATAATCCAAAATATACAAAAGAATTTCAAGGATTTTTAGAAAAAAAAAATGTCTTTTACAATTAACTGAAATTATCAAAATAGGAATATAAAAAAAATTTAAAAACCAAAATCTACAAGAAAATTATATTAACCTGCATATTTTTTTTTTGTAAATTAAGAAATTTTGTAGAAATTTAAATCATGATAATAGGTAATTGATAAAGATAACAGAACTTCTACAGACAATGGAGCTTATTTGCTATTATGTAATTGTATTTTCGTTTTAATTATGTTCTTTTTATAAGAACTACAATAAATTTAAGATATATAATCATGTCTTTTATATATATATTCTTTCTTTTTTTGTTTTTATTTTGTTATTATGTTTTTGTTCTATAAATGAATACACTGTTCTTCTCTCCTCTTCTCCAACTGATTTATAGAAAAGATTTCCTATACTCCTTTAAAGGAGTTTGGGATCGGCCGAATGAAAGGTAAGCATTTATAACTGCTCCACATTCATTCATTTTGTTACAGTAAACCTATAAAAAAAATTAAAAAAACCTTCTAACCCCTAAGTTAAAATTAAATTTTGTTAAAATTCTTATAATAAACGTTATTTATTACTTACTATTATATCAAATTAAAAATAACATAAAATCGATTTGTAATGTTATATGTTACCGTATATAGATTTATGTGTATTTATGTTTAATTTCTTTTAATCTTATATTTTTATTTTTTTGATGTCCCAATTATGTATATGAAAAATTGGAAAAAGAATCCCGCTCGAACTTCCTGGCTTATAGTAACAAACAAAAAAAAACAAAAAAACCCGCATTATTACAAAGTTCTATATATATGTATGTATGTACATGCATATATCTAATAATTTTGTGTATCTTTTTTTGTAACCAATTTTTTATTAGAAATATACTCTAATATAATTTTAAAGTAAATATATACATACATATGTACAATAATATTTGTTTATCTTTTTTTTTGTTTTTTACAACTGAAAATAATCACAAAAACAAATACAACATATTAATCTGAAAAATCTGCTCTTTTTTTGGAAACTTTTACGAATGGTTTTTGTTATTTTATATCAAAAATGAATGAAAAAATTTACTTCTAATTTATTCATCGGTTCATCATACAACAACTAAAATATACCGGTACATCATCAACACTATATCATTATATTCGATGGATGGATGGATGAAAAATATCTCTGGTTTAGATCATTAAAATGTACTCGCATTAGAATTCATATTCATTTATTCACATCATTAGCAATGACTTGTTTGTTATGGATTTTTTGGTATAAACTTGTAGTTGAAAGGACAGATACATTAGAAGAAAATCCGGTAATATAAAAAAATAATTAAGTTTTTTCCAATTTGATTTCCAACTAGAAAATTTTTAATTTATTTTATTTTTAATTTTTTTTTTTTTTTTAATTTTTTTTTTTTTTTTTAATTTATTTTCGAAAATTTCATTTACAATTCAAAACATGTTGCTTTTTCCCGGAATTAATTTTTAAATTGAAATCCTCTCACAACAACATCATCAGATATGGTGTATAACCTTGCATTTAGCACAACAGTATCTCATGCTTGTAAACTATTTTTGGATGTTTTGTGAAGGATTACATTTGCATCTTGTACTTGTTGTTGTAAGTTTTGTAAAATTAATTTTTAGTATATATTTTTTTAACTTGACCAATGGTACAGTGTGTGAATTGCCGGTTTTTATTAGAAAGGTCTCGGGTCTAAACCTCGGCAAGGTCAAAATATTATACAAAACATAATAATATAAAGTAAACAAAAAAAAGAAATAAAGAAATAAAATATGTTTTTAAATACTTATCCTTTTTATCAGACTATAGTTGATAGTTCATTGACTATAAATAAAAATGCTTAATTAGGACCAAATATTTTTTTGTTTTATAAACAAGTTGCTATTGGTGAAAAAAATAAAAAGAAATGTTGATGCACAAGATGTAGAATAGATTTTTAAATTTATTTTTTTTAATAAAAAATAATTACTATCTTTCTCCTATCCTAGATTTTAGGTGTTGTTGCTTTTGACAAGGTGCAGATCTACATCATAAAAGTACTAGTAGCATATAAAATTTGATCATTCACATTTTAGGTTTAAACTTAGTTTTTTTTTACAGATAATTCAATTTTATGTCGCGGTGTCCAAAATTTTTCGCGTATGTTTTAAAAAATCATATCTGTATCCGTGAATAACTTAAGAAAGTACTACTATACTCTCCTCTATAACCTCTTTTCTTTATGACCTTCGACAGGTGTATATGTATTCATAATTATATACCTTATATAGTTATATATTATATCTTACCGAAATCTTACATGTATGAACAATTTTGTAGCTGGTGCCGGACCTAACTGTTTTAATAAATTTCTCTTAATTGCTTAATTATATTAATAAACGAAATAAATTATAAAAATTATACATTTGAAAGTTAAAAGACATTATTAATTTTATAGGTTTTCGTTAAGGACACGATAGTCATGCGTTGGTTTATAGCAATAGGTTGGTTGGCACCCATAATTTTTATTATTCCGTATGGTTTAATTCGAGGTTACTACAGTGAAAATACATTATTGTAAGTATTTTTTACAATTTATAAAAAAAATATTTGACTAAAATTATTAATATAAAATCTTATTATTATATAGTTGTTGGATGTATAATAGCGATCTCTTGTGGATATTAACAGTTCCAGTTTGTTTAACATTATTTATTTCTTTTGGTAATATTTAGAATTAAAGAAAAAATTTTATTTAAAAATATATTTAAATTATATTCAAATTATGCCTAGTTTTCCTAATAAATGTAGTACGTGTTCTTGTAAAAAAGCTACATCCATGTTCTGCTCAACCAGCGCCATTAGCTATTAGAAAAGCAGTTAGGGCTACAATAATATTAGTAAGAAAAATACAAAAATATATAAATTAAAATACATAACATTTTTATTAGGTACCATTATTTGGTATTCAACATTTTTTAATACCATATCGACCAGAACATGGAACAACATTGGAAAGAGCTTATGAATTAATGTCAGTATTTTTAGTTAGCTTACAAGGGGTTTGTGTTAGTTGTTTATTTTGTTTTGCAAACCATGATGTTTTATTTGTAATGAGAAATTTATTAAGTCGTGCTTTTCCTGGTATTATTCAACCACCCCCACCAAGTACAAATACAGGGCAAATAGCAACACAAACACCCAGCAGAGAATTGGGAGTGTAAAATATTTATTATTGGCTAAAATTTATATATTGTAAAAATTATTTTTCTAATACCTAATTTATAAGTATATATAACAAATATTTAGTATAGAGGTATAGTATACATATCCATAAGTATATATATATTTATATAACGCCATTTGATGTGCAAATTTGAAACTAAATGTTAAATGTCTCTATATTGTATATTCGTATAATATACATACATATATGTATAAGTACATATACATATGTACATATTATAAAATTTTAATCGTTAATCTGAAAAATACTAAGTGTGATTCAATCAAAAAGCATAAAAACAAAAATTAAATAAAAAAATACATTTCTCCGAGCAAATTTGTTGTAACTCTGAATTAAAACAAAAATCGAAATGAATATTTCGAATGCTGGAAATTTATATAAATTTTCACTTCCTTTATTTTATACATATATGTATGTATACATAATATATTTATGTTATAAATCAAATTTAATAAACAAAAATGTTTAAAAAAACAAAAAAAAAACTTTTAATAAATTTAATTTTTTTTCTTTCAGAACATATTGTATAAGTACATATAAACCAATTTAATAATCCGGTATTGAAAATTTTATTCAGAAAATTATATTTTATTTTAGTATGGAATATATGTATAAACAATTACTAATTAAATTACATATTATTATGTACATTTCTACAAACATCCACAAGGTGTATACATAATGTATATATGTATGTATATACATTGTACATATTAGAAAATAATTATACAACAAAGTTTCCGCAACTAAGAAATCAGAAATTTTTAAAATTACAAGAATATAAGTAAAACGATAAAACCAACAGTTTTGAAATGTGCACATTTCTAATCGCTGCGTTTACACATATGCAAACATAAAATTTAAAACATTAAAGTTTAGAATTTCAAATTATGTGTATCTGTTTTTAAATTTTGTATTTCAATCAAATATCATCTTAAAAAAATTAGTTTGTCTTGAGTATTAAGGATGCAGATGGTTATAAAGAACAAATTTTTCTTAATAATTTTTAAACTGGGAAGAATGCAAAATTTTTTTCTAAAGTAACTAATATACATATTTATTTAAACGTTAAGTTATCTTATATAGCATAAAAATTAGGAGGGATTTTAGAATTAGTAACAAGGGTTACAGGCGTTCTCCAGATTATGTATGTATATATACATAAACACATTGTTTGTATGTATGGATCTATATATGGGAGGTTCTCAATTAGGAGTGTTTTAAAACAATATTAAAATTCTTGGAAAAAGCACAAATGCGCAATGCAGTCAAATATTATAGTGTCACTAATTCTCTCTAAATTGTGGCGGTTTATGCTTAGTCCACCTCTTCGGCATATTTCTTCTGAACTATTTTAGTAAAACGAGAATTCTCTCAACAACGATGTACATCTTCAGAATAATTTTTCTGCAGAAAAAAAATTGAGACAGCTGAAATTTAAAAATGACATTTAAATTATTTTAAATTCTTGTTCATTTGATGAATCGAATAAAAAAAATTTCAAAAAATGGCATATGGTTAAATCAACTTTTTTTCCGGAGAGAAAAAAAACTTCCGAACGTAATTACAAAAATAAGAGAATTTAAATTTTCATATAAAAACATAAATGTGCATGGGTGCGACTAAAATATCCGAAGCGGTGAATGAATCCAGAATTAGACTTTACAATGTCTAATAAATTTGCATGTCAGTTGTGGCATTAACACTTTAGATACTTTGAAAGTTCAATAATACTATATAATTTTACGCTAAATTATGTAGTGACTTTTTATTGACGTTTATGTGTTTACATTTGGTATCAAAAATTTTTCTTTACAAAATTTTGTGAGAATTTTTGATTACAAGTATTTTTTTTAAAATAATTGATAACTTGTAAATAGAAAATTTAAAAACAAATACGATTTAAATAAAATAAAAATATACGAAATGTCAGACAAAATTAAATGTCATTTAATTATTTTTAAAAATGTTTGCAACCTTCTACGCACGGGAGCAGAGCATATATTTGCCAAAATCTCGGGTACAAATTTTTAGTATGAAAACAATACCTACCTACATTAATGTATGCGGTCGGTAAAAATTAAATTGGCTTTATAAAACTTAACTTTGTATTGAAACGACAATGTTTAACGTTTTGAGATAAAAAAAATCTAGTAGAGCAAGTCCCCTATTATAATTGAATAATTATTGAACTTTGTGGGACTGAGGCACTACATAAAAATGTTTTTCCAAACATTTAATTCTTCAATAATTTTTCTAATATGTTAAACAATAAAGAGTACATTAATCTCTTCACCTTAAAGAGTAGGAAACTTTTATAAAAAAACGTACAGACAGAGTTAAACTAACACAGTACAGTATACATATATTTAACAGAAAATATTTTCAAAATGTTTTTGACTTCCTAGTTCTTAATAAAATCAGAGTTAGCTGTCCACAAGTTGCAATAATTTAATTAATTTTGTGCTTCTGCTCATACATAATGTGTTAAAATTTAATCCAACACGAATTTTCAATTAATTTTATTCTAATTAATTAAGCATATTCGGAAAAAAAACAGCCCTACTATTAAGAAATTATAATTGAAAATAAAAAACCGCAATGTTTATATTAAAACAAAATTTTTGTAAACATGTGAATTAAATCTACATAATTATTATTGTTTATTCAATTAAAATTTAAAAAAAAATAAATACTTTCAAATTTTAATTTAATTTCTACAAATTAGCATAAAATAATGACCTTAAGTGTTTAAAAAACAAAAACCAAATTCAAAAAATCATTAATTATTTTAATAGTTTTAACTATTGAAAATTTCAAGCTAATAATGTTTAAAAATATATTTATAATATAAGACGGTTTATTGTTGTATACTTTTTCGTAAGCTAATATGAGTAATTATTTATGAACTTGAATCATCCGTTATTGTGTTGGTTATACTTTACTTTTGGTACATTATCCTATTGCCTTTAAATTTTATATAACAGTACTTAGTGACGTCACCTATATTTCATAGAAAATGACTTTTGGCATAAAGGTCATCTAAAGGTCAAATCCATTTGAAATTTTCCTAACATTTTGTAGAATTTTACTTAAACCGTTATATTTTCGTCTACGATAGTATACAGGAACCAATTTTTTAAACTATTACTTATTATTAGATATAATAAATATCTTACGTCATCTTAATCAGTGCTACCGTTTCTGAAATACTGCAGTTCAAACGGAAAACCTTTTTTGTGAAAAATGTTCGCCCTTTCTTCCTCTTTCTAGAAAGCCCTCATTGGTTATTCTGGTCCTTTTTGCTTTTTATATGGAAATAACTCAGTATCTATTCAAGCTAGGTAACTGAAATTTCGCAAATTATGATCAAGTTTTATGGCAACAACTTCTGTGATGGTATGACAGGTTCAGGTAGCAGCCATACAATTTCTCTTTTAAAATTAAAATAACTCAGTGTCTACTGAAGCTAGGAATCTGAAATTTAGTAAGGAGGTGTCGAGTTACATGCCAACAACTTCTGTAAAATTTGGTTGGTCTAGAGCAGCCAGTTCAGGCTTCTAGCACCTCTTGGAACTTAATGAAGCTAGGAGTCTGAAATCTTACAAATGATGATCAAGTTTTATGGCCACAATTTCTGTAAAATTTGGTTGGGCTGGGGCAACAGGTTAGGGTAGCTACCATACAACTTCTCTTAAATGAAAATAACTCAGTGTCTATTGCAGCTAGCTATCTGAAATTTAGTGACAAGGTGTCGAGTTACATGCCAACAATTTTTGTAAAATTTGGTTGATCTAAAGTAGCCGGTTCAGGCTTCTTGCACCTTTTGGAACTTAACGAAGCTAGGCGCCTCAAGTCTTACAAATGATGATCAAGTTTTATGGCAACAACTTCTGTAAAATTTTAAATTCTGCTGGTGCAACATGTTCGGGTTACTGCCATACAACTTCTCTTTTTAAATGAAAATAAGTCGGTGTCTATTGAAGCTAGGTATCTGAAATTTAGTGAAGAGATGTCGAATTACATGCCAAAAACTTTTGTAAAATTTGATTGGTTTAAAGCAGCCGGTTCAGGTTTCTTGCACCTCTTGGAACTTAATGAAGGCGCCTAAAATCTTATAAATGATGATCAAGTTTTAAGGCACCAAATTCTGTAAAATTTGGTTGAGCTTGTGCAATAGATTCGGGTAGCTGTCATACAACTCCACAATTTACATGAATATATCTCTGTATTTAACGTCGGGACTAAAACATCTGAAAGTTTTTAAAAGATGGTCAAGTTTTATAGAAACAGTGTATTTTACCTTCATACGGGTATCCCAGAGTTGACACAGTCTACTCTACTGCACTCTTCCTCGTTTTTTTTCAGAGTTATTATGTCTTTTTAAGAATATTTATATATATGTACTCTCGTATATGTGAGATTCTCAGTTAGGAGGGATTTTAAAGTTGGTTTGAAAATAAGCGTTTCAATAATTTGTTTAGCGGGGGTTGATTTTGTTATTCTGGAAAAAGGGAATACCCTGACCTTGAATCCAACTCTAAAATACCTCCTAATTCAGAATCTCACATATACCAGTACATATATATATAAATATATATAAATATGTAAATATAAATATTCTGGAAAAAGTGTATAATTGAGATTTGGTAAGCAACTGTAAAATTCTTCCTAATTATATTTTTACATACATATTTTAATAACATTGTATTTGGTATAGTAGGGGCTGCCGCCCCCAAATATAACGGTTTAAGTAAAATACTGCAAAATCTTTGGAAAATTTCCAAATAATGAATTTCACCTTCAAATGACCTTTACGCCAAAAGACATGTTCTATGAAAAAAGTACTCTTTTTCTACTGAAATGGTGGAAAGGGTTGTTCTCCTTGCTTTCAGGACTTTTTCAGTACTGAGTGGAAATACATTTTCTCAGAGCTGATTCAGAACTTTTTCAGAATTCCATATTCGTGCCAAACAAACACATTAATTAAATTATTAATTTTATATTTGTAATAAAAAGAGGAAGAGTGCAGTAGAGTAGACTGTCTCAACTCTGGTATACCCGTAATGAACCTATTCTGTTCCATTAAACAAAAACAAACTGTTTCCGTTAAACTCGATCATCTTTTACAAAATTTCAGATTTTTTAGTACCGACGTTAAATATTGAAATGTATTTATGTAAATTTTCAAGTTGAATAACAGCTACCCGGATCTATTGCAGCAGCACAACCAATTTTTACAGAAGTTATTGTCTTAAAACCTCATCACCTTTTATACGATTTCAGATCCCTAACTGCATTAACTTCCAAGATGTATAAGCTACCTGAACCTGCTGCTCTATAACAACTAAATTTTAAGTGTTAGTAAACAAGTCGACATTTTTTCATGAAATTTCGGATTCCTAGCTTCAATAGACTCTGAGTTATTTCAATTTAAAAAGAGAAGTTATATGGCAACTACGAGAACCTATATTGCATCAGCCCAACCAAATTTTAAAACCAACATCAGGAGTTATTGCCATAAAACTTGATCATCATTTGTAAGATTTCAGACGTCAGCTTCATTAAGTTCCAAGAGGTGCAAGAAGCCTGAATCTGCTGCTCTAGACCAACCAAATTTTACAAAAGTTGTTGGCATGTAACTCGACATCTACTCACTAAATTTCAGATACCTTAGATAGCTTCAATATACACAGAGTTATCACCATTTAAAAAGAGAAGTTGTATGGCAGCTACCTAAACCGGTTGCACCAGCACAACCAAATTTTACAGAAGTTACTGCCATAAAACTTGATTATCATTTTTAAGATTTCAGACAACCTTTGTTGTGTTCAGATTCTTTACAGATGTTGTGTAACTCGACACCATTTTGCAAAATTTCAGATACCTATAGCTTCATATAAAGAAAGAAGTTGTATGGCGTTTCTCATATAAAGAAAGAAATTTTATGGCAACTACTTAACCTCGGCTGCCGAAAATGCTAGATTTAAATAGCGAAAC
This sequence comes from Poecilobothrus nobilitatus, assembly GCA_947095535.1. Classification (NCBI taxonomy): domain Eukaryota; kingdom Metazoa; phylum Arthropoda; class Insecta; order Diptera; family Dolichopodidae; genus Poecilobothrus; species Poecilobothrus nobilitatus. Next base: position 94,516,936 of record OX352773.1, read on the forward strand.
TAACAATTTTGCAAAAATGAGGTAAAAAAAATTCCAGCCTCCTACCTCCCATATATTTTGAGTTATAGTGCGGACGAACGGACATAGCTTAATCTGCTCAGAATTCAGTTCTCAGCCGATCCATACATTTCAGCCTAAATCTAGCTCCACTACTTTAAGTAGTCACAAACGTAATGGCAAATTTATTATACCCTTGAACACATGTTCATACGGGTATAATTATTTCAGAGAGTTTTAGTGATATATATAATTAAAATAAATAATTTTTAAATTTCAAGTTACAGCATTATTTTTGTACAAAAATCTTTTGAAAATAGTTAAACAATTTAAATTGCATACTAAAATTTAAAATTTTTTTTCAACACTAATGATGGAATAAAGTAACTCATTCTCTACTTTTCAGACTGAATATTCAGCTTTTAAAAGAGGATGGTGTAGTGAAAACATACCATACAGTTGTTTCATTATTTTCTTATCTTAAAGATGCATCTTGATTCTATACTTATTTCAGCTTCAATATTCAGTTATAAGAAGTGGGAATATAGAATAGAGAAAAACTATTCTATATTCTTGTTTCACTACGAGATTTCAGTATTCAGTCGAAACTTCTATCTATTCAGTAACCTTTACGAAACTTAAATATTGAGCCACTACGTTTAAGTGGGGAATAATCAGTATCTAAAATTACCTATGCAAAAACTATTTATTTAATCTATAAAACTTGCAAAATTTTTTTGCATGGTTTAGTAACTGCTGAACTCAAATTATCAGGGATGAAAATATAAAGAAGTACAAAAACAAAACAAATTTTTTCATTCTTCTTATTAACATACAATTTGCATGTACATATATATCAAAATAGAATTTTTTATAGGATTTTTTTTTCTAATTTTTGTCTATGGCTTAAGGAAAATGGCTTATGAAATTCTGAGAATATGTGCCCGACAGACAAGTGTTTTAAGGATTATGGTTGCTTTATACAATTAAAAATAATCTTACTTCATATAAGAATTTGAATGTTTTAGAAGCTTTAAATTCGATATTTCAATTGGCTTAAAATTTTTATTTTAATAATCAGAAAAAGTATTATGTAAAAGTTAAAATAATATTTGCGTACATCCCACGTCCCTTGGGAAAATTGAAACTGCTTCTGTCGCATAAATATTCTTTGATGTATTCTTTGATATCTATACACAATAAGAAGTGGCATTCCTCCATTATTTTTATTTTTTCAACATTTACAAAACCTAATTCAATTGTTTACTACCATTTAAATAGAAACTTAGTTAAAAGAGTCTAACAACACATACAATTAAATGGTATTGTAAATTACTAAGAAAGCAGATATTGAATATTTGCATCCAGTTTTTTTTACAACGTATTTTTAAAGGCGTATTTATCTTTTGTTAGTTTACATTTTGTTTGTGGACCATAGACCTAATAAGGAGTTACTTTTCAAAAAGGGACATTTCCACTTTCTTTTTTTTTTTAGTTAGATACGGGTAATAGTTCCTATAAACTGAACTACACATGCCTGTTTTCTGTGTTTATAACAAAACGTTATATTTCTATCGAAATTCTTCATCTAAAAACACTATTCCGGATCAAAATGGGACATAATATAAAAAAAATAACTATAAATTTTCGTATTAACAAATCCATAACAAAATGGGACATTCATGCTATATTTTTATATATGGTTAAATTTAGTCTAAAATGCAACATTTACGATTTATTGTGATTAGTACTGAAAGTAAAATAAGTAATGAGAATAATATACTTATATAATACTTATACTGTTATAAGTATTGCTTAGCAACTGAATATTTTGTTTCAAAATCTTTTCATTTATCTTTACATATTTGCAAAAAAAAATGAACATCATGACCTTTGAATTATTTATCAATAGTCAGTCAAGCTCTATATGATTAAATCTTTGATTTGTTAATGCGTATTGAATGTTTCATTAAAATTTTTGTATTTTTATATTTAAATATCTGTATCTAAAATTATTTTGCTTTAATTATATTTAAATAACATCGAGTGCATAATGAATGGTGAAAATTTAGTAGAAAAATTAAATAGCGGTGGTAGAAAAAAAAATAACAAGAAACTAACGAAAACGAAAAAGGTAATTTACGCATGATGTGTATTTTTCAAAATAATATATTTAAATTTACTACTGTTTTGCAGCTATACTGATCCAGACCCACTTTGTGAACAATTAAAGTACCCTGCCAACACCGTAGAGAAAAAACTAAGTTTAAATGCTCCAACATTTCGATTGAACAAATTATTAAAATTCGTGAACACCTATATAAAAAAGATGAAAAGTTAACTCAAGACACCTTTTTATCTAGATTCATTTGCCCATATGATCCTCAAAGAAGAGATAAAGCAACTTATACATCACGTGGAAAGCCAAAGCCAAAAAAATTAAGCTGCCAATATTTTTTACTATCGCGTACCAAAAAGATGGTTATAGTTTGCAAAGCGTTTTTCTTGGCCAATTTAGGAGTGTCAAAAAAGAGAGTAGAAATTTTAGCCAAATCGTTGTTTGCAGGTGAAACGTCTAATCAAAAAAGAGGAGAAAACAGGCTGAGCTATCGCTGTATCAATAAAAAAGAAAACTTACGGAAATTTTTGAATTTATTGCCCGCTAAAGAAAGCGATTATGGTCTCAATAAATCGAAAAGGATTTATTTATCATCACAATTAAATGTAAGCAAATTATGGATTATTTACAACGGGTCTGTTTCTGAAGAATTAAAAGTTAAAAAAACTATGTTTTATAAGATTTTTCATGGAACATTGGTTTTTCATCACGAACCACCGATGCTTATAGCGTTTGCCTTTTATGGAAATATAAAATTGAAAGTGAAACAGTTCTCAGGAAAAAACAAGTATTGATAACAGAATTAAAAATACACAAGCTGTGTGCAAACGCGTTTTACGAGCACCTTAAGAAGCTAGGGCCCGGAAGCATGTCCCTTTGTTTTGATCTACAACAGGTGCAATCGTTACCAAGAACGCCTATCCAGGATGCATTTTATGCCAGACAGCTAAGCCTGTATAACTTTTGTATTGTTGATCTATAATCTCAGAAACCTATTTTTTACAGTTGGGATGAAACCCAGAGATGCTATTGAAATAGGTTCAGCTCTCTATTCATACTTATTTTAATTAAAAATTCCTAAAGGAATTAAAATTTTGAGATTGTTTTGCGATGGTTGCGGTGGGCAAAATAAAAACAGCCACATCTAACATATGCTTATGTCTTTTTTAATTAATATTGCACCAACAAATATTATTAAAGAAATAGATATTTTCTTTCCTGCAAGAGGACACAGTTTTCTTCCAGCAGATAGAGTTTTTGAGAGATTAGAAAAAGATATAAGAATGAAACCGGTTATTACAACAAAAACAGCGTATTATGATATTTTTCGAAAACACGGAATTTTAATGACACTTGAAGAAAACTGGGCACTAATAAATATAAAAGGCTTAGAAGAATATTATAAAAACTAGATGAAATCCAAAGTATTAAAAGAATACAAATAAAGAAAAAATCTAATCGAAACATTGCTTGTACATTAAAAGTATTTGAAACTTATAAATTTGAAAGCGGTGTCTGAAGCAAATGTTAGTTTACTAAAAAAAGGAAAAAGAAATCCGAGTACTCCGCATGAATTGCAACAAAATGTATGGGAACTAACACAAAGCAAAAAAAAAAAAGTATATCCAATCTGTTGAAAAAACAGTTTGGGGAAAATTGGCATGAGTTAAAAGAACTAAGTTGGTATAAAAATATAATAATAAACCGTAATAATAGCAGAGAGGCTGAAGATAATTCCGATGAAATAGAAAACAAATGCAGCTGTTTGGAACCTGATATTGAGATACTTAAAGTCTAATTTTACTTTTTTTATTTTGATTTTTTTTTTGTTTTATGTATAATGAAATGCTATTATTTTAATTTTATTATTATTATTATTTTAAAAATGAAGTTTAGCTAGAAATGAATTAGTACCTATTATATGTATATATTTTTTTAATTAATTATTTTTAAATTTTTTTATATTATTTTTTTAATTAATAAAAATTTTGCCGCTAATTATAGTAATTAATTTCAATTCAAAAAAATATATTTCCACAACTGTGCGAAACAAAAGGGTATATTTCCAAAAAGTTTCATGCAAAAGGGGATATTTTTTTTTGCAACAAAATAGGACGCTTTTGAAAATTGAGGGGTAGTTACTTAAAGAATACCTGTCCAACATTTTTGAAAAACTCAATTATGACTTAGTTTATTATCAACTTTATAGGTGTTGTAATGGTAGAAAATGTGCAGCAGCTTTTTTGACTTTACTGAAAATTTGGTTATGGTGAGAATGTCCCCTTTTGAAAAGTCACTCCTCTAATGTAAAATATCAATTTTATGAATAGATTTTTAAAATAGCTTTTATTTTTCGATCATTCAAAATAGTACACAGTGCGACAAAGTTAACATATACATTTTTTATTGCACATCTAAAAATTTATTGTTACTTTGTTATTATATTTTAAATTTGTTATGAAATGATATTTATAAATGATTTGTATTATTTATAAAATTATTAACATTTAAAAATTAAAAATTTAAATAACAATCTGACTCATGGCGTAGTGGTTAAGACGCCAGCCTTTCAATCGGAGGATCTTAGGTTCACCCCCTGGTCCAGTCATATAAATAAAAAAATATGTAGTGATTTCATATTGTAATAATGTATATCGTATAACTAATAGTAATAATAATAATATTATAATAATAATTTTTTTTTTTCCCGAGGGGGGAAATGGATTTACACACAAAGTGGCGGACTTCCACCTGGGATCAAATGGACTGCCGGCTAAAACCCCTCTTAACACCAAGGACACCAGCCCGGTACCGTTTTTCACATGGCCTCAGACTGGGTCTTATCAGATAGGCACAAGACTCACATATGTCGCTGCGGATCCTCCGCCTCAGTCTGTTGGTTCTTACTTCGGAGCGTGTTTTGCATGAATTCCGTCAGACTTGGTCTTGTGTTCAAACCCCGGTCAGGTCATATAAATAAAAAAATATGTAGTACTTTTATATCGTAATAATATATATCGTGTAATAATAGTAATAATAATAATAATAGTAATAATAATAATAATAATAGCTGCTACAGTGGGGCTATCTTTGGTTTTACCATGCAAGTAAGGTGTTATATACTGCTGCACGTTGTAATCCACTGATGGCCCTGATTCTGTAGTAAAATAGTAATAATATTAATAGGAATACCAATACCAATAATAATAGCCGCTACAGTGGCAGTGGAGTTGCCTTCAATAATTACCTCATGTAGTAAGGTGTACCTCTACATGTTGTAACTGTTGTAACGGCTATAGTCACTGTTAGCAAAATAGTAATAATAATAGACAGATTCATTGTTTCCGTACAGTCCCACTCCCAATTCAAAGTTTCCCTATCCATTTTCTATCCTTTTCTATCCCTACTCCCTAGCCTATATAGTGCGTTCGCAGGTAAGGGTCTCATCCCATTATATTGGCTAAAGGGGGAGGTGGGTTTAGTCAGTAAGAATCTGACACTACCAAGGGGGATATTTTTGGTGTTTTTGGAAGATTCCCACCTCCTTTAGGAAAAAAACAAGACGCCAGTTTTCTTCTTCTTGAAGCATGTGCTCAAATATATTGTTTGGTGACAACGGTCCGAGTATCTATTCAACTGCAGCTCTTCCATCCGTCGAACGACCAAAATAGAAGATCACGTGATTAGCATCATCTCTGCCTCTCCCACAATGGAAACATTCAGAGGTTTCGACTCGTCCCACCTTATGAAAGTACAACCGAAAGCATCCGTGTTCGCTTGGGAATGCGTGATGTAGTAGTTTAGCTCCCCATGCTTACGACTAACCCACTTCTTTATCTGTGACAAAAGCCAAGCGGTCCATCGTCCCGTAGGCTAGACGTCCCAGAGCTCCTGCCCTTTGTTCATGGTACGGATTCTCTCCTCCTAGCTTCACCAAATCGCTATCAGCACTGCAAAATCGTCCGCATAGCAGTTCAAGCTCACTCTTTCTGACATTTCTAATCGCAAAAGCTCATCATATGCCAAATTCCAGAGATCAGGTTCTAGAATTGACCCTTGAGTTGCCTCTTCCGTGACCGTCTTCGTGCGCTGGCCGTCCTCTGTTTTATACACGAGGTATCTGTCTCGCACGCAGTCGCGGATAACTCTCATGAGGTATTCGGGAACTCTGAACGCCTCTAATGCCTCCAGCATATCCACCCATCTTCTAGAATTGAACGCGTTTTTCACATCAAGGGTGACGAGGAGGACTAACTGTCGGTAGTAGTGGTTACTCTCTTCACCTTTCTCACGGTTTCTATTACCGCTTGTTTGTATAGCCCGTATAGTGGAGCGTCCTCGTAAGTATTTTAATTTTTATAATATATTAAATTAGAATATTTTTAATAATATAAATTTTTTAAATTTCTAGGAGAGAGCTAAAGACAATCGACAGATGTTATTCAATAAAAGAAAATATTGCAAAGTATTATTGTACATGTGATAATCATTTTTCAAATAAAATTATTGAAATTAAAGTGGGAAAAAAAGCTACCCCAAGTAAAACAATTTTCTAACCGCAATTTTCAGATCAAATTATAATTTTAGAGAACATTATGATATAGTTTCGCCAAAAAGTTCAACAGGTATAAATAAAAATACATATTTTTCAGAAAACGTACATATTTTTCTTATTTTTCTAATTCTAGAAATTTCTACATATGCCCCATTTATGCTAATAAATAACACTAATACTTTATTTATTTCAGATACTCAATTTGAGGCAGTTTTGCACTACATGATCATATTTACTAAAAAAAATTAAAAATTAGACAGTAATAAGAATTTTATTTGCAAGAAGGAGACAAAAAATTGTAAACAGAAGACTGTAGCGAAAATAACTGTCTAAAATTATTAATTTCATATTAAAAATTTGATTAAGATAAAAAAGAAGAAAAAGGTTCATATGCTGTGTAATAAATATATTATATATATTTCTGAAAAATAAAAATATTGTATGAAATAAAAGGCAATAATTATCTTATTTTTTTTTAATTCAATTTTTTTTAGTATTTATAGAAAAATACTTATAAATGGATAACACTAAACCTTTTGTATTTACTATCGAATTTTTTAATTTTTTTGTTAAAATTTTTCTGAAACTTTTGTTAAAACTCTAATGAACATTTTTATAAAATAATTTTTGTCCGAATTTTCACAGCATGAGTAGGTAATTGAAGTCATATTCTAAAGGTGTAAATAACTTAAATTCTAAATTAGTTTCTGTACAAATTTCATTGAATCATTTGATGAATTTATTTTCTAAATTTTCTAATTCATTCAAATTTTCAGAAGGCCTAACTAATATAGCATTATCATATTCTTTAAAATCAATTAATTGGAAATATTTATTTTTCTCGTTAGTTAAGTCTTCTTTACATTTATGATGTTCCCTAAATTTTTTAAGTATCAATCCACCAAAATAATGAAATGCGTTTGTTTCTCCCAACTCCATATTTTTGTTGCCTGGTGCAATGTTGAAATCATAAGTATTTTGAGAAATTTCAGGTGCCATAGCAAATTGCAAATCAATCTCAGTTATTTCACAGTCATTTACCTCCGTCTCACAATTAGTATATATGGTTATATTTTGCATATATTTTGCAGAAAACGATTTTTTAAACGCCGTTCCTCCTTGATCGGATATTATAACTCTAGGCTTGAAATTAATTTTTAATAAATATTTCGTACATTATTATTAATTTCTTTTAATTTTTTTTTAACGACATGGTGAATTTATGAAATAGTAACCAATTAAATGATTGTATCGATGAGTAATGCCTTTAGCCATAACAACTAAAGCATATTGAACTAGTAAATTTGTTCTATTTGTTCCATCATCTTACAAGCTGACATGACTCGAAGACTTTTCAAAATATAAATTTTTCTTCAGCGATATTTCATCAAAACATATCCAACAATTTCTCGCCATATCAGGTAAATGACTTGTTTCTAATTTAAGTGCATTGAATAAAGATTCATGTAATCTTGGATCGGAAGACCAATTTTTGATAAATTTTGATAATGTTGATTTTACTGGTAAATTCATAGTTTTTCCCAAAAATCTATAAGCTGCTGGTAATACGAAATGTAAACTTAAGCAAAATTTATTGAAATCATTGGTGTATCTCCACCCACGAGAATTAAAATTTGAGTTTTTTAACTGATTTTCTACCATACATACTAGGCTACTAGACAGAGTACTTTTTAGCTTTTCATGTTTTCTATTTCCTCTTCTAGTTTTTTATAATTTTTTTTCAATACTTCATGTTTTTTCTGTAATATTTTTAATTCTTCATAAATATTTTCATACCATTTACGAGTTTGGACGAATTTGTTCATATATTGAATATTTATAATTGCCTTTATTTCTGTAAGTTCTTTTGCAATAAAAATAATATAAAAAAGTTAAATTTTATAACTCGAATGTAAGTAGGTAAAGTAAATAATATACCTGATATATATTTCGATGAAGTGGGAATTTCCATCTCCATGTCTGTTTTTTCCATCTCCATGTAATATTTAAGATCAATCAGCCTATTCAATTTTTTTAACCAAATTTCTTTTCTGAAAAAAAATATGTTTTATTTAGAACTATTAATAAATATTTTTAGTTTTTAATAAATCTTATATTCATGTATGATATACATATTCATATTAAATTCTAATAACAGAAATTTAAAAATAAATACGTACATACATTAAAATATATTATTATTTATCTTTCGGAAATCTAAAAAACTTTACTTTCTTATTTGGTCGTTCTTTTTTTAAACCGCAAATTAAACATTTTATAATGTTTACCCATACTTTACACACACAATGCCTTGTAATACGCCAAAAATAAATATCATATCTATAGTTTGAAAATGATGTAAATTTGATTATATGTATGTATGCAGTTTCAGAAATAAATTGTTTGATTTGCAAATTCTAGCAAAAAACGCTATAATAGATATAAGAATCATAATAATCACAAAAACATGTATATACGATAACGAAACGAAATATTTTAATATACTCAATTATAAATATAATAATTATATTATAAATACAACAGTTTTTAATTATAGAAAAGAGGTGGAGGTACGACAATTTTCGTTAAAAATGATCTATGTTTTAATGACGTTATCGTTAAAATATAAGTTACATATTATAAAATTCAGAATTTACAACCAAACATAAAAATTGGAACATTCCATATATAAAGCACAAAACAAGAATTCAAATATTTCCGTAGATTTTGTTTGAAAATAGATTAGAAGAATTATTTATTTAGATTTAGATAGTTTTTTCTTTGGCAGACGTCAACATTAAGATTTTTGATAATTCAAACGTGGCCATCAACCAAAACAAGAATTCCATAAATTCCATAGATTTTTTTAAAAATAGATTAGAACGATTGAAACTTCCAGTTATAAATTGAGAAACAAAAATATTGGCACTAGAAGAAATACAAACACTGAAACACTGATTTATCATATAGATCATATACCTTGACAAAACACGTATATCAAAACTTTATTACATCAGTATCATTAAACGACTCCGATATCTCGAACCATAAAGTAATAGACAATAATAGACAAACATATAAAAGAAAAAAAAGCGAATGGAAACCAATATCTTTTCAGTTGTAAGTTGAAACAAAATTAAAATTAAAAAGCCAAAATATCAATCACCACACAATTAAGAAATAAACCAAGGGAAAATCAATAGATTAACTTCCACATGTGCAATTAAAACGCAGATTATATGATAAATACAAATGCGCAGATTATATGATAAATACAAAACTGACAAGGAGAACTTAGGAAAAATAATTAAAAAAAAATTTTAAAAGCTTTTTTTGAACTAAAAAGGAGAAAATAAATTTTTAATTACGTATTTTGTGTAATTTTCTAAATTATTTTTTATTTCATCCTTTTTAATTACGAGAAATAAGGTAAGTTTTAAATCGAAATTTTATATCAAAGTTTTTAATTTTTAAAATTGTAGTTATAAATTTTATTTTTAATAGAAAAATCACAAATATGTAGGTGCAAAACATAATTATATTATAGTTTATATGTATGTCAAAAACTGCAACTCATACGTAAACAAAAAATCTATTCATTGCATTATACGTAAATATACAGTGCTGGATTAACCCATAAATAAACTAAGCACTTGTTAGAGCATCATGATAATTGAGGCACCACAGAAATTCTGCAATAATTGTCATTGTTTTTCTAGTGTAAAAAAATTTCGTGGAAATAAAAATTGCTCAGGTTGTTTAATCTTACATTGGCTTTAAGCATGTTGCAAGCAACCATAGCATTTTGGTACTCTTGTACGCGAACTTCTGATTCCCACAATTTGGGGGTTTCTTAGACTATGATATTGCATAGTCATAGGTTGTTTATGAAACTGGCTGCATTCATATAAATAGAAATACATGCAAATTTTGACAAAATTTGGTTTGTTTTATTTTTGAACTATTTGGCGATTCGGACCAAAAATCTTAGTGTCAAGTAATTTTTCATCGCTAAACTTCAAAAGTACGTTCAAGATGGCTGATATAAAATTTTGTTAATTTGTTTTTTTTTAAGTGCTTGGAGCATCTATGTCTTAGGTCTTAATCCGGTTCTATCTACATATGTACATAATAAATTATATGCTAAGAAAAAAAATTTTAAAAATGATTGGCGTTTGTTTGATTGTTGATATAAAAAAGTAAAATACATAAACTAAATATATAATTATATACATATTATATACATTTAGTTTTGTCTATAACTAATTATTTTTAAAAAGCTATTCAAAATATATTAGAAGGCAACAACCAAACAAACACATATAATATGTCTAATCTGTGTTCAAAGTTTCAAGTCTCTAGCTCAGCGAGAAGTGTGTCTAAAATACCTTTAAAGATTCCAGCAGCTTTTAAATATGTACCTAAAATCAAAATAAAGAAATTTCAATGAAGAGAAAAATTAATAAGAATTGTTAAACAATATTATGTTGAAAAATGCATGACCAAAACATGGAATGATAGTAGAAAAAAATTAATTGAAAACTGCAAGAAAAGAAAAAGTACGCAAAAAAAGATTTATTGTAGAAAAATTAAAAGATAATAACATTAGAATTAGAGCTGCAGCAGAGTTTAACGTCCAACTACAAAGTTTAACGTTAATAATAATACAAGCTCGATTTGGAATCAATTGAAAAATGTAATTAATAATGTGACAAATAATAAATTATAGGTGCAAAAAGATGTGAAGCAAAGCAAAAATGGATGACGCCAGAATTCTTGAACTTATGATTTCACTCATAAGAAAACATAGAAACAATAATCACCCTGAGTATAATAGAATGCAAAAGCTGATTCAATCTGAAATAAGGAAAGTGAAAACTAATTGGTTACGGCAACAATGTGCGGAAATGGAAGTATTGGAAAAACAGCACTATGATTTCAACCTACATAAAAAACTTAAAGAAGCTTCGGGTTGCTACAGCAAAAAGATGTCAACTAAATTAACAGATGACCAAGATAATATTGCAGTGACTCCTGAAACGAAAAAACAAGTTTCGAAAATTATATAAAAGACTTCTTCTCTGACCTTACTAGATCGAATATTTGTAGAGACACAACATCTAGACAACTGACAGGACCAAGAATTACAAAAAGTGAAATAGAAAAGGATCCAATCATCGAAAAATAACAAAACAGTAGGTCCTAATGAAATTCCTGCAGAACTTATAAAACTTATCGATGACAATAACATTGCTCTACTTCAGATAATATTCAACAATATATGTAATACCGGTATATATCCTAACGAATGACAGGAGAGTACTTTTATTGCTTTACCGAAGAAGAATAACGCAAGAAAATGTAACGAACATAGATTAATTAGTCTCATGTGCCATACTCTGAAGATATTCTTAAAAATCGATTGTACTTCGATTGTATAAAAACTGGAAGCAATGGAAAAAACTCAATTTGGATTTCGAGAAGCTATGGGAACACGGGAAGCTTTATTTGGCATCTAGCTACTTGTACAGGATTGTAGGAACGTACAAAAAGATTTCTCGGCTTTATCGATTACGAAAAAGCTTTTGATAGAGAACAACATAATAAATTAATTAACATATATAATCTATAATCTTGAAATACATAAAGGCGTACGACAAGGATGCATCCTATCGCCACTGCTTTTTAACATTTACTCAGAAAGTATATTTCAAGATTCAATTGCTGATGTAGATAAAGGAATAAAAATAAACGGGATATTTATTAACAACATTCGATATGCCGACGATTCAAGACTATTAAGTGATAATTTAGATGATTTGCAATACCTAATGAATAAGGTTAATCAACAGAGTAAGGAATTTGTTCTCAATATTAATACTGCAAAACCAAAATTTATGAATATTAGCAGAAGAAATATAGCCTACAATAACGCAAACATCACTGTGGATAACAGAGCGATGGAACGTGTAATCAGTTTTAAATATCTCGGCTCCTGCTTGCATGAAGACGAAATAAGAAATAAGCAACACAGAATCGATTTTCACAGCAACAATCGATAAAATTTACGAAGAAATAGATTAGGGACGCATCAGCTATCTTTATAGACTTATCAAAAGCTTTTGATATTTTCAAACACGAAATATGAAACGAAAAATGTTGTATTTAATATAGGCATATTATATTTAAAACACCAAAAAAAAGATACAATGAAATTTGTGCAGGAATTAAGCGAATGCGAGGTTTTTCAAATAAAGCAGCAATAAAGATATATAACGGTGCAAAATTTCCTAATGACCAGAAAGTCTCTAAAAATCATTGTTAAAATGCATTAGGCGTTCGCTGATATAGAAATATAATAATAATTTATTTTTAAGGTCAACACCAGCAGCAAGACGGGTATCAAACTCAGAAGTAACGTGAACACATACAATTACAACCCAAGAAATGAAATTGATTTAGTTAAATTAGTTTAGCGACTCTTCGGAACCACTAAAAAGGTAAACAAACTAAAATGCATTGCAATAAGAATATAAAACTCACAATCTGTTAATATAAGAAAAAGTAAAAACATAAACATCTTCAACAATTGAATAACAAATTACATATCGTCGCCTCAGAAAATGATTGTTGTATGTAGCAAAACATAGTTTGTGGTAAATCAACTTTGAAGTTTTAAAGAGGCATAGTGCTAAAACCGTACGGTAGAATTTTTTTAAACTTAATACCTCTATTGCTATGGGAATAAAGAAACCAAGTGCAAATTTTCTAATCCATGCCGCAAACTTTGGCGGAATTAGGAGCGTTTTTACTCAAACAAAATTTGTTGTATGTAACAATTAAGGCACTTGCAATTTGGCTATGTATAACATACAACAATTGTACATGGAATGTTGTCGTATTAAATGAGAAAAACTAAAAGACACAAAAGCAAATTTCGTTTTTGTTTTTTCCAATGAGTTTATTTTATTTTATGGATTTAGTTATTTAGTGCAGGAGTAACTCCATAGAATTATTTTTCTTATTTCTGGATTATCCTTGACAACACTATTTAAAATTTTTATTAAGGCACTTGCAATTACATTGACCGGCCTACCACAGCAAGTCTCGTTTCAATTTGAACAATAAGTTACTTTAAATTTATCGTACTTATTCAAAGTTTCAGTCAAATTGTACACATTTAACTTACGGTTTTAATAAAAGTTATATCCAAACCTTTTTAGGAGCGAAAAAATATTTTGCAAATCTAAATTTACATTATTGTAATAGATTAGGTAAAACATTTACTAATTCTCTGTAATCAGTTCTTTACTAGTCTGATTTTCTACTAGAATATTATGAAATATAATATAAATGTATTGTATACATACGAAACTGAACACATACAATAATAAATCATATTAAATATGCAAATGTGGTACTAATGTGTTACAAAAAATAAATAAATAAACACTTTGTGCTGCAAAAAAATAACATACAACAATAATTTACTGACACTTTTTTAATTTTTTTGTATAAAAATTTGTTGTATGTAACAAACTTTTCACATACAACAAAAAGCATACTCATATTGATCAGAAACTGATACATACAACAAAAGTCATACCAGATATCTTTAAAACGGTAAAAGATAGCGAAAAGCGGACAATACCATTAGAAAGAGAACAAAAACAAACTTAAAAAACCGTTAAAAACAAAAATTGAAAAAATTTCACATACAACAATGATTTTCTGAGGCGACGATATGTAAACAATTTTAAAAATGCTTTTGAATTATACTTAAATATAATTTAATTTAAAATTAAATTAAAACTTTATTTAAATAACTATTAATGTCAAATAAACTTAATTTTTAAACATAAATAAATAACAGTAAATAACACAAAACATATCGTCGTGTGAGCATTTAATTGTTCCATAGCACACTTTTTCGAGAAATTGAGTTATTAATGTAGTTTAAGAAATTCGACTACGCTCTTTCAGAATTTCTTAACAGAATTTTGCTAGTTGGTCTAGTTTCAGATATCTTGTATGATTTTTGCCCTATAGCAGAAAAATTCCAGATTTTTTTCTTCTTATTTATTATTTATTTGTCGCATGGATCAATTTCGTATTTTATACAACATTTTTGTATATAAATTCTTCTGTATATCGGTTTTACATTTATTTTTTGCACCGCTTATGGAGAGCAATTAGGACAAAAATTTTATACAATATACTTATTTACATGTTTCAGTCTCAATTCCCAAAGCACATTTCATATGTCCCATTGCTTAAAAAAAAAATTAACAAAAAAAACTATAAAAGGAGAGAAAAATTATTTAAAACATTTAGTTTAGTTTATAATATCCTGAAATGAAACAGTGAACATCTATGCATAATGAGTTCTGGCAAAGACTATGTATACATATATAAGACATTCCAAGTAGAACAAATTTTTTAGTATAGAAAATAAATATAAGGCTGCGGCCCAAATAGTCGCGACATCTATCAGTATGAAATTTATTCATCTTTTATGTTGTTATACTAAATTCGTTTTTTTTAATTTTAAATATACATAAAGGTTTTTCATTCTTTTCTTTGATATGCAATCATATATAATTTAACCTTGAATAAAAAAAAAAGTTTTCTAAATAAAATAAATTGGTGTGTATGTTACATGTAACGTATTGCTATCAGGCCCGGTCCTATTCAATTTGGCGCCCTGTGCACTTTTGAAAAATTTCGCCCCTTTAACTTAAAATTAATGGTACAAGCCATTTCCGCGTCACCATTGAGGTAGGCTTTTTTAACGCGTTTTTTTATAGAGGTTTCCCCAATATGCCTATTCCTCTTTTCCTAGATAACCTAAACAAATCTAAATTACATCAACATCTAAATTATAACTTAAGTAAACCTAACCTTCCTAGCTTTCAACTTTGCGAATCCCTCAATAAGATCATCATAATCTAAAGCTTCAACTAATTCTTTTTCTATGGATAAAATTGACAAGCCTACCAGTCTATCTTGTGTCATTGTCGTTCGTAAGTAAGTTTTGATTAATTTTAATTTTGAAAAACTACGTTCACCTGAAGCTACACTTATTGGTAAGGTGTTTAAAATTTTAATGGCTATTACAGAATTCGGAAAAATTAGATCTAAACCTGATTGAAATAAGTAATTTAAAACATCTAAACTAGTTTGGTTTGGTTTGACAAGTGGCGATAAAACTAACAATTCTGTATATAATTCCTCACCATTTAAATCTTTTGATTCATTAAAGGACAAAGCAGAATCTACCTTTTCACATAGTTCTTTTAAATTTTCTAAGTTAGAAGCCTCACTTAAATTATGTAAGAAAAAAAATAAATTATTGTGAGCTTTAAGAAGCTCAAATCTTTCATTAATAGAACTAATAGCCTGATCTAAGACTTTGAAATAAAAATTGACCTTAAAACTTAGTTTGGGATCTAAAATTGTTTCCTGACACTCTTCTGTATACATCCTTTTTCGTTTCCGAGAACGTAAGGATGACTGATTTGGAAATGTAGCTTGTACATCTAAATCTAAAGCTATTGCCTGAGCTGAACTAATATATTTTTCGAATACCTCATCAGATCTCATTTCTACGAGAAATCGAGCTGTGGTTTCTAATAATGAAATGCCTGCAGACAAACTAACACTTTGTCCTTGCAAATATTTGCTTGCTATATTTATTTTTTCTAAAATATCAAACCAAACTAATAAACGACAAATAAATTTAAACTCTAAGATTTTATTTCCTAACGATTCAGCAGTAACTTTTACTTCTGAATTTCCCTCTTCAGAAATTTCAATTAAAGCTTCATTGATATCTGCTAGATTATTCTTTAGAGGCTTCAATGCATCTATCCTACTTTCCCATCTAGTTTCAGAAAGAGGTTTTAAAGTTAAATTCGGCACATTTTTTTTGTATATTGCCCATCTATTTGTTGAACTAGATACGAAAGTATATAAATTTTGTACAATATCAAAAAATTTAACTGCATCTAAAGAACAATGAGCAGAATCATTTACTACTAAATTTAAGGTATGCGAGGAACATGGGACAAAGAAAGCTCTAGGTTCTAAAATTCTAATTCTATTTTGCATACCGGATTGTTTACCTCGCATGTTGGAGCCATTATCATAACCCTGACCTCTACAATCATTAATTGAAATATTAAAATTTTCTAATTCTTTTAAAATTAAATCAGTCAGTCCTTCTCCAGTTTTATCTTTTCCTTCTAAAAAACCTAAGAAATGTTCTTTAATTTTAAAACTATTATTTTCCTGGTGAACAAATCTAATAACTAAACTAACTTGCTCAATATGGCTTTTGTCTGGAGTAGAGTCTACTATGATTGAAAAATATTTTGCAACCTTAATCATGGAAATAATTTTTCTTCTTACCGAATCAGATATTAAATGTATTAGTTCATTTTGAATTGTCTTACTAAGATATTTATTCTGTGTCTCCTCATTTACTATTCTCTTTAAATGTTCTCCTAACACTAAATCAAAATTTCCTATAGCTTCTACAAGTTTTAAAAAATTACCGTTATTCAAAGCATATAATTTTTCGGATGTTCCTCTAAAGGCTAAAGACTGAGTTCCAAGAAATTTAACTAAAATAAGTAACCTACGTAATACATTATTCCAATGCTGAATTTCAACTTTCATAGTACTTTCTAATGCACAATCTATAGTACGATTCGTTTTAACACTAACTTCTAACATTTTCCATGATTTAAAATTTTGCATATGATAAAAACTATTTTCATGGATCTTCAGAATTTGCCCCACATGGCTCCAATCTGAACATCCAGAACATGATAAAGAATGTACATCCCTATTTTTAGAAAATATACAACAGCAGAAACAAAAAACGGCATCTTTAGAAATTGAATATATTAACCAAGAACGAGAAATTTTATTACCGTTAGCTAAAATTCTGTTGTACAAAGAAATATTAAATTTTCTATTTTTAGTTTTTGGAAAAATAAAATCTAAAACCTGTTTTGGACCTAAGCTAACTAATTTATTAATAACGTCATCGTTTAAATTGGGCCAATTAGCTGGATCTGTCAAATCTTGCAATAAATTACCTAAATTATTATTAGATTTTTCATTGGTGTCATTTTGAATATTTAATAAAACTGTTGGATTTGAGGTTGACGCTACCGGTTCTCTAGTAACACTATCTATAACAGATGGAATTACCTGCTCTTCCAAACTAGCACTTGTTCCAACAGAAAAAAATTGCAACAGTTTACCTGATTGTTTTTTGTTTTCTTCCTCCTGAATTTTTCTTCTCTTTCTGTACTCAGCTCCAGATAGTTTTTTCTTATTCATGTTGCTTTTATTCACTTACAATTTATAAATTAATATAAATTAAAAATTATTCAATAATTAAAAATTCACTTGCCAGTTGCCACTTCTAATTTGCTTTCAAAATATAATGCTTTCCAATAACATTACACATATTACGCGCGCTTTCAGAGATTTTACATTTTTATTATATGTATAATGAATGATATTGATAATTGATGCCATAAATCATAATTCATATACAGAGTATCCCAGCCATGTAAATATAAGGAAGATGTTTCATATTTTTGCTGTATTATGTACTTAGAAGTGTGAATGAATTTTGTTATATTTTTATTGATTTATAAGCAAAATACTGAGAAAACAAAAAAATATAATATAAAGATAAAAATTTCCTAATTTTGAAAGTAGAATCCAAATTTGTATAAAAAAATATGTCTATGGTCCGATCAGTAAAAGAATCTTTTTAACAAGTAGTTTTTTACATAAAATCTTATATTCGAAGCCTAGCATTAGAATTTTACATACACATTTTCTTGTGGCAATAATACCAAAATATCTTTTTTACTTAAATTACATAAGCCTTCTTTTGCAAATATAAATTTCATAAAAAGTCTTTTCTTTTACTGCACGGACTATAACTGACCCCTTTCTGATCCTTTCCGAAAGTTGGAACTTGGAAATATATACCATCGACAGAGCATTTCCGCTAACATTAATATTTTTTTTTAAATAATATACGATGACTGGTTCCCTGCTTAAAACACTTGTACTCATGCTCTAACACACCCTATATATATAATTTATGATTTGTAATATCAATCATCAATATCATTCAATATAATAAAAATCTAATTCTACTACTCAATTTTTCTACTCCTTTTTATGATTAAAATCAGAGATGTAAATCAAATCAGAAACTGCCGGCATTAAAATTTTGTACAATCAGAACCAAACCAAAACAAATTGAAAATTATATATAAATACATATTAAGTAAATGTAAAATAAATTATTATATATTTACCTTTAAAAGCAAATTTATTTTGTTTTATTATAATTTTTAATGTTATCTTGTTATTCCTAGTAGTTCGTCAATTATTTTTTTCTTAATTAATAAATAAATTTTTATAGATACCTACCATAAAATAAAATATTTAAAGCACATAAATTTGTCTTATTAATTGATACTGAAACAAAACCAAACCTATAACCAAATATTTAAACTCTTAAAAGCTAAAACAAAACCTAAACCAAAAGTAGAATTTACTTATTAAACCAAAACTAAATAGAAAAACCTTTTGGTTTGCATCTCTGTTTAAATTGTATAGTTATCTATTTTCTATAGACATTTACTAGTACTTATTCACTATTACCTATTTCTTAAATTTCATATTAAAAAATATAGAATGTGCAAGAATATTTTCTGCACATTGGCGCCCTATAATTTCTATTAAGCTACGACAAAAAAATTACAATACATACAAATTTCTAATAAGCGAATATATAGAATATTATTTGACTTTTGTGCAAGTTTTTTTTCTGCACGTTCGCGACCGACTTATATTGAATTTAATTTGTATGTACATATTATTATTTTTAGGTTCAATATGTATTGTAGAGTAAGAAAGCATTTGTATGTGATTTGAAATGAAATTGAAGCATAAATACGATCTATAGTAGATTATATGTTACTTTATGATTGAAGTCTAATAATGTAAATATATATTTGCATATTTTGCAATAATAATAAAGAGAAAATATATTAAAATTGAATTAGATGTAGGTATGTACATATCCATATAAATAAACGAAACAAAAATTGTACATTTGTGTATAATACATTTGTCATTTAATATAGAATTTGATAATTGTAATAAAAATATATCAAGTATAAATATAGATTACAGGTCCATAAATATATACATATGTATGTAAACTGTATTTATGCATTAATAAGAAAATAACTATTTCTTTTATTATAGGTAATACTAATGCAATAGTGCGAAAGCTTACATATATATTGTTATGTGATTTAATGTAGGTACTTAATAATAATATGTTTGGGCAGGAAATGTTTTTTAATTTTGGAAAATATTTAAAAAGTTTGTAAAACTGGTAGAATAGTTTCTTTTTGATAATTTTTTGTTAAAAAATATATTCAGAAAAATGTAAGTAAAAGTTTTTTTGGCGCCCTTTTTATATGGCGCTCTGTGCAACTGCACAACTTGCACATATGGAAGGACCGGCCCTGATTGCTATACTAGGGTAGATAATAATTTGAATGCTTATAATTTAATGTAGGTTTTGTGTAAGTAATTTAGATTCGATTGTTAGTTTTAAATAAATTTTATTTATTCTAGTTTATAATATTACAATTCATTAACAAAAAATTTATAAATATATTACAATAAAACAATTTTTAAAATACAAAGAAAAGATTAGTTTTTTGCATGCTGTGCTGTATGTGTTATAAACCGAATAAACGAGAATGTGCATAAATATAATGTTAAGTTAACAATTAGCTACGTTGTCAGATTTGTCGTATGGTTTTTATTTTTTTTAAATAAAATGAAGTTTTTTTCTAGATATACGAAAAAATATACATGAGATTTCTTGATTTATCACAGACAATTTGTGCATTTAAGTATATTTTTTTTTTGCAAAATAAGCTAAAGTGTATATAAAAATGTGTTATTTATAATGATTAAGTAACCAATAAATAATTCGTCGTTTCAATTGAAGTACACTGTATTGACTATAATATGTATATGAAGAAGGATTTAAATTTTTACTTTGTAAATTTAAATGTATAAAATTATTAATTAACATACATTTGTACATATATAGGATTAATGTTAATTAGTTTAACTAAGTAGATATATATGTATATGTACATATGTATATCACCTTTAAAAAATTTGGACTTTTACCTTTTGGTATTTACAATAGTTAGAACTAAGATAGAAAATGAATAAGAATTTAATTGTTTTGAAAGAATTAAATTCGTTATTTCAATTGCCTAATTTTCGTATGTACGATGTCCATCAAAAAATTTTCTTGTTCTTTATTATTTGCTGTAATAGCATTTTTATAACTACTTCCTGTAAATCTGTTTTGTGAATTAAAAATGTCAAAAAGATTGTTAAATTTTTCACAAAATTCAACTGTAGATTCTCCATATTCACTTACTTCTTCCGAGAATGTTCCTAAAAATGCCGTTGTACGAATAGCTTCAGCAACAGAACGACCTAAAATTTGAGTCGCAGATGAAACTTTCATTTTGGCAAAGTTATTTGGATGAACATGGTTTATGGTTATTCTTGGTAACATTCTTGTTAAACTATTTCCATTTTCACCTTGATCTATTTCATATAATTCATTCATTTATTACAGACCACTTTGTAATTCCACTTTCGGTTTTCAATTCATTATCCATTAAACAATTTCTGGCAGATTTTATTAGGTGACACATGCTAAAAAAGCAATATATTTGTTGATCGTTTCTAGTAAAATATGTGTTTTCATTAGTAATTCCAAGTTTTTTGTAAATCCAAAGATTATTTGATCCTTGGTCACATACAGTAGCTTTGATTATTATCCCCGATTTTAAACATTTGTCAATAATTGACATAACCATCATTTCTAATTTGGATGCAGGTATTGTAGAACTAGAAACAACATATGCATCAACATTTACTATTTAACAATTACTATTTTTACATGTGCTAGAATTTACTATTTACTAGAACTTTACCCCGACAAATTAAAAGTTTTAAGAAAATAATTATTTTGAAGTACCTACTTATAATGAATACCCTAATTTAAGTTGTTCATTTAAATTTTAAGATTTAAAATGTGATATAATAATATGTATATATGTAATTTACTTATGTAATTCAATTTTCAAATACTAGTAATACTTATGTAATTTAATTTTGAAATAAAGAAAATTAAAAATTTTCAAAGTGGCTTTTTCAATGCCCTTATAAAATGAACTTTATTCTTTTCTTGCTATTTCTTTAGCCTATTAAATTTTCTTTTCTAGTGTATGCATATGTACACATACATATGTATATCTGTATGTATGTATATAGTTTTTGGATTACAGAAAATAAGTGTACACATATTCTTAAGAACAAATAAATAATTTTACGAATTAAAAATAAAACTGAATTACTTCAAAAAATATAACATTTTAATTTTTATACGTTACTTCTCATTTTAACTTTAATGAAAAATTTAGGCAATTGAAATAACGAATTTAATTCATTATTTCAAAACAATTAAATTCTTATTCATTTTCTATCTTAGTTCTAACTATTGTAAATACCAAAAGGTAAAAGTCCAAATTTTTAAAGGTGATATACATATGTACATATACATATATACATACTTAGTTAAACTAATTAACATTAATGCTATATATGTACATATGTATGTTAATTAATAATTTTATACATTTAAATTTACAAAGTAAAAATTTAAATCCTTCTTCATATACATATTATAGT
This sequence comes from Poecilobothrus nobilitatus, assembly GCA_947095535.1. Lineage (NCBI taxonomy): Eukaryota > Metazoa > Arthropoda > Insecta > Diptera > Dolichopodidae > Poecilobothrus > Poecilobothrus nobilitatus. The sequence goes on from OX352773.1 coordinate 94,539,447, forward strand.
CAATACAGCGTACTTCAATTGAAACGACGAATTATTTATTGGTTACTTAATCATTCTAAATAACACATTTTTATATACTCTTTAGCTTATTTTGCAAAAAAAAATATACTTAAATACACAAATTGTCTGTGATAAATCAAGAAATCTCATGTATAGTTTTTCGTATATCTAGAAAAAAACTTCATTTTATTTAAAAAAAATAAAAACCATACAATAAATCTGACAAGTAGCTAATTGTTAACTTAACATTTTATTTATGCACATTCTCGTTTATTCGGTTTATTACACATACAGCACAGCATGCAAAAAACTAATCTTTTCTTTGTATATTAAAAATTGTTTTATTGTAATATATTTGTAAATTTTTTGTTAATGAATTGTAATATTATAAACTAGAATAAATAAAATTTATTTAAAACTAACAATCGAATCTAAATTACTTACACAAAACCTACATTAAATTACAAGTATTCAAATTATTATCTATCCTAGTATAGCAATACGGTTACAATGTAACATACACACCAATTTATTTTATTTAGAAAGCTTTTTTTTTTTTATTCAAGGTTAAATTATATATGATTGCATATCAAAGAAAAGAATTAAAAACGTTTATGTGTATTTAAAATTAAAAAAAACGAATTTAGTATAACAACATAAAAGATGAATCAATTTCATACTGATAGATGTCGCGACTATTTGGGCCGCAGCCTTATATTTATTTTCTATACTAAAAAATTTGTTCTACTGGTTCTACTTGGAATGTCTTATATATGTATAGTCTTTGACTGCACCAATTTATTTTATTTAAAAAACTTAAAAAAAAAACGAATTTAGTACAAAATAAAAGATGAATAAATTTCATATTCTTAGATGTCGCGACTATTTGGCCATTTTGGGCACAGCACAGCCTTGCACAGCATCATTTTTATTTTCTATACTAAAAAATTTGTTGTACTTGGAATGTCATATCTGGTCATATGTTATTTGTGTACCTTACCTAGTCTTTGCTATAAATGAATTAGAAAAAGGCCTTCTTGTTTATTTTATTATTACATTTTGAAAAAATGAAGAACAAAACTTTTTTGTTTTATAAACAACACAATATAGTTTCTAAAAATCCATATGAAATACACATACAAAAGAAAGCAGTGTGTCTTAGGAGTTAGGACACATCAAAAAAATTCTATATGCTGTGGAACACAAATCAAACAAAAAAAATAATCGTCAAAATCGGCAAGTAGATGTAGATATTTTCAATTGAAAATTAGGGTAATGTCGGTTATAGGTGGATGAACTTCTAATGCCCGTAAAATGCTCTGTAATGGTGTGATCGTTAATAATTTTTTTTAAATAATTCTTTGGCCTTTTCTTGTTCGATGGGTGTAATTTTTTTAAATTTTTTTACTTTATATTTGCCGTTTTTTTTAATTTAAAATTTCCGACTTTTCATGCAATATTTTTATATTAATTCTATTAAATGGAGAGCCACGTGACCCGGAGCCCCCAAAATAGACCGAAAACTGATAGTCTTTTACCATTAGAATATAAATTTCCCGAAAAAATTAACTTTTTTACATTATTTATCCGGAAAAAAAAATTTTTTTTATTTTTTTCATACATCGACATTTTTGTTATGGGAATTTATATTATATTATATAATATATAATTATATTAAAGAATTTTACATAAAAAAAAAATAGGGGCCTCGGTGACCTAGTGGGTAAGAGCGTATAAAATACGCTGTAAACACCGAGGGAGTGTGGGTTCGAATCCCACACACGTTGTAAGAGTTATTCTCCCTTACGACACTTACAGCCACGCCTGAACAGGAAAGGCTGTGTAATTTCCTGTCCACATTTATGTGGCAGAGAAATGCATTAAAAAAAAAATAATAATCTTCTAAAATCTCAAGATCGAATTATTTTTCAAAACGCAAATAGAATGAATATTGAATACCATTTCTTATTGTATAGATATTCTTTACCAATTCAAATTTAAAAGCTGTTAACTGTTCTAGTCTAGTTTGAACATTGTGGTTTGTAGTTTTATTACCTTACATTGCTTCATTATTAGTAATATCATAGACAAATAACATAGATAACATTTTTATTATACATTTTATTAGCATTATTTTTATTATTACATTTAATAGTGATTACAGTTATTTTTACAGTATTACAGTTACATATTTACAGTTTTAACAGTTATTTTTCCTAATGTTTTAAAAAACAGCGTTTAAAAAATTCCCATACGATTTACTTATCTATGTAATACTTAACATATTTTTAGCAGGCATGTAGATGTAATGCTACTAGCTTAACGTACAATCACTTAATTAACAACTTCTAATCAAAATAACATGGTTGGACATGGAACACATGGTTTCCAAAAGGGTAGATCCACAGTTACTAATATGACTGAATTTGTCTCTGATATTTTGAATACAATGGAAACTAAAAAACAAGGTATGATGTGGTATTCACAGATATCAGTAAGACCTTTGATCTAATTCCCTATAAAATTATCCTTGAAAAGCATAAAGCAGTAGGATTTTCAAGTCATAGCCTTAAATGGTTATCGTCTTATTTGTCATATATTGGTCATACGAGGTCCTTTTTAAATCTACCATTTCTGCAACTTACGTTACAAATTCAGGAGTGCCACAAGGCAGCCATCTAGGTTCTTTATTTTTCGTAGTGTCGACCTATGACATTCCACTTTCTTTATCCCACTGACGTTTTCTCAGTTTCGCTGATGGTACCAAAATCTGCAAAACTATAACTTCCACTCGTGATTGTGAGTTGTTTCTGCACCATGAACCAATTTAGTTCATGGTGCAGAAACAGCAGTCTCAAACTAAATGTTAGCAAATGCCTAATTATGAGCTTTTCAAGGCTACGAGCTAACTCAACAATCAATTACGATTACGTCCTAAACGATCAACTTATTAAAAGAACAGATCGTACTTTTGATTTGGGACTGATCCTTGATAGTAGGTTAGATTTCAAGAGTCACTACAACTCCATAATAAATAAAGCTAACTCAACTCTTGGATTTATTATGCGTTGGTCAAAAGAGTTTTCTGATCCCTATATCACTAAGCAACTTTTTACTACCTATGTAAGACCTATACTTGAATACTCGAGCCAAGTATGGTCTCCATATCGTGATATACATATTTCACGTATTGAATCGGTCCAAAAAAGATTTCTTCGTTTCGTTTTACGCAGCCTTGCTTGGGTTGATCCTATACGTCTTCCTCCATATGAAGCTAGACTTTCTTTAATTAATTTCAATCCCCTCAAGTCACGCCGTCTAGTGGCCGATATTATATTCGTTCAGCAGATAGTTGGCGGTGATATCAATTCCCCCCCCTTTCGCAAACAAATGAGGTTTAGAGAAAATCTGAATAATTTTGGTGTCACACCATTCTACAGACTATGGCAAATTTGAGCCTATTTCGCTTATGTTAAGAGAGACTAACTCAAGGTCTGAGCTCTTCGATATTAGCGTTAACAAATTAACACTGAGAGCCAGACTTTACGTGAGCATGGTTAATTCTTGTAGTCTGCATGATTAGTCTGTCATTTTTAATCTAACTTGTATGTTAGTTTCTTTGCTTTTTTTCTTGTTTCTTATTACCATTAACATCCTAACATTAATTAGTAGTTACTAACAGTGGTAATGACCAATTAAATATCTTAGTATCATCATTTACTAACATGCTATACTAGTATACTAACATTAGGTTAGTACCCTTGTAAACGATGACTTTTTCAGTTAATTGTGATAGTTCACTAAATGAACAACATAACTGATGCTTGGTTTAAGCAAATGTCTGATACAAAAAATGTTATTTAAAAATTTTTCTTCAAATATTTATACTAAATCTAGCTTTGTAGATGGCTAGATGCAAAAAGTAAGAATTAGAAAATGGCACCGATTTTAAAATTTTTTTCCAAATTTGTAAAGAACAAACTAAATAATTTTTTTATTTATTTATCTTTTATTCTCTTATTTCTTATTACATATATGTATGTATGTATAAATAAATTAATATATATATATATAATTTTAATAAGAATAAGCTCTTTAGGTGTACTATACTTAAACTAAGTATGCACACAGTATGCACACCATACTTACACTACAGTATGCACACAGCACAGCCACAGAATACAGATACAAAACAAAAGTGAACATCCACATTTAATATGGAGTTCCACATTCTAAATAAGATGACTTTTAGGAAAGGAAATAGGAATTCTTAAATCATGACATTCATATGTCATTGTCAAAAAAAATTTATAAAAAATGAACGTCAGACAGAATTCAGAAAGTAAATTGTCAGCGTCAGAAAGTCATGTTCAAGTAACAAGTTACATCACAATTCTTCGTAAAGTTTGATTTCTGTGATTAAAAAATATATGTAGTTTAAAAAATATTTATCGATTATTTTATTGCAAAGAATTAAGAACTTGGATTATTAAAGAATTATTTTTTTTTATGTAAATAAAATGTCTGACGTTAAACAAGTGAGTATAGTCTTAGTGTAATGTATTGTATTATTAAACGAAATGAGTTTTAATTTGTATTATAGTATTACTTATTAGTTTATGTATAAATAATTTATTTTTAGATTTTTGAGTTCATTAGTAATTACATATATTGTTTTTGCGAAATTTATATTTATTTGGAAAACAATATGTATATTATTTATATGCATTCTTTTTATCGCTGGTTCGAATCACACATATTATTTTTTAAACTTCTAATTTTATTTTTGTTTTTTATTTTTTTTATTTCCAGTTATACCGATGCTCTTTTCCACACTTCAGCTTTTGAGAATTATTTGTTTAAAATTTTTGGAAATCCTAACATTCTTTTTTGTTATTTTATTTTTAAATACCTTATTAGTTGATTATAGTTTTACTGTTATTAGTATCAGTTCAATAATATTTTATTAATTTTTATTAAAAATTAAATTACATTTTAATATTTTTTTAAACAAAAAAAAATTTTAATCTATTTATAATCTAATTTCAATTTGGGTTAATAATTTATTAAAAAAAAAATAATTAAGAAAACTCATATTGGAAGTAATCATTAAAAAAAAAAATTAAATAATATAAGAAAAGTCATCTTTTTTATTTAAAAACATTACTATAATTTCTATAATATAAAAAAATAATAATGGCGACATATTTAAATCGAACATTATCGATGGTAACTGGAAATGGAACTACGGATTCGAATGGTTCATCTTCCACATCTTTTAATGCATTAACCGATGATCAACACAATCGTTCATTACAAAATCCTACTGGTATGGATAAATCTCCACTACAGATATTTGTCAAATCCAAAAAGAAAATAAATGATATATATGTCGAAATCGAGGAATATGTTTTCGAGACAACTCAATTCATTGATAGTATGTATATCTTATATATTTAAAAAAAAAAAAATGTATTATTTGATCGTTTTTAAGGTTTACCAAAAGAAATTGAAATTGTTGACAAATCAGAACAAGAACTTTTTAAAAGTTATGTAAATAAAGTATCTGCTATACGAGAAGTTCTTTGTAGAGATCACATGAAAGTTGCATTTTTCGGTAGAACGTCAAATGGTAAAAGTTCTGTGATTAACGCTATGTTAAGAGAACGTATTTTACCAAGTGGAATAGGACATACAACTAATTGTTTCTGTCAAGTGGAAGGAGTTGATGGAGCGGAAGGATATCTCGTGAAAGAAGGATCTGATGATAAATTTAACATTGCTGTATGTTAAAGTTGAATATAATTTATTGAAGTTTTTGTGAAAATTTTTCATTTTAGGATATTAAACAACTAGCAAATGCATTATGTCAAGAAAAATTAAGTGAAAGTTCTCTTGTTAAAATATTTTGGCCTCGTGAACGTTGTAATTTACTTCGTGATGATGTTGTTTTTTTGGATTCACCTGGGGTTGACGTTTCACCAAATTTAGATGATTGGATTGATAATCATTGTTTAAATTCTGATGTTTTTGTTTTAGTTTTAAATGCGGAATCTACTATGACTTTAGCCGAAAAATCTTTCTTTCATACTGTTTCACAACGTTTATCTAAACCAAATATATTTATCCTTAATAATAGATGGGATGCTTCGGCAAGTGAACCAGAGTTTCAAGATTCTGTAAGTACTTATTAGATTTTTAAGAAAATAATGTTCTACACAATTTGCGTATATATTTTCTCTTTTTTTAATTGAATGCTAATGTAATTATATTTCGACAAAGGATTTAAAAAAAGTAAGTAGTTTTAAATAGCATTCACTTCAATGAATAAATCATATATTTTTTTTTTGTATCGCTATAATTTGTAATTCCAAATTACTTTGAGACCTCACATTTAATCAAAGCTTATTACTTTTTACATAAATAAGTGTTACCTTTTTAGCTTTGAGGTCTATAATAAGTATAATTAATAATTTATAAGTAATTATATAAATTTATTTAATTATTTTAGGTACGATCGCAACATCAAGAACGATGTGTTGATTTTCTAGTAAAGGAATTAAAAGTTTGTACTGAAAAAGAAGCTACAGAAAGGGTATTCTTCGTTTCTGCTAGGGAAACGTTATTGGTAAGATATTAAATTTTATTTTATTGTATTTTTTGATTCGAAAAAACATTAACTGAAGGGTCGCATTGAAGAAGCAAAAGGAAATCCTGCACATATTGGTGCTTTAGCTGAAGGTTTTCAAAATCGTTATTTCGAATTTCAAGACTTTGAACGTAAATTTGAAGAATGCATTTCAAAAAGTGCAGTTCGCACAAAATTTGAACAACATAGTTTTAGAGGCAAAAATATTGCAGGTGATATGAGGTCCATGTTAGATAATATTTATGACCGTGCAAATACTTTGCGAAATCAGAAATTTGACCAAAAAAAATTATTAACTGATAGAATACAAGGAACAGAAAATCAGTTAATGACTGTTACAAGAGAAATGAAATTAAAAATACATAATATGGTTGAGGAAGTTGAACAAAAAGTTGCAAAAGCTTTAAATGAAGAAATATGGCGCTTAGGAGTTTTAGTTGACGAATTCAACATGCCCTTCCATACAGAACCTTTAGTATTAAACATTTATAAAAAAGAATTGAACACCCACATAGAATCTGGGTTAGGATCAAATTTGCGTGCCAGATTATCAATGGCTTTAGCCATGAATATTGAAACAGCCCAACGTGAGATGACAGGTTAACTCAAAAAATAGATTTTATGAATTGTTATTTAATTTTAAATTTATTTTCAGAACGTATGCATGCCTTGGTACCATCAGAAAAGTTAGTAATTCAAACTAAACAAATTGTGGCCAGACCTCAACCATTTGAAATGCTTTACTCCTTGAATTGTCAAAATTTATGTTCTGATTTTCAAGAAGATTTAGAATTTAAATTTTCCTGGGGTATTACAGCTATGATTCAAAGATTTACTGGTAGAGTTAAAGGTCAAAATAAAAAACAAGGGACATTACCTTATTGCAGGCAAAACAGTGTAAGTAAATTAACATTACTTTTTATAAATAAAATTTTGTATTTTTAATTTTAATATTTAAAAGGTTCAAAATATGCTTTCTCCGATTGGAAATGGCCCAGAAACCCCTATGTGCGTTATTCCTTCTCAAAGCGGAGGCATTACTCAAGAACAAATATCAATGATATCGCGTTTTGCTGTTGCTTCTATAGGTTCTCAAGGTACTATGGGTGGTCTTTTAGTAGCAGGAATCGTAAGTTTTCATATTTATTTTCATGATATAACAATCAAGAAGTTTTTTCTTAGCTACTAAAAACTATTGGTTGGCGTGTTTTAGTTGGAATTGGTGCACTTTATGGTTGTGTTTACATGTATGAACGTTTATCCTGGACAAATTCTGCTAAAGAAAGAACTTTCAAGGGGCAATATATAAGACATGCTACAAAAAAATTAAAAATGATTGTAGATTTGACGTCAGCAAATTGTAGTCATCAAGTTCAACAGTAAGTTTTTTGATGAGACTCTTATTACATTACTGTTTATAAAAATAAATTATGATTTATTTTACAAAATTTTAGGGAGTTATCTAGTACTTTTGCTCGATTATGCCGTGTTGTTGATACTGCTACAACTGAAATGAACGAAGAGCTCAAAGAACTAGAAAATGCTTTATCAGTTTTGGAGTCAAACCAAAAACAAATTAAACTTCTTAGAAATAAGGCTAATTATATACAAAATGAATTGGAAATATTTGAAAATAATTACATAAAAATAAACTGATTGTAATAATTGTTATAGTTATTAAAGTAATTAAAAAAAATGTTTTTTTGAAATGTCTATAGTTATTATTTTTTCCAAAAAAATATAAAATTGAAAAATCAATTAGCGTATTTAAAATCATTTTAGATTCGACTCCTGAATAGAGTATAATTCTAATATTTCCGTTACCTTTCCGGCGCTAATTATAAATAAGTATCAATTTCTAATAAGACAAACCGAAAGAGTAAGAAACTGGAGTATGTTGTATTAAAATGACTGACGCAGTAATCTAAGTCCATGACTTTATTTTGTTTTTCTAAAATTATTATGTTCATTTCAAAAAAATTTTTAAAAGGAAATAGGTTTAATTTAAAAACATTTTTTATTATATGTACATAAAAAAAATTTAAAAGATGGTGCAAAATAGATTTTTATTTTAATATATTTATTTTAAATAACTTGATTGTATTTTAATAACATTCTTATGTTGGTCTTTTTCTAAAATTATTCATTTATTAAACAAGTACATTATTTGTACTTTTATTAACATAACTAACATTGATTATTTTTTCAAACAATTTGCTTAAACAGTAAATATATATATATATATATATTACACATATATTATTAAGGCCCAAAAATCACTTAATTGATCACGTTATGTATATATAATACAAAGATTTTGGTTTTTTGTCCACAAAAGAAAGAAATGTTACAAAATTTTATTAATGATTAAGTTTTCTATGCAAAATGTAACTTAATTATAAATTAGTCAAAAAAAAAAACAAAATAAATAAAACAAAATACAAAATTTAAATTAATATTAAATAATTCTTTATGCAAAAATTTTCACATAAATTTCCAATTTCACTGTTTTCTGTATATAAAAATTACTAAGTATTTTTTTTAAAATTAAATAAAAAAAATATTAATTGCAATATAAAAAGGATTTAAAATCTCATTAATATACATTTTTTTCAGTTTTTTGAACTTTAAAACTTTATTTTAACAAAATATTGTACAAATAGTATATTGTGGTACAAAAAATTTTTTTTTCTATTATCAACTTACAAAAATATTAAAAAATTCGCGCTTTCTTTTTATTTCCACATTTTTTTTATAAAAGGTTTTTAAAAGTTAATATTTTAAAATATATATTACCGAAGTATTAACAAAACAATAACCCCAGTACAATTAAAAAAAATTAAAATGAGTTATCTAAAAAAAAAAAAAATATTCCTTAATCTAAAAGATTATAATTTTTAACGTTTAAATTTCCTAATTATCTTAATTTAAAAAAAAAAATCTACCAAAACTTCGTTTTTAAAACAAAATATTCTTTTTTTTTATAAAAATAAAAGAACAACACATCCAGATCAAACAAACTGTAATACCAGTTCGTAGGTAGTGGTGACTGTTGAGTAAATACAAAAATTTAAGCTAAAAATTTTTTTTTTTAAAAAACCGACAACATGCAAATATTTAAATTAAATTTAAATTAAAAATATTTTATTTCACACTTTAATTACACATACATATATTCTTTAATTTTTTTAACGTATGTTTGCAGTTATGCTGACAAGTAAAATTTATTACAATAAAACAAACATTTAACTTAGTATTTAAAAAAACATAATTTGTATAAACATCTTCTTTTAAATTAAATTAAATTATTAATGAGCAGAATTGTTATTGTTTTGATGTCCAAGTTTTAATATAAATAGAAAATTAATTATTTATTTTTCCTTACAATTAATTTTTTTCAATACGATTTACATATGTATCGTTGCTGCTGTATATCTGGCTTCACCACGTCTCCATGACCATTGTGTTGGGCGATACTATTATGTAAAAATTAAATAAAAATATTTATAATCATATGTACCAGTTTAAATGTTAATCGAAAATAATATTACTGTTTTCTAAAGTGTTATTAAGATTTAATTATTTTATTTTAATTCATAATAAAGAGAACAAAGAGAAAATAATTGTAAAAATATCCATTCTAAAACAATGGACCTTGTACAATACAATAGAAAATAAATCGAAATTGTTAAAACATAATCTTCTTATAAGCGATTCAATATATTTTCAAAAAAATATAAATTGTACAAGAACCGATTGTATTTACAAACAAAAATAACTTTAAAATATCTTTAATTCTATATTTATTTGTGAGAATTGTTCATATAAAACATAACATGTTTACAAACCTTCAAATTTTTAGACTGCTTGTAAAGGAACAGAAGTTGTATATTAAAGGTTTGTTTTGTTTTTAATTAAAATTATTTTTAAAGGTTCTGTCACGAGAATCAATTTTCTATTAAATTTCAATAGAAGTTTATTTCATTCAAATAATCGGTGTAGCCCATAGCAATTGTGTTTGATTTTTTCAAAATGGTAGACTTTTAGAGTCGTACATTTTACAGTCGACATTTAATTTTTATATTGATTTGACTTTTTTATTTGACTTACGCGGCACAACGACTTAAAAAAAGTCAAAATTAATCAAAATGAGGTAATTCTCGCGACACTACCTTATGTATTTTTTTTTTTTATATTTTTATCAAATATAAAAGATATTATATTTAAAGATTTGATACCAAAAGGTTCAAAGAATTAGAAAATAAATTAATCAGTTTTACCTGAATTAAAAGTTGTCCACTCTTTGTATGAGGATTTCTATATGCATACAGCATCCAAATAAGAATGGTCATTATTAGACAAATTGGTATCATGAAACCTAGTGCTAATCCAACATTACTTTTGTTTTCGTCTTCAATTGAGGCATGCAAAGTCATACCATTATCGCTAATAATATTTTTTTTCATAATATGTTCATTAGTATTGTTTCGATTTAATGTATCATATCTTGATCCATTGTTATTTTCTTGTTCCATTGAATGATTAATTTCAATTGTTGACGATGCATCGTTACCTTTGGTACCTTTCATGGGACAAGAATTAGCGTCTTTTATTACACTTCTTTCGCACCCTTTATTTGTGTAAATAATTTGTTATAATGTAAATTATTTTTTGTTTAAATTTTTTTATTAAACTATTAATGTTATATTTTACCTTTTTGTAACCAATCTTGACGTTTCCTATCAGTACCAGTAGAACATTTATTTAATCCAGGACACCAGGTACACTAAAAACATAAGACATTAGTTCTATGTAATTATTGTTAGAACTTATAAAAACCTTACACCGAATGATGTATTGTGATTCATACAAGATACGCAATCTGTATAAACCAAACAAGTTGGAAGAGCTTTTAAAGAGATGATTGTATTATTTTGAATATCTAATTGATCGAAATTAACGCGATGATATTCATAAATAGTTTTACGACGTGCAACTAAATAAAAAGACAAAGGAAATTTAGATTGGCTTTAAGTTAACAATTTCTTTTTACTCACAGAAAATTACTTTATCAATAATATATGCATCTGATAAACCTACTTTAACTGGATGTTTATCATCTTGTATAGCTTCAATTTTTATTGGAATTTTATAATAAGTAAATACAATATCACCATTATCATGTAATGTAGCACTAAATGTAAATTGTCCAGCTTCTGGCTTATCTTGAAGCGAAACATTTTCCCACAATACATTAAACGCCGTTCCTTAATTAACAAAATGTTTTTAATTTATTTTTTATTATTTTATAAATATACCATTATCATCATATCGTACATATGAATTATTTGAAAGACTTGTATCAAAATTGGCCATAAGTGGTGCAATATATTGCGTTGCTGCTAACCATGAATGCACATATTCTCCTGTATATAAAAACCCACCTGTTGCAACTGTAATATTTCTAACTGGGTGTCCATAAAATGGAAAATCAAATGTTAGTTGCACAGTCTACAAATAAAATGAAAAGAATTTATGTAAAACAAAGCATATTTTTTAGGCAAATCATTTTTTACTATTGCTCTTCTGTGTGAAGTAGATAACATTTGATTTGGATTAATTGATTTTAAAGCCTCCCAAGATTCGTTAACCGTTGTTTCATTTATTAATTGAGCACTATTATAATAAATATGGTTTTCCTAAAAAAAATATATACATATATTTTTAACATTAAATAAGGAAAAAAAAATTACAACCTCTTTATAAGTTAAATTTTGATTATTAACGAATTCGCGCGTTTTTGTTTCAGATATATCAACTGTATTAAAAATATCATCAATAGCAGAAGCTTGCGGAGATGTTGACAAAACTTTTTTTATGGCAGTATTTTTTTTTGTTGGTGTAGCCGTTATAGGCTCTGAAACAACAGGTGATTGTATAGTACTTGTATAGTCTTTGCGTTGACCTGTACCATTAACTCCTAGTAAAGGTTTGTTAATTGCGGTGTCTGGTATTAAACTACTTTGTGAAGCAGCTCCTGTTTGTTGTAAAATTGATTCATCAAGTTTAAGAGTTGATGGAATATTTGATTGTTCAATTTGAATAGTTGGTGTAGGTCCCTGTTCTTTGTGTAATACTGAAGTCACTGTTGATGTTGGTAATGGTTTAGATATAACAACCGTTTGAAGTTGTTGTTCTTGTGTAGGTTGTCCTTGAGTATACGTTGTTGTATTAGATACATTTTGTTGCATATTTTGATATGATGTAGCAGTTTCTCTTTTCGTTCGCATACGAATTGTATCTACATTAATGTAAGGCAAATTTGAATCTATATCGTATTGGTTGATATCTATAAAAAAATGTAATTATGATTTTTATAAATCACATATTAAATAAATTAATTTAGTGTTCTAAATTAAGTTGGTCATAATAATAAAAATAAAATTAAAAATAAATTAAGAAATATTATCAAAGAGTTAAGATAATAAAATAATGATGCAATTTAGTTCTTATAATAATTTGACTCTCCCAATTATTTCAAAAATATATAAAATCTATTGTTATGATTTATGAATCAAAATTTATTTTTTATTAATTTTATTAATTTATTGCATACAAGTACGTTACGTCATATTATGTACATCAAAAATGTACCTAAATTTTAATATTATTATCTAGTGTTAAAGTTTATAAAAATTTTTATAAAACATCCACAAATTTGTTGTAGTTATATTTATTACGTATATTTTTTTTATATATAGATAATTTGCAATTAATTCAATTCAATTAACATATCATATATAAAATACACATTAATATATTATAATATATAAATTTATTCTAGAGATAAAATTAAAAACAATCATAATTCATTTAGGTGATCTATTTTAAACTTCTTTCAAGGTATCGGAAATTATACTTTCAAATAATTTTATGATTCTACAGACAAAACTTAAACAAAAAAAAATACTGAGTTTGAAACGTAATTAACTTCTTAAACCAGTTGTTTTTTGATAACGTTGCTTAAGTTTTTTTTTTATAATACATAACAATCCAACTACCTATTAAAAACGATCAGATAAAAATATTGTGTTGAACAAAAATAAGCTAGTCTGTCTTCTTATCTTTTGTCTGACATACTTTGAACCGTTGAACGGCATTTTACTTTTAATTTGTCAAAATAAAATAATAATTAAAAAAAAACTAATATACATAGTAGTGTTAGAATAACAAAAACCTTTTTTAACATATACCTACTCCCCAAAAAAGACGATAAGTAGAAATATAGCAAATCTAAATTTATAATACCTATTAGAACTTTTTTATATATGTATAAAAGATTCCAATTTTTTTAATTAATTAATTTACTCCAATTCGATAAATTTAAATTTGATCAAATAAAAATGTTTGCAATATTATTTAAATATAAATTAAAAACAATTGATACTATAATAACACTTTGAAATTTATTAAATTAGTTTTTAATCGGTAAAAGCTTTATTTATTACGGTTACCTTTATTTAATGAAATGATTCTGTAAGAAATTCACGTCATTTATATACTATTTTACACACATAAGTATGTATATTCATATGTTTCTTCTATAAAAATGATCACGAATTAAGATGAATGTAATTGCTAAAAAAATTTATTGTTTTCTAGATATAAATACACAAACATATTTAGAAAAAAATTGTTTTTATTTTTACGGTTGTTAAGCCTAGTTCAAATATTTCAATAGAATACATATTTAATTTTATAAGTTCCGTTTTAATACTACAAATAAATTTATTAGATATTACCACATATTACAATTACATACTGTTATTAATAAAACAATAATCAATGAAAACCTAGATTAACTATTATAGGTTTTTTGGATTTCTATAACTATGTAGCTTGTTTTTCACTTAATTATAAACAAATATAATACATACTTACATATGTACATACATAATAATATCTTTATATCAAGTATTATAATAAATCAATAACAAATTTATAAGCTACAGACAAAGGTGTCCACTGACTGTCTATTACATATATGTATATGTACATATAAAAAAAAACCATATAAAACTTTAATTAGATATAATTATCACGATGTCAAAGATTTAAAAAGAAGTTTTTAAATACTAATGTATTCAAATTCAAAACATACAAATTTATTAAAGACGTAATAGAGAGTTTAGATCTATGTATCTATATACATATGTAGTATATATTGTACATATATATATATATATTTACTAAAATATAAAACATACAGTTTAAGATTAAAAGTAATTAGGAATGACAAATAGGAATTTAATATTTTCCAATATTCACAGTATGCAAATATTATTTTAATCTTATTATATTTACTTAATTTTATCACATATTTAACAAATAAAAATTTTATTTTTATCATATTTCTTTATACATACATATACGTATATTAAATAAATAAATAATAATGAAATCTACATATTACAGAAAATTATTTTTCTACCTCCCCACTGTTTTAACAAATTTTCTAATTTAATATTTCGCCATTTCATTTTAATATTATTTAATTCAAAATCCACAAATTATAAATAAAATATTGAGTTAAAGTTAATAGAGATGGTTTTTTTGCTATTTAGAATTATTTATCTCTTAAAAGATTACAATAAAAACAATTGACACAAATATTTCATATTAATAAAAAATATTGAATCAATTTTCAAATTTATTTAAAAATTATATCACTTACTTTTTTCAAATGCATTTGAACTATTTGTAATTAAATTAATTATTATATATAAAACAAATAAAATCTTCAATCTATCAAGAGCACCTGCCATTTTTAATATAAAACTTATCACATCTGAAACGAAATGATGTCGTCAATAATTCTTGAATACCTTAAATTTCTTTAGATATTTGTCAATTGTCATTTGTCACTCAATTGGGTTTATATTTGGTCTTTTTTGGTATTCATATAAATACGCAAAGTGGTGAAATTGTCATTTTTGAGTTTTGACGTAATTGTCAAAAGTATTGTTATTTCATTCTAGGTTTCGCTATATTATATGAAAACAAAACGAAGCAAATCTACATATTTTTTTTTTTTAAATATGAAAAACTGATTGAACAAATTTTTTAACGAAAATATTTATCGATTCGTATAAATATCGTTGAGCACGTTAACCGTATTCGTAATGAAAATTATTTTAAGCAATCTTACTATGTACATATTATATTTATTGTGAATGTAATTACATTATTTTATTACTAAAATATCAAATATTAAATGTTTTAATTAATTCAATCAAATTCAAACATACAAAGTTAATAACGATTAACGAATGACGTGATTCAACTTCAATCTATTAGTATGCTGCCCTACACGGCGGACCAGTTTTAGAATAGGTCCGCGGACTTACTTGATAAGTTGTATCGTGTATGGAAAGTTGTAAAACATTTTGATGGTTGAATAAATATCAAAAAATTTTGATTTTTGAGGGCGGAGTCTTTGGGTTGTGTTTGAGTTTCATTTCATTTATTTATTTACAAATCCAAAGAAACTTTTCAAATTTCGAACATCAAAAAGGTAAATTTTGAATTGTGTATGCGTATGTTGTACAACTTAAATGTCATTTTAACATTGAGATATTTTGTTTTGAGAAAATAATAAAAATATAAAGTACATAATTACAATGGTTAGATGATAGATTGGATAAGCGTGTAGTATGGTTCGCAAACTCACCCTTGTACCAAGTTGTACAGCCAGGTCCGCCGTGTTTGGTAGCATTATATACAAATACAATATACTCTACATTTTAATTTTATTAATTTAATTGCAAAAATATCAAAAGAATCCAACAAAATTAAAATCATTTTATTTGAAAAGACGTAATTTTTAAATTTACAGTTGTAGAAATAATTTTTTGTTCAAACTTTTTTCAAACAAAATAAAAATAAATTAATTGTAAAATCTATTTTAAAATTTTGTCTCAACAACGAAGCAAAAACGAAAAATTATTTGTAAGAAATTAGATCGTCATTAGGCAGGTTAGTTTTACCCATAGATGCATTAACTAATAGATAGGCAGTGAATAAAATATTTTCAACCAATTTTGAGAAACAGCTGAGTGAACCGTGCGTATGTATTGCTTTAGTTTCCTCAGAAATAGCTTCTAAAAGGTGAAATAATTTCATTTCTAATTTTTAAAGGAATGTTAATTATTTGAAAAGAAGTAATTTTTAAATTTACAGTTGTAGAAATAATTTTTTGTTCAAACTTTGTTACTTTACAAGTAGTTAAAATTTTGGATAATCTTAATTAAATTTAATTTTAAAAACAAAATATATCATTTATTAAATAATATAAATACTTAAAATATCTGAATGAAACTGGTTATGAAAAACTGTTTTACATTATTTTAATAAATATAAACAGCTGAGTGAACAAAATGTATACATGTTATAAAATGCATATGTATTTTTTTGACTGAATATCTTAAGATAGGAAAACACATAAGAAGAAAAGAAACGACTCCCATTAGTTAATATATCTATGGTTTTACCCTACTGATAAAAAATATTATTGTGGCAGCATTCCTGCGTAGTACGAGAGGAATCTCAGATACGGACCAATGGCACAATATTTCTTCGAACAAACAGTTGTATGACGCTACGTCCGTTTGATTATACCTGAACGCCTCTAAGATCGTATCCAAGCTGTTATAATAAAAGGGACGACTGGTATAGCAATAAACCATTAAAAGTTAATATTTATATTAACGATATGGTGTAATGCTAATGTTATGTAGAATATAGTTATGTATAATAAATTATATTACTAGACAGATAACTAATTTTGCATTTAAACATTATTAAATACGACGATAGTGCCTACAATCAATTGTATGTAAACGACATTGGTAACGGGCAAAGTGTTGTAAGTGGTTGAGCAGCTGCCATACTACGATTCACTCAAGTTTGCTTGAAGATTCGGTTTAAAAAAAAATTGTCTGAAACGATGATAAATTTCATGAAAATATTGTTGAAGTTGAAATATTAAAGATTAAGAAAAAGTTTTGAAAATTTAACTCTTATTTAAAAGAGAATAAATAGTTATATATCAATCTATGCCCTGGCCCCGGAGTATCAATTGAGTCTTTTAATAAGCTTTTAATTCAGCCCAATAAACTTTTTATTCTTTAAAATTGTTAAACATCTATAGACCTTTATTTTAAAATTTAAAATAAAAACAAAAAACTTATTTCTAAATTTAAAATTTGTTGTTTTTTGGAACTGAATGTCAGAAAAATTTTATAATAATTGTTATACAAATATTGATCAGGTCCACAAATAAATTTTTATGGAATTTCTTTCCGTATAAATTTATTTTTAACTCATGTGAACCTAATATAAACCTTAAGATAATTTAATCCCATAAAACATAAATACTTCTGCGAGAAATTCAATCGGTCGCATTCATCGTTTATTTTATTAGCATTTTTTAATGAATTTTCAATTTTTTATTTTAATATATAAAAGAAATGTTTGTGTTAATTTGTAAATATGAATAGAGTTATTTATTTAAATGTAGTTAAAATAATTTGCAAAATGTCATGAAAATTTAAATTTCATTGAAGTACTTTTTTGCTAGAAAAGAAAAAAAAAGAAAGAGAACAGACGACAAAAAGTGAAATTTTTTCGCCTTGTGATTGTCAAAATTAATTAAAAGAAAATTTTTTTCCTTATTTAATCTAAGTCTAAAATTTTAAATTTATGATTTCTTTTAGATAATTTTGTTAGAAATTCTAAGGTATGATTTATTTAAAAATACTTTTAAAAAAAGTATTGATAAATGGTGATCAGGATTTTGGGTGTAGTCTGAAAAAAAAAATTAAAATTTTTCTATTATAAAAATTTAAAATTTTTATTCAAATATATTTTTAAAATGAATAAACAATTTTTTATTCAAATAAGTTGAACAAAAAAAAAAAAAAACATAAATTTGTGAAAAAATATGAAGTTATTCAAATTTATAATTTTAAGAATTGGTGAATGTATTCAATAACCATAAATATAATTACTTATTTTTCTAAAAGTATATTGCATTATTGCAATAAAAAAATATTCAAATAAAAATGAAATATGCTTCATAAAAAAGAAAAGCAGATTTTTCTGCAACATTTTTTTTTTGCAATTAGTTAAATCAATATTAATTAAAATCTGAAATTTATATATTATATATATGTATATACATATATATACATAAAATTTAATTTTATACATATTTCTTAATAAAGAAATAGAGAACATGAATTATACGTAATATTTTGCTAAAATTGTTTTAAAAATTTTAAAATTCCTAAAGATTATAAATAGATTGTCATTAATTTTAGGTAAAATAATTTAGAAGTATAACATCAGCCAAGTAATTTTCCTTAGCTAAAGGAAGCAGGTAAATGAATAAATAATGCCAGCATCTGGTCGTCCTGGTAGTCTTAAAGATCCAGAAATAGCAGAGCTATTTAATAAACATGATCCGGAAAAGATATTTGAAGATCTTCGTGAAATCGGTCATGGTTCCTTTGGTGCTGTTTACTATGCCCGATGTAATCTTACCAAAGAAATTGTTGCCATTAAGAAAATGTCGTATGCTGGTAAACAAAGCCTTGAAAAATGGCAAGATATTCTAAAAGAAATTAGGTAGAAAAATTAAAATTTTTTGAAGTAATTTTTTATTAATTTTTTTCATATATAGATTTCTTAGACAATTAAAACATTCTAATACAATAGAATATAAAGGGTGCTATCTTAGAGAAAGTACTGCTTGGTTAGTAATGGAATATTGTGTTGGTTCTGCATCTGATATTATAGAAGTTCATAAAATGCCTTTACATGAAGAAGAAATATCAGCCATATGTGAAGGTTGTTTATCTGGACTTAGTTATTTACATAGTTTAGGCAGAATTCATCGCGATATAAAAGCCGGAAACATTCTACTTACGGAACAAGGTTTAGTAAAATTAGCAGATTTTGGGAGTGCTGCTATTAAGTGCCCAGCTAATAGTTTCGTTGGTACACCTTACTGGATGGCACCAGAAGTTATTTTAGCTATGGATGAGGGGCAATATGATGGAAAAGTAGACGTGTGGTCCTTAGGTATTACGTGTATTGAATTAGCTGAAAGAAAACCTCCTTATTTTAATATGAACGCTATGTCAGCACTTTACCATATTGCTCAAAACGATTCACCATCACTTCAAGTAAATTATTTTTAATTTATATTTTATTTAATATTTTAATTTTTATTTATTCTAGGGAGAAGATTGGTCAGATACATTTAGACATTTTGTAGAATCTTGTTTAAAAAAATCACCTAATGATAGACCAACTTCAACAGATTTATTGAAACATACATATTTAACTCGTCAACGTTCTAACAATGTCTTAATAGAATTAATAGCACGAACTAAAGCTGCTGTCCGAGAATTGGATAACCTAAATTATAGAAAGATGAAAAAGATTCTTATGGTAGATTCGTGTGAAACCGAAAGCGCAATTGGTGATGCAAGTGATACTCAAGATGAACATGCTGGCGCCGATAGCAGTAAAAGTAATAGCATTACTTCAGAACATTCAATTCAATCTGTTGGTGTTTCAGCTGCTAGCAGTCAAGTATAATTTATATTACATATGATTTTTATATTTCAAACTTACATATATTTTAATTAATTTTTTAAAGAGTTCTTCATCAAATTCTATACCTCCTGGCATAAATTCTAGTGGTAATTTACATGGTATTTCATCGCAACATGGTGGTGTTAATTATCAAAATTCGCCAAATTCACCTAATATAAGTGTATATCAAAATATGGTTAACATAAATGTTATGGCTGCAGCAGCTGGCACTGGTGCTATATCCCGAAATTCGTCACGTCACCGAAATTTACCGCCATTACCTAATGTGATGCATAACATGAATAACAATGTAACACCAACCAATTCAACTTCAATTGTCCCAGCACCTACAACATCAGCATCATCAACTATTACAAATAATTCATCTGGGAGTTCAACAACTAGTTTTATGTCAAGTACTAACAGTATGCTAGGGCATTTACAACAACCTGGATATTTATCGTCTCCAGCTGCAAGGGAAGCTGTTATGGCAGCTGCGGCTAGTTCAACTCATCATGGAAATTCTAATATAATTCATGAACACGGCACAAATAATTTCGCAACTATTCGAACAACCAGTATTGTAACCAAGCAACAGAAGGAACATAGTAAAGTAAGATTGTATAATTTTTTAAAATTAAAACTTTTTAACTATATATATTAAAATTGTATAACTTTAGAAATTTAATTTATTTTTTTTTGTATTTTTTTTTTATCTTTATAATAAATCTAATCTTTGAGATCAGCAGTATAAAAGTTTGAATATCAGAGTTAGATCAAACAATGCTAACGTAATTATTTGTCATATTTAAATAATTTTGTGTTGGAATGATTAATATTGTTTTTATTTTTCATTTGTTTTTGTTAGGATTACTATCCTTGCTCACCATTATGTGGAAGTAAAACATATTGTAATATTTCTTAGCTACGTTAAATTATAAGCATAAATTAGAGGTTTAAATTTTTTTTCTAAAAACAATTTTAGTGTCACAAAAACATCACGGATGTACTTTACATCGTTTTACGTATTTATTTGTACCAAAATATAATGAGGATAAATATGTAAGAAGAAAATTTTAATATTTTCGTAATTCTTACATTTTTAATTGCATTTCATTTTTCCATTATTTCAATTGACAAATAATCGTTTTCATTCGAATTTTCTGTATCGCACTTTAATTATATAAGATTACATATATCAAATGGGGAAAATTTAAATTTTGAAAAAAATTGTTAAATTATCCTTTTTTAATTTTTTCATAAATTGAAAGAAAAAATTTATTTACATTTTGTGAAATTTTTCAATATTTATGTTTATCTTGTTCGAATTTTTTTTTTTTGTTTATTGAAAAATATTTTTTGTTAGGATTGTCGTTTTATTATTTTTTTAATCATTTTTTTTTTTCATTCTTAAGTAAAAGGGGAAAAAATATTTTTATTAATAATATTAAAATTAAATTTTATACAGTATAATTAAATTTTATAAGCATTTACTTTTCAATTCATACGTTAATATCAATTTGACATAAAAAGTTTTTAAACCCTTTAAATTAATGTTTCTAAATTTGTATGCAGCATTATTACTGCCATGATCTCATATTAATATCATGAATGAATAAACTTATTTATTTCAATCCAGATAGTTTAAATAGTTTAATTTTATTTTATAAAATTTCCAATTATGTGTAATAAATTTTTAATTTTCTGACAAGGAGGAAATGCACGAGCAAATGTCTGGTTACAAAAGGATGCGTCGTGAACATCAAAGTGCATTACTTAAACTAGAAGAGAGATGTAAAGTTGAAATGGAAGCTCATAAAGCATGCTTAGATAAAGAATATGAAAATTTATTAAGTACTTTTTCAAAAGATTTAGAAAAATTATCGGTAATTTAATAAAATATAGATTCGAAACTTTATAATATAAATTGAATTATTTTACTGTGTAGACAAAACACCAACAAGAACTGGAACGCCGAGGAAAACAAAATTTAGTTGCTGAGAAGAAATTACATAAAGAAATATCACTAAAACAAGAAAATGAACGTAAAGCATTTGATATGCATCAAAAACGAGAATATAAAATGAATAAAGAAAGATGGAAACGTGAATTATCAATGGATGACTCAACTCCAAAACGTCAAAGAGATTTAACATTACAAACACAAAAGGAAGATTTGAAAAAAGCTGAAGCGGAAGAAGAAGAACGTTTAATACGTGTTCATAAGTACTATCTTCAACTGGAAATGAGGAAATTTAAAAGAAAGCGAATGTTATTATTACATGAATTGCAAAGTCAATTATTGGGAGATGTAATTTCCAGTACAACTTATAAATGTATTTTATTATTAATTAATTTCTTGTAGGAGTTAAGTAAAAAACAACAGCAGTTGGAACAGGCACATTCAATGTTACTAAAACATCATGAAAAAACTCAAGAATTAGAGTATAAACAGTTAAAGAGTGTTCATAATCTGAGAGAAGAACAGGTTTGTAAAAATTTATATGTACATTAAAATTGATTTTTATATGTTAATCTATTTAGATCTCTAAGCAACATTCAACCGAACTTCAAAATCAACAAAATTATATGGAAGCAGCCAAAAAAGAATTAATCAGGAGACATGCCTTGGAACAAAAACAACAACCAAAAAGCTTAAAAGTAAAATATATTACTAAACTCTTAATATTCATAAAAATTTTATATTATAATTTTTGTATTAATAATATGTAATAATATTAATATCATAAGTTTATATTTTTATATTATATTCATTTTAGCAAAAAGAGTTACAAATTCGTAAGCAATTTAGAGAAACTTGTAAAACTCAAACCAGACAATATAAGGCATTAAAAGCTCAAATTTTGCAAAATACCCCTAAAGAACACCAAAAGGCTGTGATAAAGCAATTGAAAGAAGAGAAGAAGAGAAAATTAGCTTTACTTGGAGAACAAGTATAGATATTTGTTTTTTAATATAGTTTTTATTTTATAAATTTTAAATTAAATAATAAATTTTTTTTAAGTATGAACAAAGTATTGATGACATGCATTGCAAACAAACATTACGTTTAGATGAAAGTCAAGATATTGAAGATCAACAATTACAAGAACGATTAAAATATGAACTTGATATTTTAATGAATTATCAAAGTAAAAATAAAAGTCAGGCTCAAGCTCAGCGTGACAGAGAACGCAAAGAATTGGAAGATCGTGTAAATATAAGAAGATCATTGTTACAGAGCAAGGTAAGGAAAATTTATAAAAACATTGTAAATGATATTGTAATTTTACATTGGTATAATTTACATGTAGATGGAAGCTGAATTGCAACAATTTAACCATGAAAGTTCAGAGAGAGCACGTTTGTTACAAGAAAAACAGCAGAAAGAAATGGAAGCATTCGATGATGAATCATTGTCTTTAGGATTTGGGTAAATATATACATTTAGTTTCATTTGATATCTGAAAAAATGTTTTATCATTAAAAAACATTTTTAAAATTGTTTTTAAGTTCTCTTGAAGTTAGCGAAGAATCAAAGGAACCCTTTCCAGATTTAACTGGAAGTTTATCTGGTTCTATGATAAGTTTAGCGCATAGTCAGAGTTCAACTGGTTTTCCATATACCCCAGGTTCCCTATAGCATAGTTATACATCACGTCGTTCTGTAACCACTTTAAGTGGTACAACAAAATCAACATCGTCATCACTTTCATCAACGTTGACAAAATCAACATCTACTAAAAAACAACAATTTCATTATAATTTAAATCAAAATCTTTTGACGTCTACAGTAATTGAAGAAAAATATAATAAAAATGAACAACAATATGTTGGCGATGGTGGTAATAATGAAGAAACTATGAGACGAATGTCTGTTTCTTCCATGTAAGTTATATAAGTAAAAAAAAAAGATTAACAAGAACAAGAAAATCTTTAATAAAATAAGGAATGCAAATCATTAATAGGTTTTTTTCATTAGCAATTTAATTAGTTTATATTCTATAAATTAATAGAGTAGAGAAGATAATTTTCAGTAAAAAAATGTTATTTTTGTTGGCGATTAAATTAAATATTAAAACAGAAAAAGTCAATAAGAAATAAAAAGCAAGATATTTAAATAGTAAATTTAAAAGATATTTAAATAGTAAATTTAAAAAATACTGAAAATATTTTACCTACAGATACACTTATTCAACACACATTCATAACAATAAAAAGAAAAATAAAATTAATACTGCTATGGCATAAATTTAGAAAAAATTTGCAAATTTATATATATATATATATATATATATATATAAGTATGTATAATTATATAATTTATATACATATATTAAAATAAAAAAAAAACTTTTTTAAGCAAAGCAAATCAAATAAAAATATTTTCATAGTTTCTTTTTCAAAAAAATAAAAATTAAATAAAATACAAAAAAAAAACAAATATATTCATAATATAGCATTTTCTAGGCGTAATTATATCCACTATAAAATAATATTAACATTTTATATTAACTACTCTTGTAGATACATAAACAAATACAAAATATATTTGTCATTAATAATATATTTTGGACGAATTAAATTAAAAACAAAAAGAAGTCGCAAGTAATTGGACAAATTATATTAATTTTAAAATAATCAAAATAAGTTCAGAAATAATAAGGCAACTCATAAATATTTGTTGTGAACATTTATAACTATATAGATTAATTATTTTTTTCTTAACTAAGTTAATCTGTTTTGTTTATTTTATATCATATTCTTTTTTTTAGTCTTTATTGTGAAAACCTTTGTTTTTTTTTTACATTACAAATTTTTGTTTTAATGTTTACTGATTTACTTGCAAAAGAAATATTTTATACCCTCTTGATTTTTTGAAACAATTTGCTATTGAATGTATTTTATGATATAATTAGAATTGTTTTGTTTATGTCTAATGTAAAGTTCTTTTAAAAGTATATTATTTAAACAAAGATATAAAATTTCAAAACAGTAAAAATAAAATAATTTTAGTAAAAAAAAACATTAATAAAATGAATAATATCAACATAAACACATAAAAAAGTTAATATTGAATACTAATTTAAATAAAAATAACATTCACGAAAACAAGTATTCATAATTCCATAATATTAGTTTTAGTATTAATTTATAAAATAAAAATATTATTTAGGAAATGTACCGTGTATATTATTAAAAAAATTTTTTTTTAGAAAAAATTATAAAAAGTTAAACAAAATAATATTGTCTATATATTTACTATTAATATATAGGTATTTTTTTCATATTTCAAAACTATTTTCTTTTTAAATAGGTTTTTTTTTTTGTTTATTTCAAAGCTTTATCTTTTATATAAAAATTACTTTTTTGACATATATTTTTTTTAACAAGTATTATCTTCATGTAATAGAAAACATCACTATTCATGTTTTAATTAAAAAAAACCTAGATTAAAATTATGTAATAATATTTTTAATTATTTTATTGATTTTTTTATTTTCGTGTTAACACAGAATCAGCATTATTTTATTTGATATTTAAAAACTTCAAAATTCTGTGCAATTCTTAATTCATTTTGTAAGTTGTAGTAATTTTGAATAACCATGTAAAATGTGTCAATTGTTTTTAAACAGATAAAAATGAATTAAACAATTTTTACAATAAATACTTTTTTTTTGAAATATTATCTGCAATACAAAATAATAATATTTTTTTTGAAACGTTTATAATGACTTCAATAATGAATACCTTATGCAATAGAACAATGTTTATAGTTATTAATGATGGCTTCAATAATGGATATCATCCTATACAATATAGTATAAATAATATTGTTAGAAGCTATCATATCAATAAAAATGTATAAATTGTCTGTCTTAAATCTGAAAAAAAATAAACAGTTCTCAGAAAATCTAATAAATTTTAATTCACACAAAAATTATTTCTCTAAAACCGCAAAAAATTATTACTGTTTTAATATACGTTCAAGAAAAAAAAATTAATCACTTTTAATTTAATTATTTGATATTATATAAAAAAAATATTCAATATTCATAGTAAAAATTAATTTTTTTATGTTGCCGTTAAAAAATTGGATCACTTTTGAACAATTCTTGTTTTTTCTTTGTTAATAATATTGAATAGTAAAAAAATATAAGATTATAAAAAAAATATGTATATTTAAAGCATATTAGACTATAAATATAAATTTAAAAGATAATCAGATAAAAAGAAGAAAAAAAAATACATACATTTTTCAGAAAATCTTTTAATTATAAACGTTTTTTTTTATTTTACGAATTTTTGTATGTGTAGTTAAATTATACTTTTGATTAAATTAATGTGTATATTTATTACAATAATTTGAAAAAAAAAAAAAAATTTTGCCATATTTATGCTAGTAGATTAAATTTTACCTACGATTACTGTTAAGAAATTTTTTTATTTATGTTTATTTTTGTAATAATATTTTCAATAATTGTACAACTAAATTTATCATAAAAATAAATCTTAATAAAAGTTTCTCTCAAAATAAAAAAAAACAAATGTATAAATAGAGTAAATAGTTTCTATATGATATTTATTCAAAAAATTCTTTTGAAAATTAAAATAATGCTGATCTAATATTGATAGTTTTACAATAACATGGTGTATAAATAAAAATAAGAAACTAACTCTAAAAATATAAAGATAAATCAAATATGTTTGAAATGTCTCGATTTAAATATATATATGTATTTATATTCTCTCAAGCTATTTTAAATTGTTGTTTGTTTTGTATACCATATTTATTTGTTACTGGAACAAGAAATATTGTTTTTGTAAAAAATGTCAACATATTTATAATAAATATATATCGAACAATTAAAAAACAAACAATTAAATTTTTAAAAACAATCAACTTGCAATTTTTACAATATTTTATATATTTAATTGAAGAGATAAGTTAATACTTATTTGATAGAATATTTTATTATTCGTATTATTTATTATATTTATGATATTTTTTTTTTGTATTTAATAAGCTCTATTAAATTATATTTTCTTTGATTTTCATATATAATACATACTCTTATTTATCTATTACGAAATCAAATTATGGGTACACATACAAAAATAATAAAAAAAAGTAAAAAAAATTTTGTAGAGTTATATAATCAATTTATATCATTAATTCCATAAATGAACAATAAATAAAAAAAAATAGAAAAGATTTAAGGTGTTAAATTAAAAGAGAACCTTTATTTTTTTTTTATTTCAAAACTAAAAGTATAGTTTAATATTTAATGCTTAAAACAGCATTAAATTAGTTGACTATAAATTTATAAATAATCTTTTGTAAATAATTTGCATTAGTAGAATTAATAAACCTAATATAATTAAAAGATATAAAAGTAATAAAAAAAATAAATTAATAAATTAAAAAAATTAATTATCAATATTCGATTTGGAAAATAAAATGTATTAATATAAAAAAAATTGCAAATTTTTGTTAATTAAATATTTTTTTGTTTTTATATATACAAGAAAAGAAAAAATGGTAATCGAAAATAAAATAGTGAAAATTAGTTTATTACCGTAATTATTTTTTTTTTAAGTGATGAATTTACTAAGGTTTTAATCAAGTCAAGATTAATAATGTGGGATTTATTAGAGAAATGAATTTGCGAAATTGAAAAAAGAAATTGCGCTTAATATTTGTGGAAATATAATTTTATATTTAACTGATTTCTAAACAAACAAATAACAGTTAATAAATTATATTAAATTTAACTAAAAGCATCTAAAAGCATTGATTTTGTTCTTAATACATTTATTTCGATTATATATTTTATCATATAACTTAATAATAAATTAATGTAGTTTACATTTTTTTAAAGAAACGTTTTTCTGTAACATATTTTAATTTTAATCAACAAACATTATTTTTAAATTTGTTCCATTAAAGAATCGAGGAATGTATGTTTATTTATAATTTTTGTTGTTGCTATAACGAATTCAACATTATTACCCTCCTGTGTTGATAAAAATCTTAATGCTGCAATTTCAGCGAAAGTACAACCACCAACAAAAAACACTAAAATTACCCTGGGTGAATCAGATTGTGATTTTTCACTAGTATATGATGCCCTTCTTCCGCCATTCAATGGAGCTTGAAAATCTTCAAAAAATGGACTTGGTAATATATTTAATACATTTTTAACCGATTGCCATCCATTTACTTTCAAGATTTGTTCAACAATTCGAACTGTGAGTGGTGCATAAAAACTATGGACATAACTTATATCCGATGGTGAAATTTCTTTAACTTCGTCAACCGTTAAATTTAAAGTCTGAAATATTAAAACAAAATTTATTTATTAAAATATTAAAAATAACCTTGTTCAAATTAAGTTTTGCAATATAAAAATTTTTACTTTTTTTAAAACTGCATAGGATCTTGTCTCAGTTTGTGTTTTGAAAAGTCCGGCTTTCTCTAAGTTGCTTAAAGTCAAAAGACTTTTTAATCCATAAACATGAACAAGTTCTCTTTTGTAATAATCAAGGATCTAATTAAGAAAATAATTAAAAATTATAAATATGTATTATAGGAAAACTTTATTTTATTATAACCTTAGGTTTAAAACCAGAAGCTGCTATACATTGCATGCAAATTAAACGGATTACTTTCTCAAAGTCTTCTTTTTTAGCTATTAGGTCTTCTATATAACTACTTGTTTTATCAATGTTAAGGCAACTCATAAATTCTTGCTCAACAGCTAAATCATCTAAAAATGAAAAGGAATCGGCGATTTCTTTAATCATTTGTGCTATAGTTGTATGGGTTGCGACAGATTGTTTTTTTGCCATGATACCTGGTAGCCGTTCAACAAATTTTTTTATTTCTTGAACTGATTTATCATTATGTTTTTGTTCTAATTGTTCACTTATAGCATTTGCATGTTTTGATAAAATTAGTCCAACTTCATTAAAATTCTTACCTCTGAGTTCTGAAAATATTTCATCAGTAGAGTTTAATAAAACTTTCTGTTTTTCATCAGTATTTGTTTGAAATCTTTCTTCATTGGAATTTGAAAAATTTTCTTTTGGAAAGCGACCAATTCCTTGGTTTATTCCATAATTTTCGTCGATTAGTCCTTCATATGTTAACTGCGTGGCCAAAACACTCATAAGATCAATTGATCGATCTAATATTAGCATCTGATCTATTAGACCTCTCTCAGAATTAAACATAGACTTTTCTTCGTGACCTAAAGTTTTTGCATATTGCCAAACTTTTTCGGCGTAATTTCCCTTTCCATAGACTTTTGGGATCCTTCCATAAATTTTTTGCAAATTAACGAGACCTAACGCTGCTTCATATAAACATGTTGTATCTTCATCAATTACTAAATCCCGGTAAGATCTATTTTGTTCCATTGAAATAATATCTTTGTCGATTGCAAAAAATTCCCATTTCAATTCAAAAATACCTTTAAAACTTCCATAAACATTTTTTTGAGTCAAACGTATTTTACAAAATTCTGAGCATCTTGGTACAAAATATAGATAATAATGTTTCCGAATTCCTTTATGTTTACGCTTATCGTCATTTTCACTAAGTAAATTTTGAGCAATATAATCCATCATTCGTATATCTGGCCTTGATATAAATATAACATTTTTTACATCTAGATCTGGTAATGGGCCAGATCTAATTGGTAATTTTTTAATGTTTGTTAATATTGATGAATCTATCACTAAATTTAATAGGCTATCAATATTATTTTCTGTGTCGAAAATAATTGCTTTCGAACCTTCTATCTTTTCTAACAAATTTAAAAAATCTTTATTAGCATTTTCCTGCAGTAAAGCTAAATTAACTCTATATCCAGTCAAAAAAGAAAATTTTGACATTGTGTAATGAATTTTATAAACTTTTTAGTTAACTTTATTTTTAATAAAATTTATGAATGTTTTTTAGTTATTTATTGAATCATTGTAATTATACAAAATATTTATCTCTAATTTCTAGTTACAGTCAACAACAAGAATAAAAATCTAAGAAATAAAGAAATTAGAATAAACAATTCAATTACCAGCTGTGAGCTAAGTTTCAAAATTTGTCAAAAATTAAAGCCCCCTACTGACAAATTGAAACATTTATTTAAATGGTCGATGTAGTGGTTATCAAATGGTTATCAAAAATGTTAAATGTCATGGTACATTTTTTCTCGAGTATTAAAAATTGGAATAAAATAATTTCGAATTGGAAAATAAAAATTAAACAAAGGAACATAGATATATTAACTAATAGATGGGAAGTTAGGTATAGTCGTTTCTTTTCTTATGTGTTTTCCTATCTTAAGGTATTCAGTCAAAGAAATATATGCATTTTATAATATGTATACATATCGTTCACTCAGCTGTTGATATTTATTAAAATAATGTAAAGCAGTTTTTCATAACAAGTTTCATTCAGATTTTAAGTTTTTATATTACTTAATAATTGATATATTTTGTTTTTAAAATTAAAATTTAATTTAATTAAGGTTATTCAAAATTTTAACTACTTGTAAAGTAACAAAATAAGTGATAAATTTTTTTTAAAAATTAGAAATGAAATGATTTCACCTTTTAGGAACCTATTTCTGAGGAAACTAAAGCAATACTTGCGCACGGTTCACTCAGTTGTTTCTCAAAATTGGCTGAAAATATTTTCTTCACTGCCTATCTATTAGTTAATATATCTATGCAAAGAAATATATATATATACAGGGTTTTCCAATTTAAGTGATTGGAATTTAAAAAAAAAAAACACACTAATTGTTAAGGAAAATGTTTTTTATTTCATGTGAAGTACAATCGATACAATTAAGTTCTGAATAAAACGTCATTCAAATGGCCTCCACGACTTCTTTTGCAGGAACGAATTCGACGAACCCAATTTTCGAGCATTTTTTCCACTAAATCAAGTTGTATGTCATGAATAGTACGTTCAATATTGACTTCTAAATCTTGAAGAGAGTCTGGTTTATTGCTAAAGACCAATGCCTTCAAATAACCCCACAAGAAATAGTCTAATGGTGTTAAATCACAACTTCTTGGAGGCCATTCAATGTCACAATTTGTTGAAATAATCGAATCTCTAAACTTTTTTCGCAATAATTCGGTTGTTGCACGTGCTGTGTGGCACGTAGCCCCATCTTGTTGGAACCAGATGTTGTCAAGATCAACTTCTTGCAATTTCGGCCATAAAAAGTTGGTTATCATCGATCTATACCGCTCTCCATTGATAGTAAAGGTGACATTTATCAGTTTCATTTGGAAAGAAGTACGGACCGATGATTCCACCAGACCTAAAACTACACCAAACTGTCAATTTAGGTGAATGTAATGGTTGTTCATGAATAATTTGTGGATTTTTGCACCAGAATCGCAAATTTTGTTTACCGCAACACTCAGATGAAAGTGAGCCTCATCGGAGAAGATGATTTTCTTAAAAAAATCGTTATCGTTTTCAAGTTGTTCCAAGACAAAATCAGCAAATTCACGATGTTTACGGTGGTCCATGATGAAATTGTAAACATTACTGAATACAATGAAATTAAAAAGACAGATCATGACATACAAATGGCCGAAACGTCGCTTAGAAATCATATCACTCAAATTGGAAAACCCGTTATGTATATTTTTTTAATGCATTTCTTTATAACATAATGTGAACAGGAAATACACAGCCTTTTCTGCTCAGGTGTGGCTGTAAATGTCGTAAGGGGGAATAACTCTTACGACGTGTGGGATTTGAACCCACACTCCCTCGGAGTTTACAGCGTATTTTATACGTACCCCCACTAGGCCACCGAGGCCCTCATTTATTTTAAAATCCATTAGTAATACATTAAGACAAATACGTTGATTTACACTGGTTACACTTTAAGCAATCTAACATAAATTTTATAGGTGTATATCTATTTAATTTTAGTATGACCCTCATTCCCTTATTCTGCACTTTTTGCTTCCTATTTAGGTCTTCTTTGTTGGCTGTAAAAAGAAAATAGGAACAATATTCGAAATGAGGTCTCACCATAGTGTTGTATATTTTAATTGTAGTTGAAATCGAAAGTTTGTTACAAATTTTAGTGAAAAAAAAAAGTTTTCTTTGCCACTTTTTTGAAAACGTAAATAAAGCTTTAAAATTTAATTTTTCATCATTGATGACCTCTAAATATTTTACTTCTTTTACATTTTTTATTTTTGTATTATTAATTTTAATATTATTTTGCAGCCTACTATATCTTGTTATACAGTTTGTTTTTGAAACATTAAGTTTTATTTTATTTACTTCAAACCATTCATTAGGCCCTGATTTCGATAGACATATAACTTTCATTTTTTATGAAAAACAAAATTTTTGATTTCGATAGTCATAAAAAATGAAAGAAAGCCCATTAATTTGTGAATTAGAAGTCGTTCCGACATGATTAAAAAAAAGGTACTCAGTACTCACCGATTTTGTAGTAAAATTTAAATATCATAAAAAAAAAATAAAAAAGTTCAACTTTTAAGTCCCCCCCAAAAAACAGAACCCAAAAACTAAGGAACCACTTCTCGGCTCTTTTTTTAAATGAAATGACTATCGAAATCAGGACCTAAGTTTGTTGAGTTCCTCATTTATTGTGCCGTGTGCCGGGTACATTCCTCAATATTTTCGTATGTGACGTAAAGTAACGCATCATCTGCAAAAAATACCAATTTGGCTGAATTTGCCGTTCTTTCCCTGTCATTAACGTATATTACGAAGAGTAGTGGTCCAAGTACTGATCCTTGGGTTACCTCTAATGTCACATCAATTGCATTCGACATCTTTCTGTTAACTCTTATGCGTTGTTTTCGTTTACTTAAGTACATATGTTTACTGTAAACACCGAGTGAGTGTGGGTTCGAATCCCACACACATCGTAAGAGTTATTCCCCCTTACGACATTTACAGCTACGTCTGAAAAAGGAAAGGCTGTGTAATTTTCTGTTCACATTTATGTGGCAGAGGAATGCAATAAAAAAAAAATTTCTCTATCAACTGTTTCAAACCCTCTCTTAAGATCTACAAAAAAGGCCACAACACATTTTTTTTATTAACCGTCACTTTCCAGTTCATGAGGACCAAATTTAGAAGCGATTCACAATTGTGTCCCTTCCTAAATCCAGACTGGTATACAGACATGAGATTGTTACATTCAAAATATGCTTCCAGCTGCTGGTATACCACATTCTCTAATATTTTAGCTTTAATCGACTCTGTGTTAATTGGACGAAATTCATCACTTTTTATTTTATTTTTGGTATTGGTATAACCATTGTTTCTTTTCATACTTCCGGGAAGATACAAGAGCGCAAAGAGCAGTTTATTATCGATAACAGATTTTCACCGATTAAGTGAAATAAATCTTTAAAAACTGTTATATTTATATCCAAATCTTTTTTATTCTTAATTTTATTGATTATTAATTTTAATTCATTTAGAGTAATCGGATTATATTTAAATTTAGCTGTTGTATTATTAATATAATTTTTGTATTGTCTTACTGGAATATCTTTGTTTATTTTATTTTATACTTGTTATAAAAAAATCATTAAATTTATTTACAATTTCTAAACTATCTGTGTGTATTTGATTTTTAAAATTAACTGAATTGATTTAATTTTTTGTTATATTTAAAACCAGACTTTTTTTATCGATTTCCTCATTTATTTCTGATCTGAACAATTTCCTATTTTATTTTTTATATAATAATTTTTTGCGTTATTAATTTTATTTTTATATTCATTTCTTGTGAGTTTATGTTTAATCGATTTAAATTGACTGTTTAATATTTTTGCCGTTTTATATTGGCATATGTACTTTATTTATCTTCATTTCTTGTGGTTCATTAGTATACCATTTTTTTGGTTTAAAATATGATTTTATAATTTCAATAAAATCATTCATTATTTGTCTTAGGTCTTCGCTGAAAACGTTGGCTTTTATGGTACAATTCAAATATACTGTTAATATATCATTTCCGAGTAATTTTCTTATAAATGCATTTTTTATATTTTTATTACATTTTTTCTATTTTTTGTATCTAAATTTCATTTACACTAATTGTTTCATGATCACTTATGCAGTTGTTCTCGTCGATGTATGTTTTAACATTGTATTTATCATTTACTAATACATTATCAATTAATCAGAGAATTAATGTTTTTGCATCTTTCCTTATTCTGGTGTAGTTGCTTACTATCATGTTAAAACCACTATCGTTGATAAAATCTTTAACCCTATTTTTTGTACCGTTGTCAGAAAACCAATCTATATTAAAATCCCCCATTACAACGATTTTATCAGTTATTTCGCTTAGTTCATCCATAAATATATTAAATTGCATAAAGAAATTATTTAAGTTGGAATAGTGAGGTGCTCTATATATGCCAAGTAGATATATCACATTTGAAATTTTGTATAAATGTTTTATATTTTTATAACAATAATACAGGATTCAACTCCTTCTATAATTTCCTTAATTTTCATACAATTACACTATTCCTTTATATAAAATAAGCATCCTCCTGTGTGGCGTGAGATGGAGTCGAGTCTAATGGTTTTATAATTATGGATGTCAATTAAATGATCTTCATCCGAATGATCCATATTAGCTTTTCTGTTTCACAAAAATTGTTAATTAAACTTTTAAAGTTTAGATAAACAGCTTCGATATTTGCTAACTGCTATTTGAATATTTTCTTTTTTGTGATTTCTATTTTTTTCATCAATGTAGGACAATTTCTATCAAACATATGCGCAGTATCAAAGACTATACATATATATGTCTTTGGCAGTATGTACTGCTAGTTTTAATGATTCGTTTACTCTACACAATTTATACATATATGATTGTTTTCTACACACTCCTTTACTGTATGATCTCCTCCACATTTAATACAAACTTTTGTTTTTATAGTACATTTCTAATTAACTTTATATTTATACAGTATAATAATAACTAGGTGTAATTTTAGGAAAAGGATCAAGTTTTGTAAAATTAATCTTGACAGGAGGCTATGATTATCACCTAATACTAGCTCAAGCTGTTTGGTTGATACGCAGAGGCATTCATGAATTAATAATCGAGGAAGTAACAACAAAATTTAGAATAGGAATATTTTTTCAATTGTATAAATTATATAAATTTATTGTAAACTATATAAAGTAATGTTAATAATAAATTAAACTATGTACTGTCAAAGACTATACATTCCATAGATATATTACTAATGCTGCCCATACACGGTGGACTAGGTTGTAAACTTAGTACGCGGACAGGTTTTAGAACCATACCACACACTTATCTAACCGTTGTAATTATGTACTTTATATTTTTTATTATTTTCTCAAATCAAAAAATGTCAATGTTAAAATGACATTTAAGTTGTACAACTTGCCCATATACGATACAACTCAACTACAAACCAAAGACTCCGCCCACAAAAATCAAAATTTTTTGATATTCTTCTCTAAATATTTTACTTCTTTTACATTTTTTATTTTTGTATTATTAATTTTAATATTATTTTGCAGCCTACTATATCTTGTTATACAGTTTGTTTTTGAAACATTAAGTTTTATTTTATTTACTTCAAACCATTCATTAGGCCCTGATTTCGATAGACATATAACTTTCATTTTTTATGAAAAACAAAATTTTTGATTTCGATAGTCATAAAAAATGAAAGAAAGCCCATTAATTTGTGAATTAGAAGTCGTTCCGACATGATTAAAAAAAAGGTACTCAGTACTCACCGATTTTGTAGTAAAATTTAAATATCATAAAAAAAAAATAAAAAAGTTCAACTTTTAAGTCCCCCCCAAAAAACAGAACCCAAAAACTAAGGAACCACTTCTCGGCTCTTTTTTTAAATGAAATGACTATCGAAATCAGGACCTAAGTTTGTTGAGTTCCTCATTTATTGTGCCGTGTGCCGGGTACATTCCTCAATATTTTCGTATGTGACGTAAAGTAACGCATCATCTGCAAAAAATACCAATTTGGCTGAATTTGCCGTTCTTTCCCTGTCATTAACGTATATTACGAAGAGTAGTGGTCCAAGTACTGATCCTTGGGTTACCTCTAATGTCACATCAATTGCATTCGACATCTTTCTGTTAACTCTTATGCGTTGTTTTCGTTTACTTAAGTACATATGTTTACTGTAAACACCGAGTGAGTGTGGGTTCGAATCCCACACACATCGTAAGAGTTATTCCCCCTTACGACATTTACAGCTACGTCTGAAAAAGGAAAGGCTGTGTAATTTTCTGTTCACATTTATGTGGCAGAGGAATGCAATAAAAAAAAAATTTCTCTATCAACTGTTTCAAACCCTCTCTTAAGATCTACAAAAAAGGCCACAACACATTTTTTTTATTAACCGTCACTTTCCAGTTCATGAGGACCAAATTTAGAAGCGATTCACAATTGTGTCCCTTCCTAAATCCAGACTGGTATACAGACATGAGATTGTTACATTCAAAATATGCTTCCAGCTGCTGGTATACCACATTCTCTAATATTTTAGCTTTAATCGACTCTGTGTTAATTGGACGAAATTCATCACTTTTTATTTTATTTTTGGTATTGGTATAACCAGAGGTATAACCATTGTTTCTTTTCATACTTCCGGGAAGATACAAGAGCGCAAAGAGCAGTTTATTATCGATAACAGATTTTCACCGATTAAGTGAAATAAATCTTTAAAAACTGTTATATTTATATCCAAATCTTTTTTATTCTTAATTTTATTGATTATTAATTTTAATTCATTTAGAGTAATCGGATTATATTTAAATTTAGCTGTTGTATTATTAATATAATTTTTGTATTGTCTTACTGGAATATCTTTGTTTATTTTATTTTATACTTGTTATAAAAAAATCATTAAATTTATTTACAATTTCTAAACTATCTGTGTGTATTTCATTTTTAAAATTAACTGAATTGATTTAATTTTTTGTTATATTTAAAACCAGACTTTTTTTATCGATTTCCTCATTTATTTCTGATCTGAACAATTTCCTATTTTATTTTTTATATAATAATTTTTTGCGTTATTAATTTTATTTTTATATTCATTTCTTGTGAGTTTATGTTTAATCGATTTAAATTGACTGTTTAATATTTTTGCCGTTTTATATTGGCATATGTACTTTATTTATCTTCATTTCTTGTGGTTCATTAGTATACCATTTTTTTGGTTTAAAATATGATTTTATAATTTCAATAAAATCATTCATTATTTGTCTTAGGTCTTCGCTGAAAACGTTGGCTTTTATGGTACAATTCAAATATACTGTTAATATATCATTTCCGAGTAATTTTCTTATAAATGCATTTTTTATATTTTTATTACATTTTTTCTATTTTTTGTATCTAAATTTCATTTACACTAATTGTTTTATGATCACTTATGCAGTTGTTCTCGTCGATGTATGTTTTAACATTGTATTTATCATTTACTAATACATTATCAATTAATCAGAGAATTAATGTTTTTGCATCTTTCCTTATTCTGGTGTAGTTGCTTACTATCATGTTAAAACCACTATCGTTGATAAAATCTTTAACCCTATTTTTTGTACCGTTGTCAGAAAACCAATCTATATTAAAATCCCCCATTACAACGATTTTATCAGTTATTTCGCTTAGTTCATCCATAAATATATTAAATTGCATAAAGAAATTATTTAAGTTGGAATAGTGAGGTGCTCTATATATGCCAAGTAGATATATCACATTTGAAATTTTGTATAAATGTTTTATATTTTTATAACAATAATACAGGATTCAACTCCTTCTATAATTTCCTTAATTTTCATACAATTACACTATTCCTTTATATAAAATAAGCATCCTCCTGTGTGGCGTGAGATGGAGTCGAGTCTAATGGTTTTATAATTATGGATGTCAATTAAATGATCTTCATC
This sequence comes from Poecilobothrus nobilitatus, assembly GCA_947095535.1. NCBI lineage: Eukaryota > Metazoa > Arthropoda > Insecta > Diptera > Dolichopodidae > Poecilobothrus > Poecilobothrus nobilitatus. The sequence goes on from OX352773.1 coordinate 94,577,762, forward strand.
CGAATGATCCATATTAGCTTTTCTGTTTCACAAAAATTGTTAATTAAACTTTTAAAGTTTAGATAAACAGCTTCGATATTTGCTAACTGCTATTTGAATATTTTCTTTTTTGTGATTTCTATTTTTTTCATCAATGTAGGACAATTTCTATCAAACATATGCGCAGTATCAAAGACTATACATATATATGTCTTTGGCAGTATGTACTGCTAGTTTTAATGATTCGTTTACTCTACACAATTTATACATATATGATTGTTTTCTACACACTCCTTTACTGTATGATCTCCTCCACATTTAATACAAACTTTTGTTTTTATAGTACATTTCTAATTAACTTTATATTTATACAGTATAATAATAACTAGGTGTAATTTTAGGAAAAGGATCAAGTTTTGTAAAATTAATCTTGACAGGAGGCTATGATTATCACCTAATACTAGCTCAAGCTGTTTGGTTGATACGCAGAGGCATTCATGAATTAATAATCGAGGAAGTAACAACAAAATTTAGAATAGGAATATTTTTTCAATTGTATAAATTATATAAATTTATTGTAAACTATATAAAGTAATGTTAATAATAAATTAAACTATGTACTGTCAAAGACTATACATTCCATAGATATATTACTAATGCTGCCCATACACGGTGGACTAGGTTGTAAACTTAGTACGCGGACAGGTTTTAGAACCATACCACACACTTATCTAACCGTTGTAATTATGTACTTTATATTTTTTATTATTTTCTCAAATCAAAAAATGTCAATGTTAAAATGACATTTAAGTTGTACAACTTGCCCATATACGATACAACTCAACTACAAACCAAAGACTCCGCCCACAAAAATCAAAATTTTTTGATATTCTTCCAACCAACTTTTCAACCATCAAAATGGTTTTAGACGATACAATTTATCAAGTCCGCGTACCAAGTTTTTAACCTAGTCCGCCGTGTATGGGCAGCATTATAGATAGGCAGTGAAGAAAATATTTTCAGCCAATTTTGAGAAACAGCTGAGTGAACCGTGCGTTTTTATTGCTTTAGTTGCCTCAGAAATAGGTCCTAAAAGGTGAAATAAATTCATTTCTAATTTTTTTAACGATTTTATCACTAATTTTGTTACTTTACAAGTAGTTAAAATTTTGAATAACCTTAATTAAATTAAATTTTAATTTTAAAAACAAAATATATCAATTATTAAGTAATATAAAACTTAAAATCTCTGAATAAACTGGTTATGAAAAACTGCTTTACATTATTTTAATAAATATAAACAGCTGAGTGAACGAAATGTATACATATTATAAAATGCATATGTGTTTTTTTGACTGAATACCTTAAGATAAGAAAACACATAAGAAGAAAAGAAACAACTATACCTAACTTCCCATCTATTAGTTAATATATCTATGATACATTCGAAGTAGAACAAATTTTTTAGTATAGAAAATAAAAATGTGCCGCAAATAGTCGCGACATCTATCAATATGAAATTTATTCATCTTTTATGTTATACTAAATTCGTTTTTTTTTTAAATTTTAAATATACATAAACGTTTTTCATTCTTTTTTTTGATAAAAAATCATATACAATTTAACCTTGAATAAAAAAAAAAATTTTCTAAATAAAATAAATTGGTGTGTATGTACATTGTAACTCGTATTGCTATACTAGGATAGATAATAATTTGAATACTGGTAATTTAATGTAGGTTTTTGTAAGTAATTTAGATTCGATTGTTAGTTTTAAATAAATTTTATTTATTCTAGTTATATAATATTACAATTCATTAACATAAAATTTACAATAAAACAATTTTTAAAATACAAAGAAAAGATTACTTATCTGCATGCTGTGCTGTATGTGTTATAAACCGAAGTAACGAGAATGTATGTTAAAATTTGTATAGCCTTTGAATGAAATATGAAAAGTCTATAGAATAGAATAGTCTTGTTACTGTTCATTTGATCTTGAAAAAAGTCAAGGGTTTTTTATGCCAAATGGAATATTTCGTTTTTAGGATTGAATTTCTTGACATGTTGGAAGATATATGAGGGAGTAATGATAACCAGCTAGCTGACGTTATTTCATCTTTACCCATCTTGACATGTTGGAATATGTGTCAATTTGAGTACGCATAGATTTATTGTATGTCGATACTTAGGGTATTCCACTTTTGGCTTTTTTCCTTGTTGTTAAGTAATTGAATTCAAATAGAAAATGTTAAATGTTGGATATTAGCTTTGTTTAATAAATATGGACATTATACAACAAGAATAAAGTGAATAAAATAAAAAAAATAAACATTTATCACTTTTATGTCCATTCGCAAAGCACTTCAAACATCTACGCACATCGTAGAATTCATACACTCTACAATAACAATTGTGCCATCCCATTCTAATTCTTTCTAGTTCTAAAATATTTTTAAAATCGCCAATGTGCAATTCAATTGTCCATTGTGTAGTTCATTTTAAAAAATTAAATTTTTATTTTTATAAGCTTTAAATTCTAATTACCTTTACTTCTGCTTCAAATTTTAATTCGCTTTGTTTGATTATTTTCTCTTATTTTCTTTGATTATTTTTAATTAAACAAAACACCTTCTCATTATTAATTATTGTTATTATAGATATAATTTCTGATTGTTATCTAGTTAGAATTATTTTATTTAAATTTTTCAAATCGTATATGATAAATTTTATACAAAACTATCTTTATATTTGTCATAAGTACTATGACGGCCATTTAAAAACGTGAATGTCAAGGCTTGTCAGTATAAAGGTGGCTCTGACCATATCTGGATATGTCCAAGTTTCCAGCAGCTATTTAAAATTATTTCTACAACTTTTGTTAGAGGCGTTGATTTAGGTAACTGTCGTTGAATTACTCGACTGTCAGTTGAGTTTTCAGAAAATAAAGTCTTCTAAAACAATTTTCATATAGCTAGTTTTAAATTTTAAATATTATATTATATTAATAGTTCAATTTACTTATGTTATTATAAAATATTGCTTTATAAAAATGGCAAATGAAAAATATAAAGAAACTTTGAAAAGACTTGCGAGTGAATCAAAGTAAATAAAAAAAGACCAAAGAAAATTTATTAAAACTATAAACCATAGATTTTATTCAAACCATTTGTTTTGTTTTAGTGAAAAATTTACACCTGATAGAATTCTACTAACATTTAGGGAAGCAAAGGATAATAGTTCAAATGCAAAATTAATAACTATTATAAAAATTTTGTCAAAATCTCAACCTTGTGGTAAAGAAAATTTAGCAGAGTTCTGTGAACTTTTGGAAAGGTATTTTAAAATCTTCTAAAATTGCTTTAAATGTAATTCATTTAAAATTTAATTTAGAAAATCTCCAATTTATTGCCTATTAAATTTTCTGAATCATTATTCAGATACAAAAGGTACTCCAATAACATCTACTCCATTAGTTAATTCCACAAGACAAGTCACTGAAATTCAAAAAGCAAATACACCAAATGTTACAAATGTAATAAAATTAAAATACACTATAATTATCAATAACTACAAAAAAAAAATCTTATTTTAGATTAAAGAAAGAATTGTTCAAGCTGCCTCTTCCAGTCTTAATAAAACCGCCATTACAGAGCAGTGTAGTCCAGGTGGAACATTTGCGTCTTCTAATAAAAATCAAAACCAAACAACATTATGGGAATTGCCAAAAATGGATATTTTACTATTTCAACAAGTTAATATATCTGCAATTCCAAAAATAAGTCAAGAAACTCTGTTGTTATATGATCTTATATATTGTTTGAGTGGTATTCAGGGGGCTTATATTATTCCTGAAGAAATTTATAATGGGGATAAATACGAGATTAAATTTAAAGTTTCTGAACAAATTGACAGTTCATTAAAAAATTTAGCTCAAGAGATTTTGCCACTAGCATCCTATTTTCTGTGTGTACAGAAATTTATTCTTGAAGCATCCGGGCTAGATTCTGGACAAGTTTTACAAGCATTAACAGCGGCACTGAGAGCTTTAACAAACGACTACTATGTATGTTAACGGAGTTATGTGATTATATTTGTTTTTTTTAATACTTAGTTTAATATTCAGCTTCTTTTATCTCAACTCGAATCAGAATTGGTAAATGGTAATTTAACACTTTACAATTTGTATTATTATACCCGTCCAACATTTGATGCAATGGAAGTGATTGCTAGTGTATTGTCTGAAATAATAACTGTAAAGTACAAAATATAATTAAATAAAATATAATACTATATACATACTATATTTTAGAAAAAACTTAGAGGTGGTCGTGTATTAACTCTTTTGTACGATAAAATTAATGCTTTAACTGGAAGAGAAGAATCACAAAAAATATTAGTTAAATTAACACAAAATGTTTCAGTACCTTACATGGACATATTGCAATTATGGATTCAAAAAGGTGTTATAAATGATCCACAACAAGAATTCTTGGTTGAAGATAATGAAGTTATTCGTCGGGAAGAATTACCCGAACATTATTCTGCTGATTATTGGGAAAAAAGGTATTTTTTATAATGGAGTATTTTTTTTATTAAATAAAAATACTATTTTAGGTATACTTTGAGAAGAGAAAGAATTCCGAGCTTTTTAGAAAAAGTATCGGATGTTATTTTACGCACAGGAAAATATTTGAATGTTATCAGACAATGTGGTAAAAAGGTCGCCTTGCCTCAAATAATGAATCTTTCATTTTCTCCAACAAATAATAATTACATAAATGTCATACAAAATGCATATCACTTTGCCTCAAAAAATTTACTTGAAGTTTTGCTTAAAGAAAATGATTTAATGGGACATTTAATGTCAGTTAAACGATATCTTCTTCTTTATCAAGGAGATTTTATAACTCAATTTATGGATGCTTGCGAAGATGAACTTTCTAAAAATGTTGATAAAGTTTTACCTATGAAATTAGAAAATTTATTAGGTTTAACATTACGTTTGTCTTCTGCAAAAAACGATCCCTATAAAGATGATTGGCATTGTGAACTTCTTATAAATGATTTAGATACTCAAATCACAAAAATTATGATAAAGAAAGAAGGTAAAGCTATTTTTATTATCAATAACAAAATTTTTAATTACTATTAAATTATATTTTAGATTATTGGAAATCACATGATAGTTTAAATTTAGTTGGATTAGAATGTTTCGCTTTTCGTTATGAAGTAAAGTGGCCAGTGTCATTAGTTTTAAATCATATTGCCATTTCTAAATACCAAATGCTTTTTAGACAATTGTTTTATTGTAAACACGTCGAACGTCAATTGTGCAAGTAAATGTTTTTTTTTATTTAATAATTTTTGATTTAATATTACAAAGTATTTCTTAGAGTATGGAAAGAAAATAGTACAGCTAAAAAATTCTCTTCAAATGTTGCAGAACAATATAGATCAGCTTTCACATTAAGACAAAGAATGATGAACGCAGTTCAAAATATTGAGTATTATATGATGATTGAAGTCATAGAACCAAATTGGCATGTTTTTATAGAAAAAATTGCTAATGTAAGTACGATAAAATTATAATTATTTCATTATCTTGGCTTAACTTATTTTATATTAGCTTTCACCTTAACATAATACTCTCTTTTTAAGGTTGAAAACGTTGATGAAGTTTTATATGTTCATCAAGATTTTCTTGATCAGTGTATTCGAAATTGTATGTTGACATATCCTCATGTTTTAAGATCGATAATAAAGTTATGCAAAGTTTGTCTAAATTTTTGTGAGTTTATACAAGTACGTATATATTTTTACAACACATAATAATGTCTTAAAATTTTAATCTTTATTTAATTAATATTTTACTAACTCTTAATTATTTTTTCTTCTCTTTAAATATATGAAAAAAAAAATTAATTTTTGGATACATTATATGTCTGTAATATAAAATTGTATATACATATTTTTTTTCGTTATAAAAACAAAAACAATTGTATTATATAATATGTCTTTTTGTATTGTTTTGTTATATTTGTATTTAAATTAATATGAAATTATTAGAAAGCTCAGCGTCATTTTTTTGATGCTGAACTTAAGTCAATGTTATGTTTAAGTGATGAAGATGAGGGATCTGAATCGGAAAAAGAAACTTCTAGTCAATTACAGGTAGAAAAGAAAATAGATAAATATTACTAGTTTGAAACACATTCTTTTTCACAAACATTTTCTTAATTCAATGCATCGGTTTTTATTTTAGCTAAAACATTTTAATTATAAATTTCATAAATTTTTAGAATTATTTACACTACCTAGTAGTTTTGTACTAGCAATTATATATTGGTATGTAGGTAATCATTTTTTTTTATTATGTAGACAGAGTCTTCTTTAGCACCAACTGACACGTTTTCAGAAAGGGTAAAACGTTTTGATCTAGAATTTACTGGCTTATTAATTGGATTATTGAAACAAATAAATGATGTAGCTGCTGAAAATCCAGCTGATCGTTGTATTAATTTAGTACATCGGTAATAGAAAAAGATATTTACTAATATTTTATTATTTTATTGTAAATGTATGGTTCTGTTCTTTATAGGATTAACTTTAACTCATTTTATAATGATCAAATGGAAAAATTATGTGCCAAAGACGCTATGCCATCACACTTTTAAATTAAGAATACAAAAATCATATTTTTTAATATTGTTTTAAGTTTGTTTAAAATAAAATTTGAATTTAAAAATCTACTTTTTTATTGAATTAACATGCTTTATTATTTTATAGTTTATCTTTATCTCTTATTACCTTATTATTTTTCGCAAATTTATTTTAATTAAAATTAACAAATTTTATTATAGTTCTTTTTGACGAATTTCATAAGGATTAATGGTGATATAATTTTAATATTAAAAAAAATTATATCGGCAAAATTTTGCGTTATTGAACAATGGAGAACACAATTATAAGTAAGTAATCCAACTATGTATGTTCTTTTTTTTTATTGCACATCTCTGCCACATAAATGTGGACAGGAAATTGCACAGCCTTTCCTGTTCAGGCGTGGCTGCAAATGGCGTAAGGAGGAATAACTCTTACGACGTGTGTGAGAATCGAGCCCTCACACTTCCTCGATGTTTACAGCATATTTTATACGCTCTTACCCACTAGGCCACCGAGGTCCCCACTATGTATGTATGTATGTGGGAATGCAGAAATCATAAATTACACCACTCTACATTTCACATTAAATTATTACATATGGCACATTCGGACGGTGATCCTAATATTTAGAAAACAACATTTATTTCATATAAAAAAAAACAACATATGACCTTTTTATTTACTGTTCTTTTTCTAAATCATATATAAAAAGAAAGAAGTTTATCATTAAGAACGTGGCCGTGGAAGAAGTAAAAAGTCGATTCTAAAATATATAATTAATACATTTTGTTCAATATTATAATAATTTTTATTATATTAAGTACGTAGTGTTGGATATAATTTTAGTTTAAAAAAAACATTATTTTGAACTTTTTTTAAAAATACATTAATATTAAATCTTGAAGAATAATTTTTATTTAATATCAATCAAAGTTTTGCTTATTTAAATTGGAACAGTTGAATAATTTAATATGGAATTCTTTCATTTTGTCAATTAAAACAAAAAAAATTATCATTAAATATATACTATTTTGTTATTAATATAGAATAGAAATTGTGTTTAATTTTGTTAAGGATTCAACATTTGGGGGTTCAACCGGGATTGAGATTAAAAAGAAAGCTATTTTATTAAATTTAATTGTTTCACTAAAATAATTAACGATTAAAAAATATATAATATTTTTATGGATATTTGAAAATATGAAAGTGATGACAAATGAACAGTAATTGTAAAATAAAATATAAACAGTTAAAATAAATTAATTTTTTTTTTAACGTTTTAAAACTAGTGTGAGCATTTTAAAACTTTTGTAATAAATAAGCACATAGATAAAGAATGTGATAAGACTATTTATTTTACCCAAATTTCGTCGGTATTAAAATTTGGTGGAAGATATAAAGCTGTGGAAGATATGTAAATAAGAAAACTTAACATTTACGTGGAAGATTATAAGTTTAAATTTATATTAAGAAGGTGAATAAACTAAATTAAAAGGTAAAACGGAGGAAAAGAAAGTCTTAAAATACATGCAACACGTGCTTATATAGCTAACGGAGCAGAAACGAAGCGTCTGGATTCCTTTTCAGAGTTATCAGTTACTACGGTAATAAATAAGAAGGTAGAACGCATGGTTATAATACCACTAATTATTGCCGCTAAATATTTTATAAAAAAAAATTTCAATAAAAAAAAAAAAAAAGGAAAAATACAATAAAATAAAATTTCCTTAAAAGTTAAAAATAAAAATAAATTTTTGTAAAGTTATTTTAAACTTTATTTTGATATGGGTAGAAAAGGTAGAAACAGAAGAACCAGTGATTCAGCAGTACATTTTGATGATGGAGAGACATGGGCTAATTCCACCAGAATTCAGGGAACAACAACTAATCCGACAGTTAGGTTAAATTTTTCAGATTTTGAAAATTTAGTGGCAACATTTCCTGGAGACAACAAAATTTGCGTGAGAAATTGGATTGAAGATTTCGAACGTTATGCAACTACATTTGCGTGGAATGAGCTACAACGGTTTATATTTTGTAACAAGTATTTAGTTGGAGCGGCGAAACTTTACATGGATTGTGAAGTTAAACCAACTTGTTATCGCGATCTGAAGATAGCACTAATACAAGAGTTTGGTAGTAGAATAACTAGTGCAGAGGTTCATAAGCTTTTACGGGAAAGGAAGAAAAAGCCAGATGAAACTTTTAGAGAATATTTGTACACTATGGTAGGGCTAGCATCGCAAACGCGTATGCGGCTAAAAATATTGAAGATCTGAAGGAGAAACTATTTGTATACGAAAAAATTAAACAAGATGAAAGAACACCAACTTTTACAGAACGAACGCAAAGACCAAATATAGGTCCAAAATTGGAAAGAATTTCTAAACCTGTAGAAAAGAAGAAATATTGTTTTAATTGCGGGGTAAGTACTCACGAAGCTCACGCATGTCCAAACAGAAATAAAGGCCCTAAATGTTTCGGGTGCAATGAATTTGGCCATAAACGTCCTGATTGTCCAAATAAGATTATCTCGGAAGCTCATGTAGTACAAACAACGGAGCTGCACCCAACTAAAATTAATGACATAATGCTAAACGGTCTAATTGATACTGGCAGCAATATTTGTATTATTAAAAAATCCTTAACTAAATTAATAAATCCAAAATATAATTTTAGTAACCAAAGTATTTCAGTGACTGGTTTAGGAGCTAAAGTGGAAACAAAGGGCGCCTGCATAGTTGATATCACAATTAATGGCATAATATTTAATGACGTTACACTGCACATGGTAGAAGAAAATTATATCAACCCAGATGTAGTAATTGGGATGGATTTATTGTCTAGAGCTGTGGTGAAAATTCAAGGAAGAAATGTTACTATAGAAAAAAATTGCAAACAAAGCTCAATCGGAAAATTCTCAGTCAGAACAGGCAGGATGTTACTTAGCACAAATTGACCCTGATTTGTATGATGAGCAAATCACACCGGATTTGTCACATTTATTAGATGTTAAAGGGAAGGAAAAAATTTATAATTTGATTAAAAGCTACTCATCTGTAGAACCACCCGAGTCGCCAATCAAAATGAGAATCGTGCCTATGAATGAAGAACCAGTTTTCCGACCTCCACGAAGGTTTCCACCCAAGGAACGTCAAATAATAGATATTCAAGTAAAAGAATGGCTTGAAAAGGGCATCATTCGGGAGAGCACCTCAGATTATTCCAGCCAGGTTGTGCTTGTAAAGAAGAAGGACGATTCATACCGTATGTGCATCGATTATAGGGCGGTCAATAAAAAAATTATAAAGAACGGTACCCCTTACCGGTGATAGAAGACCAGCTGGACAAGTTACAAGGATCAAATTATTTTACAACTTTGGACCTAGAGAACGGTTTCTTCCACGTCTCCATAAACGAAAGCAGTCGAAAATTTACAGCTTTTGTAACGCAAGGTGGTCATTTCGAATTTAACCGCGTCCCATTTGGCTTGTGTAACTCACCAGGTATATTCCAAAAATACATTAATTATATTTTTAGAGACCTGATACGAGAAGGAATTGTAGTTATTTACATGGATGTTATAGTTATTCTGGCAAAAGCTATCGATGAAGCGATCGAACGATTAAAGAAAACTTTGAAGACTGCGGCCGAGAATGGATTAATCATCAAATGGAAGAAATGCCAACTTCTGCAAGAAGAAATAGAATATTTGGGACACCAGGTATTTAAAGGAACCATTTCACCTTCTAAAGCGAAAGTAAAAGCTGTTATAGACTTTCCTTGTCCACGAACAATTAAAATTGCAGAGCTTCCTCGGACTAGCAGGATATTTTAGAAAATTCATCCGAAATTTTTCATTAATAGCTAAGCCGCTAAGCGATATTCTGAAGAAAAAATCAAAATTTCAGATTAAAGAAATACAACTAGAAGCCATACAAAATTTAAAAAGTGAATTGATCACAACTCCCGTTTTAAAAATATTTCAATATCGATTACCCACCGAATAACATACCGATGCCAGCAAAGACGGATATGGTGCAGTTCTGTTACAAAGAGATGCTGAAGATTCAACCCTTCACCCTGTATTTTACATGAGTAGGAAAACCAATGAGGCAGAGCGGAATTATAGTAGCTATGAACTAGAGGTATTGGCAGTCATAGAAGCCATTAAAAAATTTAGAATATACTTATTGGGTCAAAAGTTTAAGCTGGTTACCGACTGTCAAGCTTTTCAATGTACCATACGGAAAAAAGATCTAGCAACCAGAGTAGCCCGATGGGCGCTATTATTAGAAGAATTTGATTATGAAGTTGAGCATCGACCCGGTACAAGGATATTACATGTAGATGCATTAAGTCGAAATGCAGTTGCGATGTGCGTAAGTTACGGTAGTACATTTGGAAGTATGTTTTTGTCAAAACTTGCAGAGTCACAACAGAAAGATGAAAGGATTGCAGCTATTATGGAAATTTTGAAAAACGGATCATATAAGGACTATCTCATAAATAATGGTATATTATGTAAAAGTCATAGTAATAATATTTTGTATGTCGTTCCAGATTGCATGAAAGCAGGTATCATCCGAGAAGTTCACGAAAAAGGGCACTTTCATTATAAAAAAATGAAAGAATTACTGGAGAAAGAATTTTATATCCCGAATCTGAAAAATAGAATAGATAATTGTATTGCAGGATGCATAAGGTGTATTCTTGCTGAAAGAAAAACCGGAAAACCAGAAAGGATGGTATACCCAATTCCAAAAGGAGATCGGCCTCTCGATACGTTTCACATCGATCACTTAGGACCATTGCAAATCACAAAGAAACATTATCGTTACATTTTTGCTGTAATCGACGGATTTACGAAGTTCTCGTGGCTATTCCCTACAAAAACCTTAAATTCAGACGAAGCAATACAAAAATTGGAAATAATTTCAGAAACTTTTGGATATCCAAGCCGAATCATATCAGACAGAGGAGGAGCGTTTGCGTCTAACAACTTCCAAGATTTTTGTAAGAATCGAGATATTAAGTTATATTACATAACGCCTGGAGTTCCACGTTCCAACGGGCAAGTCGAAGAAAGGCTGAATCGAACAATTATTGCAGCTCTTACCAAAATGTCTTTGGACGATCCAGAGAAGTGGTACAACTTCACGAAACCTCTTCAACGGGTACTGAACTCGACGTTTCAACGCGCTATCAAAACGACACCAATGGAGCTTTTAGTCGGAGTAAAAATGAAAGACGATCGTGATTTACATATCATCGAAATAATAGAAGACGAAATCAGCTATGATTTTGAAGAAGAGCGGAACGAACGAAGAGAAAATGGAAGAAAGGAAATATTGGAAATACAAGAAGAAAATCGTCGCCAATGTAGAAGGAAAAGGAAACCGGCACGAATATTTAAAATTGATGATATGGTCGCCATTAAAAGAACTCAATTTGGCACCGGCTTGAAGATAAAATCAAAATTTCTGGGACCCTATAAAATCGTAGGAGAAAAAGGATTCGATCGATATAAGGTAGAAAAGTTGGGAAACTCTGAAGGACCAAAAACAACAGAAACTAGCGTTGACAACATGAAACCATGGTATATGGAAGATGAAAACGAACTGAGCGAAGAAGATGAAGCAGTAGTCGGAACTGTTGAAATAGATTGTGATAATTCATTTGAGGCAAATGAATAAGTAGGATGGCCGAATGTTGGAATGCATAAATTACACCACTCTATATTTCACATTAAATTATTACATATGGCACATTCGGAAGGTGATCCTAACATTTAGAAAACAACATTTATTTCATATAAAAAAAAACAATATATGACCTTTTTATTTACTGTTCTTTTTCTAAATCATATATAAAAAGAAAGAAGTTTATCATTAAGAACGTGGCCGTGGAAGAAGTAAAAAGTCGATTCTAAAATATATAATTAATACATTTTGTTCAATATTATAATAATTTTTATTATATTAAGTACGTAGTGTTGGATATAATTTTAGTTTAAAAAAAACATTATTTTGAACTTTTTTTAAAAATACATTAATATTAAATCTTGAAGAATAATTTTTATTTAATATCAATCAAAGTTTTGCTTATTTAAATTGGAACAGTTGAATAATTTAATATTGAATTCTTTCATTTTGTCAATTAAAACAAAAAAAATTATCATTAAATATATACTATTTTGTTATTAATATAGAATAGAAATTGTGTTTAATTTCGTTAAGGATTCAACATGTATATGTACGCACTATGTCTGCCTGATTGAGCATTCGAACCTCGGAAAAGCTTTCGCATTGACCTTCTTCCAAAGTTCTTCGCCTTTGGGCCCTCAAGTTGAGCTCTTAGCAACAGGAGTTCTGTGCTAATTTCCATGAAGAGTTTTAGATCCGTTATATTTAGTTTTAGAATTTTGTCAGTCTTTTTGCTATTGGGTTCCCCCAGAAATTCCCAGTTACTTGTTACTAACTTTACCGCGGAGTACGGCATATCTACATCATCTATATTCATCAGCTGTCTGTTCAGTACAGATTTTGCTGCCGCATCTGGAATTTCGTTTCGAAGTTGCTGTCTAATCTAAGATCACCCGCGATCATATCTGTAACTTTCAGGCTTTTCCGGAAGTTGCCCAAGTAACAAAATTTATCTCATAAGACTCTAGTAGAGTGCTATGAGAGTTAATTATGGGAGTATTACTCTCATAATTTACTCTTGAAGAATTCTATAAGTGTCTTATGAGATCGTTATAAGAGTTCGCAGTTATGAGAGTAAATTAGCACTCATAACAAGTCTTTAGCTCTCATTTTAAGAGTTTTAAAAGTATATTATAAGAAAACTACTATGAGAGTATTGAAAAACTCTCATAAGATACTCAAAAGGGGGTTATAATAGTAGCTTATTCTTGTTATGAGTGCTGGTTTTTCCTTATGAGTGTTGTTAGAAAGAGAAACCAACATATTATAATATAAATGTATCCGTTTTACTTTTTAGAATTATTGTAGCGATTAAACAAAGTATAATATGTATGATTAAATATATGTGTTTGTTTAATATCATAAATAAGTACATATGTAAGAATTTAATATGAACATAAAATTATAGGAAACTAAAATAACTTTTTCATCAAGAATATAAGCCAAAATTATACTGCCATTGAAATTTTATTAATAAAAGTAACCATTTTAGGTTGAAAAAAAGTAACGCGCACTAAAAATAATCTAAATTTAAAAAATTTAAATAATTCTTTTTTAACTCTTTACTTTAGAATCTTATTATTCTACTTTTAACCATATATCTGATAATTTGAGTAAAACTAATGTAATAGTACATATAAATTTCAATTAAAGCTGAACTTAAGCTATAATTTTGCGTTTTAATAATTTAAATTTAATCATTTTTACAATAAATATTTTTTCATATTTTTTATTTAATAAAATTACTTAATAACATAAGGGTTAAGATTGAGAAAAATAAAGAAGATGTCAATAATATGGCCGCTGATTGATAAGTTTTCTTATAAGAACAAAACTCTTCATATGAGAATAAGTACACTGAAAAAAATGTAGGTACACTATATGAAATAATTTATGAAACTTTTCACATTTTGACTGCCGTCCTGTTCATAAAAATGACATAATTGAATAAAATTATAAATAAGTTTAATATAAAATGAGGTTCACAAAATTTATGATTTTGTTATAAATAATATTATTATGATTTTGTTCATAGAATTGGTTTATGAAATTATGAAATTTATGAATAAAATAAAAAAATTCATGAATTTATTTTAAACTCGTACAATGCTGTAAAAAGTAATTATTTATTAAACGGAATTAAAGAACAAAATTTGTAAAGACTTCGATGTACATTTTTTGTGTTTTTAATTATTAAATCTCTTTAAAAGCATAATTTATAAATATTAGTTTATATATTATTATATTAAAATTTAATTTTTATATAAATTCTTACCACAGCATGACAATTTTATCTAAATGTTTTGCAATGCTAGATTCTTTTTGATGCTTTTAAGATTTTTATATTACTTCAGATTAGTTAGAATATTATTATTCACATCGCTAATAATAATAATTAATTATTTGTAATAGTTCACTAAATTAACAATTTAACTGATGCTTAGATTAATACCAATGTCGGATACAAAAAAAAACACTAATATTGCTAAATTTTTATTTTTACTAATTTTTAAATTGTTCGATATAACGTATTGTAGAAAAATGTTTTTTCAGTGTACAACATATTTCTTTTTATCAGAAAATTATTATTGTATTCTTAATACCTGTACGAACAATAGCCACAAGTATATAAAAATGTATCCTCCGTTTGTAACAAATAGAACTTATTATATTAATATTGATAACTCTCGAATATAAACTCTGAATTATAAAAATATTTGATGTAAAAGTCAGAGTACATGTGCTATACCATATAAATATACATACATATATAAATTACCTACATAATATTATGAATAATACAAAAAATTGAAATAAAAAAATTTCAACCCATGTGTAATAATGTGTATTGTGGTCACATTGGGTAGAAGAAACAAATGTCTTTAAAACCTATATCTCAATTTTTTGCTTGTTTTGACACCCTCAATCACTTCCTCACTTAAGCAAAGTTATTGTATAAGTTGTTTTTAATATTTAGTGTTAACAAGGGCAACTGATTTTTTTTAGTTTTACATATTTTTTATAAACAATTATGTTTGATGAACTAAATCAAGTCTTTTTACTCTTATATCAGAATATTTATCTTATTACAAGAGTATTGGTCTTCTTATGAGATTAATTTCATTAGAGTTTCATTAATGAGAGTTTAAGTTTTATTATAAAGCCATAACTCTTATAATAAGATTTAAATTCTTTTTCCAAGTGTTTTAGATTTTAAACGTCAAATTGTTTTAGTCGAAAAAAAGGCTGCTAACTTTTTTTAGATTTTAAACATTGAATTGTATTAGTCGAAAAAAAGACTGTTCATTTTTTTTAATGCATTTTTCTTATTATTTTTTGTTTTATTTTTAATAATTGACTTCAAAAACAAGTTTATCTTTTGCCATAATTTTAAAATATGATTATTTACTTAATAGTATAAAGTAAGGGACTAAAAATGCTTGTATATCTCCTGAGGTAAACGATCTTTCAATAATACAACTGCTATATAATATAGAAATGTACGGTATTCCAAAGCTTTCCAATGCGCCGGCCAATCTAATCTTTTGTTTATTAAATATTTCGAACAATACTTTTGTGTTAGCTGTCTTATCTTAAACGTAATTTAATCAGTTCTAAAAACTTCATCCTTTTAAAAACTTCGCTGTCGATCAGCTGATTTTTATCATCCTCATCATAAACGCTATGTCATCATCCCGTTTTTTAAGATAATAATGCTAACAAATATACTTGAATTATTCAAAGACCTATTTTTCTTTCGATTTAAGTACCTGAAACTAGCTTAGTTGGGACATCTTTCAATATTTACTTCTATTTTGTTTTGTTGACTTCTATTTCCACACCTTATTTTTATTCTTGAACTCTAACAACAATTTTATTACAAGTAGTTATTAAAGTTTAATTCTCATAAAGGAATCCTTTTAAGAACACAATTCTATAAGAGTTGAAACCTCATAAAAAAGGCTTTATGAGTATATAAATTTTCTTGCGCTTAATGGAAGTGTATAAAAATAATTTTCCTATAAGAGTGAAAGAATTTTTAGCCCTGTAAGTGTTGATATCTTATAATAAGTACTCTATAAGAGTTAATTTAATTCTTATAAAAAGAGTAAAAGTATTTTTAATAATATAAGTATTGCTATCTCATAAAAAGAGCTTTATAAGAGTAAATTAATTTGCTATAATTAAAATTATGTTATGAGAGTCTTCAAGTGTGTTATGAGAGTCTTATGAGAACTTTTCCCAATTTTCTAGAGTTTTACTCTTGGCAAATGTTACTTGGGAGACTTATCGGTCTGTAGTCTGTTAGCTTTCCTTTATTCGGTTTTGGGAGGAAGATCACTTTGGACCCTCTCCATATTTTCGGCGTGTAGTCTAGTCTTAGACAGACTTTGTAAATTGCCTTTAATCTTATTCTTAGGATTTCAAGCCCTTCTTGGAGTGGTATCGGATAGACATTATCGAACCCTGACTTATATGGTTAAAACGAATTAAATGCCCAGGATAACTTCTTATCCGTAACGATTTGATCGACTCTAGCCGTAATCTCGGCTGTTCTTGCTGCTCTTCGTTCTAAATCATCCCTTTCCCTAGGCCTTACGAACGTTTCGCTTTTGGGAAAGTTTTTTGCCAGTAGTATTTCAAGAGATTCGTCCATGCTTGTTGGCATGGTACCGTCTTCTGTCTCTAGTACTTCCTGTTGCGTATGGTCTTTAGAGAGGATTTTTCTCAATCTAGAGGCATCGCTAACTTTTTCCATTTGCTATGTGAATTCCCTCCAGAGCCTTCTGTTTTCGTTTCGCTTTGGGTGCTCATTGCTTTATTGAAAAGTTTCCTAACTTTTTTCTTGTTTTCCATCAAGTTTTTATTCATCCACCTTTGTTTATATCGTTTAGATATGCGTGTCAGTCGAAATGAGCTCTCATAAAATTTGCTTATTGCCGTTGTTACAAACTCGATTTCTTTATCCAGTTCGTTTGTACCATTTATTGGATCCAGTCTAGAGTTCAATTTTTCTCTAAGACACGATCTGATTTGATTCAAGACAGTTCTTTTAGGATTCCTTATAGGGAAGTTATCAGTATGACCTAATCCCAGATCAAACCTAATTTGGCGATGATATGAGAAGGAGACTTCCTCTGATACATGTCAATTCTTAATTATATTGCCTATGCTGTTACTGGCTAAACTTTTATCTATAACTTCTCCGCATTTTCTGTTTATAAAGGTTGGAACATTACCTTTATTCGTTGAACATATATATTCTAAAAGTGATTTACCTCTGTTGTTGACATTACCAATGCTTACTAATGTCAACCCTACACTACCAATGCCAACCCTATACTGTGTTGTGTGAGTTATCCCACAATCAGGTGTACATATATCGTTAAGCTCTGAATAACTTACCAAATCCTTAAATCCCTTTGTTGGCGGTGGCTCTTGCTCGTCGTATGACAGGTACACTGATGTCAAAATGATGACCACTCTGCTTGCTTTCCTGTTCCATTCTATTCTGTTAGTATGGTTGTCGTATCCTTACTGTTGAGTTGTCAAAAGGAAATAGCTTTTAGTATTTTTCTGATTACAATGCATGTTCTAGGCTTACCATTGTCGCAACTATAGAAACACTGAAAATGTTTCCAATCCCATCCTGTTGGTTAGTCGTTTATTGTAATGGGCTGCTGAATAAGTGCCATAGTCATCCCTTCTTTAAGCATTCTTTCCGCCACTGCCACTGTGGCGGTAATACGTCTGTGCGCACCAGCTTGGATAATTTTCGTCATAAGCTTATGAGTACAGTAGCTACTCGCCTTCGTCGGGTGGTGTGTTTATTTCATCCCTCCTGTCCTTAATTTTACCGAACGCTGGAGTGCCTGTATCTATCGGAGTAATCTCCTCCAGGTCCTCCGGGGTTGCCGGATCCATCTCAGCTAACCAGGATCCCTGCCTTGATGCTTCCGTGAAGGAGTTCATCAAGTGAGCGTCCTCAAGCTCTACTGCATTCGCCACTTCTTTTGAGCTAACCTCCGATTCAATGGTGGTGAATTCGGTTTTTATTGCCAATTTTGACAGCTGCTCTGTCACTTTACCACCTATAATTATAGGATTTAGTTGGATATGTAAGTACTGTATGTATATAGGTACATAGTATACAATGTTTGAAAATTGTATTTTTAGCGATGTGTACATGTATGTATGTATATAAAAATATGTGTAAAATGTATGTACATAAAAAAAAAAACATTTTATTAAAAAGTAAATTTAGAGTAGTAGGATAATTAAATATTTTATGAAAGGCGATAGATGATGTTCAAGAATATTTATAAATTTTTAATCGTTTCATCAAAAAAGTGAAAACTCTCTACACCTTTTGCAAATTTTTAGTGTTGTAGGTTTCTGACTTCGTACGAATAGCTCATATTAAATGAGCAACATTTATAAATACAACATTAGCTACTAACAACAACAAATTTAGATTAATCACTAAATATGATGGTGTTCCATTGTCTCTGGTGAACCCAACATTTTTTAATCGATAATAACCTATTTTTCTTTTGAAAATTTCAAAATTAGTAATAGGGCTTGAGCTTAATGTGAATAATTATTTTTATTTATTTTTAGACACCTCACAAGTATATTTTAATAAATATGTACCTTATCAAAATTTATATTTTAAAAAAGTATATTTCAATAAATATGTACCTAAATCAATAATTTATTTTATAAATTTACCTTCGAGTAGTTTCTCTAGGAACAGCTTTTTTGCTAATCATTTCTCAATTATAACCGGAACTGTATTTTCTGTGTTTTTGAGAATAAGTGAAGTGATCGTAACATATGTACATATGTGAATCTCGATTTGTGAACTTGCATTTACGCTCGTATTTCATATTTACTAGATCCATACTGGAACCGAATTTGTTAATTAAATTTGTTTTATTTATAGGTATGTACATACATATATATGTATGTATATACCTATATCTGCTACTTTAAATTTCAGATACTTGTTTCGAATTCACATTGATTAAAGTAGTTAATGATAAAAATGCAGAAATTAATTAAGGAAATATTATTATAAACAGATAACGGACGGATTCTGATTTCTGAAATATTTGTCCGCAATAGATATAATTTCTTTATTATGTTCGCATACAAGAAATGAATCGCTAGAACAGACGGTCAGGAAGCTCTCGGGATAGTTAAACTTTTTTGTATAGTTTTGAATTTTCATTTTTGGATATTGGGAATTGAGATTTCTTAAGGAATCAGTAAACCTATTTAATTTAACATTCTTATCTGCTAATCACCTAAATTCTTTTGATATCATTAAAATCCTAAAACTTATACCTGGTTATACCTACAAAGCAACAAATTTACAAATTTTTGCTTTGCTTTATATATTCACATATTCTATGTAATAAAAAACATAAAATATATATGTATGTATGTATGTACGTGTGTACGTTGATAATTTTACTGTGTTATCAAATTAAATTAATTACAAAAATAATAATAAATATGTAAATCAATGGACTATTCTTTATTTAAAGTAAGTTATTAATTACATTTAGTTATTTTTTTTTTGTAATAGGTACTATTGAAATTCGTCAATTAAGAGACAATAGATAACATTAAATCACTCATAAAGCAAATAGTAACTATACATAATATCTACATACCTACCTGGTCGGATGCTATACAATGTCAGATAATAGTTGATTAATGATTATACAATAATAGTTGATAAAATATGAAAAAAAATTTAATAAATAAAAAAATTACTTTTGTACAAAAGCATGTGAATACATACCGATTTAATTATATATAAAAAAAATAGTCACGCCTTCAATGAATATGCCAAATTACCTACGATAAGTAATCTTCACCCACAAAGTTCTTAAAATTAACTATTGTTGGTACAATCTGCAATCATTTTGTTTATTTATATTTATTTCTGTACTATTTACAATTGTGGGATTCAAATTAGACGTCTTCTGACTTTTTACCATATATTTTTTTCTAATATAAAAAGAAAATATCGACCGTATGCAGAAAAAAAAATTTTTTTTTTTTAAGTTTTTATGATTTCTTTATATAGAATAATTATTCAAAGACTTGACTTGACTGTTGTTATTCACGAGATTCAACAAATGATTTTATTTGATTAAAAACACGTGCGAAAAATTTATTTGCATTATTGTTAGATATTCACTTAAATATAAAAAGGATAAAATATAAAGCGAAAAATTATTATAATATGTATCTATACACATATGTAGCTATGTATGTATGTGCACACGTCCATACATATTTTATAAGTAAAAAATGCAATCAAAAAATAAAATTATAGTTATGTATATGTATAATATTATGTACATATGTAACAACTATGTATACATATGTATTATAAATTTTTAAAAAATCAATTGGCTTTATTTTTACAACAAAACACAGTTGGAGATCTCTTAACGCATATAAATAAACATATCCTAGTTTTAAGTTTGGTTATGTACATACATATATAGATAAATAATATCAGAAATTATATATATATGTATAATATGTAATAAGTACCAACATACGAATTTGTATGCATGTTTGTTTTAAAATTTTTATAGAATAACTTTTGTTTTCGTCAATTAGTTATAAAAATGCATAGAAAAATAATTTTTCCGAAAAGTTCTTATACTGTTAACTAATGAATATGAAAGTTTAATAACAGATACTGCCTACTATTTGCTACTTGCTATCATTGCTACTATTTTTTAAATGTATACATTTGTATTTTGTATGTATGTATATTATTGTTGTTTGTGAAACAAAGTGACTAAAGACTAAATAGAGAATTAAGAAGTATAGATTCACTTAGGAAAATTAAAATCGTTTAAAATGGAAAAAGATCATGAGTCAGTAGTTAGGGCGTTAAAGTAAAGACAACCAAGGATAGTAATACTAGAATTTGCTCATAAAAATATACAGAAGTAAATGTACATATATATGTATTTATATGTATAGATTTTTATAAAGAGTTTTTAATTTATTTTGTTAAGAGGAACATTTTGAAAAAATATATGATTGCCATACGAATTTTTTGTTATTTAGATCTCATGGTAAAATATACGCACCAACTACTACAGGGCTTCTAGTATTATATATTCTTTAATTTAAATTTTTGGTTTATTGAGCGAATTTTTGGAACAATTTGGAGAACAGTTAATTTTTAGAGTATTTTTCAAAAAGAACATTTGAATAATTGGCTATATATATTTTGACTTTGTCCGTTCGTCTATCTGTTTATAAAATTTCTTTTTTTTTTGAATGAAGTAATAAATTTTTAATCATGAGTAGGCCTCATGTAAAGTTAATGTTTTTATGTAACCCCACCAACTACGAAGCTACTATTTATACGAAGCTACCATCGCAAAAATAATATTGAAATAATATAATATAAAAATATTTTAATATATGTACCTATTTAAAGATTTGCTTAATAATTCTGAATCTAAAAACCAAAGATTATCTTACAATAAGATGGGCCACTTTCACCACGTGACCAAAAGTTTCTATGCTACTCGAAAAAACAAAAAACAAAAAAACAACAAAATTGAAAGAAATAGATAGTAATAAGATTTTATCATGTGAAAAGAAGACAAAAAACTGATATGAAACGATATTTGGCTTATGAAATCTCACTGTACAGCAAAGTGTGTCGAAAGTGTAAAACGCAAAATAAATTTAAACAAATTGTAGTTTTAAGATTTGAAAAAAAAATTTTTTTTTTGTTTTAGAATATTTAATCCAAAATTTTAAAAACGATTTACTGAAACAAATAATTCGACGCTATAAAGAAAAATCCTTATACCTCAAAATAGGATTTTAAAATATATTATATTTATTTGTTGTTACAAATGTTTTATTATTACAAATGTTGAACACTTAACATTTTATGTCTTATATTCTTTAACATTTTAATTAACATTTTTATTAAATTATGAATTCTGACTCTATATAGTTTTATAAAATAAGATTTTTACAACAGTCATAATTAAAATCATTTTTTAAACGTTCACATAATTTATATTCTAAATCTTTTTCTGTACTAATTTTACTAAAATATTAAATAAATCTATTTTTTAAACTATCTAAATAATATCTACATAAAATTTTCAATTAAAATACATTTTCCATATTCAAATTTCAATTAATGTAAAACACTTTCGATTATTACTTTTTTATTTCAAAGAATTTAAATTAACAATTTAAAATACTTTCCATTATTACTGTGCATATTATTTGCCACTATGCACTTAAATGAATAAAATTAAACAATGTTGCGCCTTTAAAAACACATTGCTATTCAATTTCAAATATTCTTATACTTTGTATTATATCAATACCATAGATATATATACTTATTACTAATAGATAGGCAGTGAAGAAAATATTTTCAGCCAATTTTGAGAAACAGCTGAGTGAACCGTGCGCATGTATTGCTTTAGTTTCCTCAGAAATAAGTTCCTAAAAGGTGAAATCATTTCATTTCTAATTTTTAAAAAAAATTTATCACTTATTTTGTTACTGTACAAGTAGTTAAAATTTTGAATAACCTTAATTATATTAAATTTTAATTTTAAAAATAAAATATATCAATTATTAAGTAATATAAAAACTTAAAATCTCTGAATGAAACTGGTTATGAAAAACTGCTTTACATTATTTTAATAAATATAAACAGCTGAGTGAACGATATGTATACATATTATAAAATGCATATGTGTTTTTTTGACTGAATACCTTAAGATAGGAAAACACATAAGACGAAAAGAAACGACAATACCTAACTTCCCATCTATTAGTTAATATATCTATGATCAATATATATAGGCACAGTAACAAAGTTGCGCGGTGTGCCTTTAAAAAAGCATTGTAAAAATATTACCGAAACAATATTTCGTTCATTTTCTCTGTTACAATAATTTCAATAACATAATGGTTTTGAAATGAAGTAACATATTATATTTTACCTAGTTTTACTAATGATTTTTTTTGTTTAGGTAGTTGTAAAAAATATATTAATATGTGTAAAAAAAGAGTGGCCAATCTTATTATAATAGCTATAATCTTTACTAAATAGCTTTGCTAGCTTCATAAACCTAGTTAATATTATATGCATATATACATACATATGTATTTAATTTTTACAATTTAGTAGGTGAATTTATTGTTAACTGTGATAATATTTTGCAAGATTTTAGTTCCTCCATATCTCCAAAATGTTTCTTGTTAGAATCTTTCAACTAATAATCTTGAGAAGAGGATATATTTAAGTATTAGTTTTATCTGACTCATGGCGCAGTGGTTAAGTCGCCAACCTTTCAATCGAAGGGTCTTGGGTTCAAACCCCGGTCAGGTCATAAATAAAAAATATGTAGTACTTTTATATCATAATAATGTATATCGTATAATTAATATTAGTAATAATAATAATAATATTAATAATAATAATAATAGTAATAATAATAACAATAATTATAATAATAATAATAATAATAATAGCTGCTAAGTGGAGCCATCTTTGGTTATATCATGCAAGTAAGGTGTTATATACTGCTGCATGTTGTAATTCACGGCTCTGTACTCGGCACGGCTGCTGACTCTGTAGTAAAATAATAATAATTATAATAATAGTAACAATAATATTAATAATAATAATAATAGTAACAATATTAATAATAATAATAATAATAATAATAATAATAATAATAATTAATAATAAAAATAATAGTACAATAATTAAATAGTGTAATAAATAGTTCAATAATAATATAACAATAATTATATAATAATAATAATAGCTACTACAGTGGGGCTATCTTTGGTTATATCATGCAAGTAAGGTGTTATATACTGTTGCACGTTGTAATCCACTGATGGCGCTGACTCTGTAGTAAAATAATAATAATATTAATAAGAATATTAATACCAATAATAACAGCCGCTACAGTGACAGTGGGGGTTGCCTTCAATAATTACCTCATGTAGTAATATATATACTACTACTACATGTTGTAACTGTTGTGACGGTTTTAGTCACTGTTATCCCTACTCCCTAGCCAATATGCTGCTTTTACAGGTAAGGGTTTCATCCCACTATATTGGCTAAAGGGGGAGGTGGGTTTAGTCAGTAAGAATCTGACACTACCAAGGGGTAATTCTTGGTGTCTTTGGAAGATTCCCACCTCCCTTAGGAAAAAAAAAAAAAAAAGGATAAAATTACCTCAGAAAATCGTACTTATTTTTGTTTAAGAGATATTAGGGATAAAAAAAACTTAGGCACCGCTCAATTTTATCATAAATAAGATATCATGTGTTAACAGCTTTTTTAATTATATATCTAGGGTTATCTTAAAACTGAAAAAAGTATATCTTAATTTTTCACATTTGTTTCTTGCATAAAAAATTCTAAAAAAAATGTAAATTTTGATGCAAAAGTAGTAACAATTATATTATAGAATGCTTTTTATTGTATTTTGCAAAATGTGCATCTTTAAAATCCTTTGCTTTTACATATACTGCTTTGTTTATTTTAAATTTTAGAATAATATCACGGTTTTAATGTGACATATATTTGGAAGCCGTTTTTACATATATAGGTATATATATATGTACATACCTATACAGGTATATAAAATTGTATTTTTAATAAAAAATATACTTATTTTGTTATGTATAGACATATGTAGGTACTTATATAGTTTATATTTTAATTCAGCCGACGGGTTTGAGTAGCTTCCATACAACTTCTTTTATGAGCATAACTCAGTGTTTGTTTAAGCTGTTTATCAGACTTTAAGTTTTATGCCAATAATTTCTGTTGATTAGCCTTATACGCAATAGATTCAGTTAGTTGTCATAGAATTGTGATACATATATTCGTATATCTAGAAACTTCATTAAAGTAGATCTCTGAGTTTTTGTAAAAGATGGTCATAATTTATAGCAACAATTTCTGTAAATTTTGCTTCAACGCAATGGATTCGAGTAGCTGTCATAGAATTCTTAAATATACATAAATATCTCGGTACTTAATTATAAGTCAGATATCTGAAATTTTGTGAATGATAATTAAATTTTATGAAATAGCATATATTATATGTATATGTATTTTATCTTTGTGCGAGCATCTTAAAGTTAACATATAGTCAACTTTTTTTTTACTATTTTGCTTTTTGATGGAGTACGTAATGAACATGACTGAGATTTTACGGTGGAGTGTCATAAAGCCATATGTCATAAAGCCATATTTCATGAATTCAAAGCCATAATCACCCATTCAAATGAGTCATAAAGTCATATTGGGAATTTGGCTTTATGACTCATTTGAATGGGTCATAAAGCCATATTTTAATAAAACATTTTGTGTCATAAACCCAAAATTAAATTATTCTCTGATTCAAATATAATTTTTTTTTGTATAATTGTTGTTTGATTTATGTTGAAAAATGCTTGCTTTCTGATGTTGAAAAACAGCTTTGGCCGCTTTTTCCAGAATGTATATGTAAAGATTCTGGAAAAAGGGACAATCCTGGTTTGGTAACCGACTATAAAATTTCTTCAAATAGATACATATATAGGCAGAATCCGTAAAAAGATAACCTTTATTTTGCAATAATTTTTGTATCTCATTTTTACAGAAGAAAGAATTTGAAATCATGGGGGTAAAAAAAAAGGTTTCAGATTTTCATACTAAAAATATTAAATACTGACTGTGAAAAATAATAATAAATTTTGTGAAAATTTAGACATTTTTATGAAAAACAAAAAAAAAGAAGGAATGAAGAGTGCTTCCCCCGCACCCACGTTTGCCCGCGCGTTCCGTTCGCCTGCGAGTCCTCGTTCAGAGGCAGCAGGTCCCAATCCTTCAAGAGAAGCGCAAAGGGAGTTGTGAAGGGAAGGGCTGAGGAAGAGGTGTAGAGTGCCTCGAAGAAAGAGTCTCGAAAGCCTTAAGGCTTCATGACCAATTTGCATGGGTCATAATTGCGAATATGGCTTTAAGACTTATTTGAATGGGTCATAAAGCCATATTTTAAGCTTTATGACATATGGCTTTATGTCACTCCACTAGATTTTACTACCCTCTATCATTATAAAATTTTTATAAAGTATTTCCAAAGTTTTTTTTAGCATTAAATTATAGGGTGGCATTAAAATATTCTATCGTGCCTACATTTATCTATTTATCACTGTGTTATAGTATGTATTAAAATTATACATACATTTTAAAACATATACATACATTTTATATGAACATAAGTATTTCAGTACAAGGATAAACATCCTTTTAAAATTTTTAGTTTTATTTTTTTTAAATCATCAGATAAAATAAATGTTCAGATAAAAAGAAATAAAACCAAAATACAGTGTAAGTAGAAATTATTAACAGTTTTAAAATATGGAAACATTAAGAAAAAAGATTTTAATTATATATACATATATTTATTTTCTTAAAAAATATAAAATCGTATTAAATAACATAATGTATAGAATAATGTAGATTGTTATATCACATCTGTCCAGTTGTAAAAATTAAGTTTATTTATAGTAATACATTTAATTATTTTATGTATTTAACTTTATGAAATTATTTTTAAACTTCTGGTAACTAAAGAACTGATAGAAATTACAATATGTGAGATAAAGTTAACAAAAATTCGAAAAATATGTATCAAAAATTATAGCCTATAATATAATTCAGATTATACCTAAATTTAAAAATGATTTTGTATATTTTCAAGGTACATAAAAAATGTTGGCACACCTTGTACATTAACAAAAAAAAAAGAAAATGACATTTGCTAAAAGAATCAAGTGGTACGCCCTCCTGATGAGAATGACTATCGTCAATGACTATCAATCTAAAATTCTCTCTATGTTGCACAGATAAAAACGATTTTCTTCCTCACACACAATTTTTTTTTCTTAATTTTTGGTGGATTTTCAGTGTACTTATTATAATACACATACACTATAATGTAATGCCTCCAGGCGTACATATGTCAACTTTTAATATCAAAAAGAAAAAAAAACACCATAAATAGAAAGTCTAGAAAATTATATAAAATATATTTAGAAAACTATGTAGATTTAATATATAAAAAGAAGGCATCCAATGCTTGACGTGTAACAATTCCATATATGTATACAAAATACAAGCCATCAAAAGAACAATTCAAAATCCCATTCATTTAAATAGAAAAGGAAATTGGAAACTTTTTCAACAATGATTTTAAGAGGTATTTATTAACACATTTTTATTTATGCGTTTTTAAACATCATAGTATATTTTAAACACTAAAGAGGACAATTTATATAATTTGAATATAATTTGCACTCAACTAAGTATATATTTATAATACTTAATAAAATTGAGGGTTTTTTTTTATTTCATATAATATACGTGATGTTTTTTGCGCTCTATGTGTTATCGCTTTTATATCCCTATACTATATTTAATGCGATACCTAAAATTGAAAAAAATTGAAAATGTAACATGTGTTTTGTTGGTTTATAGTTTTATTTTAAATTATAGGAATTAGAGGTGAACCTGATGATCGTTGAATATTTTCTTGTAATTTGAATTCTTTTAACAAATGTTATATTTTTTTTGTCATTTCTTTTCAACTTAAAATTATTCAAACAATTGAATGTAAATTTTTAATTGTTATAGTTTACAATTGCAATTTTTTTTTTAAATATTACTAACGATTGAAAATAATCTACAAAATTTAATATAGAATTTAGAATTTTTGTTTTGATGAATTTACATGTCTTATATTATATTATAGCTTGTCTAATAATTAATATTTTCTTTAAATTTTACAAAATTCTGTTTTTTATTGTTTTGACTTTGTTATATTGAATGACATCATTTATTTAAGCTTAGCTCCATGACATAAGTATGTGTACATATGTATGTATTATATAGAAATATCTTTTTATTTTCACTTTGTATTTTCATTTTATAAGTCATACTTATACAAGAAGGTTAGTAAAAGTAAAATGTAAATAAATAATTAAGAAACAAGGTGAATACGTAAACCAACGGTTTCTATGCGCACATTTCCAAAAGATAATACAAACTGTTTAGAATTGTGACTTGAACCAAAATTTTAAAATTTTCTTAGAATTTAATATAATAAGAAAAAATGTGAAAAATAAAGAGACACTTTCATTATCCATTATCAAGTTGAAGCTTTATTTTTTGCCTTTTATTTTGAAAAAATATTTGCAAGTGCCTAAGTTACTGCGGTGTTTAAAAATAATTTTTGAGCCCTAATAGCGCTTAAACGGGAAGTTTGTACAAAAAAAACTTTCTGAGACAACTTATACTATTCTAAAAGTTCTTTCTTATCTCAAAATTTCCCTATCTGAAAAAGTGCCGAAAGGGTTATGAAAGAATAAAATTCATGAAAAATTTGGTAAAAAAAGGTAAAAAAAATTCCTGTCGAATGGCGTGTTTAAATTGAACTTGAGATAAAAATAGGGCTTTTCCATAGTTTGAGGGGCTGTAGCTGCATAATGGATGGGGCTACATGAAAAAGTTGTACTACGACATTAATTTTTTAATGAAAACTTACTCATGGTTAAATTTTTTTTTGCTTTATCTTGAATGGTGTAGAAGTTTTGTAAACAGACGGACGGACGGACAGAGTGAAACTAATAAGCAAAATTTTTCAAAATTTTTTTTGGAAATATGCTAAAAATAAATAAATAAATAAAAAAAAGTAAGTTCTTAATATTTCTTTAAATGTCATCTATCTTATGTCAAAAAAAAAAAGAAAAAAAAAACTTATTGTTTAGTTCTTAAAATATTTTGAAATTATTTTATAATAACGATTATATATTAACGATATTATATTATATAATTATTTTATAATAACTTATAGCCAAAAAATAATATTAATAAAACATATAACATACACATATTAATTTAATAAATAATAAGAGAACGAAACTAATCAAACGATTAAAATTAAACCTATAATATATACAAATACACCTACCGCAAAATAAATAAACACATTTTTCTGTGAAAATTAAGTTTGAAGATTGTATTTTAATAGAATTATTTATGCAGATATGATAGATATGATAATATATTCAAAAATAATAATAATTATAATACAAATACAATAAATAAATGAAAATAAAGAAAATGTAGAGATTTAGCAGCAGAGATAATTTATAAAATTTAAAAATTAATTTTAGAAATGGTAAAAAAAAACTATTGTCAAATTGAATTTTTTTTTTTCTGTAATTAAAGAACACAGCTCAAAAACGTACATATATATTTATTTTCATAACTCACTTAAATAACAATTATATATTGCATAGAGGTATTTAAAAATAAGAAAATTAAAACGTTTTAAAGAAACATCAAATTAATCTGGAACGACTTCAAAAAATAAGTTAATATAAAAATCAAGATTATTATTACATATAGGGCAAAAAAAATGATCAGAAATAAATTGTTACCTCTAAAACCTTCAACATATTATAGATACTTATAGTGACTTGTACAATAGAAGTGGGAAGTCAAAAAAGGCCGGCTTAGATAATAATTTATTAATTATAAAGGACAAAAGTTGAAAGATTAAAAATTATTTGCAATTAAATCTTAAAAGCGGAATATATTAGAAAAAAAAAAAATTCAATTTATATATTTCAAGAAAGAAAATATAATTAACCCTTATATGTTTGATGATTTCATGACATTTAACAGTATGTAATTAATTTTCCCCTTGCATTCTACCTTTTTCTATATATATGACAATCTTAACTAGCCTGTAAGTTTTATAAAGTACATATCGTGAAAGAAAAAATTGATGAAACTGAAATATGATCAATATAAATTTATACCTGCAGATGGTGTTTTGACGTTTTTTTAAGTATTTATTTTTCGAATTTATTCCTTCTTATTATATATTTTTTTTTTAATGCATTTCTCTGCCACATAAATGTGGACAGGAAATTACACAGCCTTTCGTGTTCAGGCGTGGCTGTAAATGTCGTAAGAGGGAATAACTCTTATGACATGTGTGGGATTCGAACCCACACTCCCTCGGTGTTTACAACGTATTTTATACGCTCTTACCCACCGAGGCCCCCTTCTTATTATATTTATATATAAAATATATTATTCTTATATTTTTAATAAATATAAATATTTAATTTAAAAAATTATATTATTCGCCTTGAATTTCGAGTACACTTACTTGCAATTACAATTTTCCAGATATTAAAGTCTGATTTGTTATTCTTGAACTTTATTTCTTCTTCGCTGAAAAGAATTTTTAAAGTGAAGAAAAAGAAAATAACTATAAATTACAAGAAATCTTATAACTTTTAATAATAATATATGTTAATAATAATGTTTTAAATTTATAGCATAACTCCTAACTAATGAGTACCTAATGACTAATGCGAGTATTATAATAATTGAAAATTATTTAAATTTATATTTTCAAGTTTATATTAGTAGATGATTTTTGATATATATATTTTTTTTAAATTTATAACCAAAATTCAGGTTTATAAATCTATATTAATATTGACATTAAACCACTATCAGTTTGGATTTTATCCTTTTACATACCAATAATTTATTTCTTTTCTTTTTATTTTATATTATTTTGTAAAATTTGTACAAATTTAGAGGAATATCCGGACATATGGACATTTTTTGGTAATAATTTGACACCATGTAGTTTTTTTTCCATATTTATATACATACATACATAAATCAATTCAATAAAACTTTATCATTATTAGTGTCAATATAATGTACATATATAATATGTATTATATAAATTCTATAAGTCTTTAATATATATGTTACATTGTACCTATGTGTGATCCTATGATATCTTGTAAAAATGTAAAAATATTGCAGTGCAATGCAATAATGCACGAGTAAATTTTTAAAAGAAATGTGGTACATGTCAAAAGTTTTATATTACATTTTAATTTACTCTTTCTATATTTATGTATAAGTATATATATGTATGCATGTTCGTTCATATACCAACAATATTTACTATAATGTTGACATGAAATTGAAAAGAGATTAATCAGTAAATTAAAAGAGGGAATTATTTATCCTTATTATAAGAAACAATAATGTTTTACAATTGTTGTAAAGTTTTTATAATTTTAAATATTTTTTTTATCTAAGGGTGAAGAAAGGGCTTACCACTCTTGTAATAATTAGGAATGAACCTTTAACACCCGTTAAATGTGCAGAAATATTTATAGGTATAACATTTAAATTACACTATATGCACTTTATATTCTTCATTCTTCGGGTAAAAAAAATGTCATTTGTCAGGTCTATTATTAAATAGTTTGATTGTTTTGGCTACGTTTATTATATGGAAGATTCTTAATACTTTTATCTTTTTTGTTAATGAATTATTAATATAGAGAAAAAAAACTATATATATATATATATAGGTATAGGTACATATATATTTAAAGGCGCTTATATAAAGCATCCTTATTTTAAATTTGTTTTGCTGTTTACAAAGAAAATTTTGCTTCTCCAAAGGACTTTACTTTAACTAGTGGACCTCCAAAGAGGAGCATATGGAACTTCTTTTTTTATGGAATCCACCTATAATCTTTATGAAATAAAGTGTTTTGATTTTAATACAAATATGAGCTTTGAATGGTGATTGTGAGAATATTATTTGAAATTTGAGATATATTTATAATTTGATAGGTTTTAAATAATTTTTCCGAAAATTTTTTATTTCTTTTGCATTTCTCTACGAGTAGAAAAACAAAATCTTGAAATAATAGTAAATTTTTAATATATATTTATTTTTGAAGTTTTTTTTTTGTAAAAATTAAAAAAAAAATTGTCATATATATATAATAAAAGCTTTTTAAATTTTAAATTAATTTAACACACAAAAATATTAGTCAAAATGGGCAAATGCTAAATTGTGGGTAGCACACAAGCGTAATACACTCATATCTCCTCAAAAATGAAACTCAACCACATTGCCAATATTGCAACAGATTCCCAATAACTATTCAAGACATCTGAATGCAGGAGCCTTTCTCAAACCCATTGCTCAATTTTTAACAACATTAATGCGATAGAATTCCTAACTTCCGCTATAGAGTGCCAGAAAAATTTTTGGTTTTCTCAATAAACTTGGAATTCAAGAATTAATATAAACAAAGCGAAACTAAAAAAATAAAATATAAAGCAAAATAAAACCATCTTAAAACAGAAATATTATATGATAGTACTAAAGGCGAAAATAAAGGCGATAGCCCTGGTAGCTAGTGCTTGTTAATTTATTGTTAATTGTAATTTTAATTGTAATAAATAAAAAATAATAATAAAAAGAAATTAATTTAATTTTTGTAATAATTACAATATATTTTGTATGAAATTTTTACTTTTACGTCCAAAATTTTAACCATATATGTTTTCTATAATAACTGGTGATTGGTTATACATGAGATGTTTTATAACTGAGATTAAAAAAATATGCATTAAAATAAATACTCCGATTATTAAATTGAGATGAAAAATTATAGTATATTGGTACACATATGTAAAATAAAACAATTAATATTAGCAAATATTTTGTTTCAAAATGCACTTTTGGTTATCAAAAAAAAAAAATGATTCTGGGTATAAAATTAAATAAGTGTGCTTTAAAATAATGAATGAAAATAATGAAAAATAATGAAATATAAATAAAGTAATAATTCATTCATTGAATTAATAGAGCACTTAAATAACACGAGATACGCCAACTTCTGCTTAACAAATTATTTAAATTCTGATTTTTAACCAATTGTAAAATTAATCCTAATTCTGAAAATCGAATAAACTTATAAATATATATACATCTATGTGTTAGAAAAAGCAAATAACACCGATTTGGTAACGAAACCTGTGTAAGATCCCTATACTAATTGTTATTTTTAAATACATATACATTGTACATATTTCAAAAATAAAGCACTTAAAAGCATACTTGAAAATCCTGGCGTCAATTTCATCAAATTTACGATTTATACTATTACAAAATTGTTTTTGTAACTATATATATATATACAGATTGTAACTCAACCTGCTTCACCAAAATTTGATAAAAGTTCACAAATTTATGAAACAAAATTAAATTGTAAAATGCATGTAAAACTGCTTCTCACTAAATTTGAATGCACATTCGTATTTGAATGTACGTTCAAAAATTTATACCTATAATTAAACAAAATTTTGAAAAATTTTGAAAAATTTTGTTTACAAGATTTTTATTTTACAAAACTTTGGCGTTCCCCTTATATTTTTATACTATATGTATGAGTTAAAATTTTGGAAGAAGAATTATATATAGATATATAGTTTTGGTATGAATTAAAACAAAAATTTCAAATTTAAAAAGGAAAATTATAAAAAAATTAAACCTGCAGTTTTAAATTGTTAAGAAATTTCTATAGTGTGTGAATCATTAATTATGATGATAAAATTTTAACTATATATATAAGTAATTGCCATTAAATATACAAAATATCTACAGAACAAAAGGAAAATGTATATTTTTCTACTAAATATTTTCTTTTAACTTTTATTGAGATATTTTAAAGTATCAACAATTTATATCTTTAATTTATTCCTTAAAACTTTCATTAAAAGTTTTTTTTATCCTACAAAATGTCCTGAAATTAGTAAGGTACAACTACATTAAATGTTAATTTTTTTTTTCTCTGGAAATTTGTTATTGTATCTAATTTATAAAACCAAATAATTCATCTTGCTTTTAAAACAAAAAAAGAAAAATATTTTAGAAAAAAACGAGAAAGAATATATTTGTCCTTGTCAACTCTAAAATACCAGTATACAAACCATTCAGACTGTTCAAAATACTATATTCTTTCATTCTGCTTGTAATATTACTTTTAAATAAAAAGCTGTGCATGATAGCTATATACCTACTGCAAATTTTGCTATAATCATTTTAAGCTTATTTCGCTTTATTACTTTTAAAAAAATTTGGGTTCAAAAATTTGTACGGCAGCTATCCAAAAGCGTTGTGGGATTCCAAAAAATAAAACGATAGGCGGCAGTTCAAAAATTTCTCAAAACTGTTTTGGGTAAGTTTCATGACTTCGTGAACTATCGGGTGTTCGGAAAAAAATAATAATCCAAGATTATAACTATATAGACATATATATATATATATATATATATATATATGTCTATTAGTTGATAATTAATTGATAGTCATAATTTACATTTTTATTTAATTAAATTTAGTTTTTATAAATAAATTATACAGATTTTATTTAACATTTATCAAAAATATAATATATACTAATAAAGCTATACTAAAGCTATAAAAATAATATATGACTATATAATAATATATTATATACCATAAAGACTTTGGACGTTCATATTAGGACTTTGAAAATGGTGTATTATAGTATATTTCATTCTAAGCTTAAATATGCAATAACATGTTGGGGCGGTACTTATGCAAATCAAACCGATTCTTATAAAGAAAAAATATGTTATTCGAAAAATCTTCAGGAAGAGTCGACGTTCTCCTTCTATATAGGACTTTTTAGGCAACTTAAAAGTCTTTCACTAAAACATTTATTTTTTTGCAAAGTTTTAAAAATTTTTTTCAAAAAATGTGGATATTAAAATTCTAGACTATGTAACGATTATAATTTTAGATCAAATCACGATTTTCGAGTTACCATTCTTACTTTTAGGACAACAACTTTTAGAAATTCGTATTGTATAATTTCTGCAAAATTTTATATATATAACAAATTTCCAGACTGTTTAAGGCAAGTCAGAAATATAAATGTTTTTTTTTTAAAGAAAGTTAAAACCTGGCTCCTTGATTTTCAATTTATGTTCATCATTTAAGAATTCCTCTGATTTTCATGAATGTTCTTAAATTTTTGTATTTCTTTTCTTATGAAAAAGTTTTTTTTATTTTTTAAGTTTTTTAGAATTATTTTTCCTATTTTTTTTTATTTTTTTTTTAAATCAAGATACATTTAAGTTTAAATGAATAAACGTATATATTTAACTCATATGTTTTGTCAACCTCACTTCACAACACACTTTTTATAAGTTTCTATAATTTTTGAAAATGGTACTTTATACTTTTTTTGTCTTTTAAAAAAAATGTACTATTACGTATTCTTTTTTTGTTTGTGAAAAATTTTCTTATTATTGTATACACTATAATTTATTTATTGAAGTTAATCAACATAGCGTTAATTTAATTAAGTAATAATATATTTTCTAAAAAAGAAAATCCATTTTTTAAATAAGAAGAAGAATAAAGATTGCTATTGAAATTGAATTGAATTAAATTGATATGTACATATAATATGATAAACAAAATATATACCACACGCATATAGTATACACAAATACCGTATACATAAAACAAGATACACACAATACACCCTTAAAAATAAATAATATCTTCGCACAACCGCACTTTTTATTATTATTTATTTAAATATTTTTTATATTACATGTTATAATAAATATATATACACACGCACAATTCTTAGATGTCTTATGACACCAGCTTCTATTTAATTTTTGAGTTATGCTGATGACGGACGGACCCATTTTTTCGTTTTTAATATGATCCATAGTTGAGTCTATATATCTATCAAGCTTATTTCAATGCATTACAAACGAAACAGTAATTTTAATATATCCGTAACTATTGTTTGTATACGGGTATAAAAAAATTAAAACCTTACTGAAAGGTTTTCTTAAAAAAAAAAGGAAAAATAAAGTAAAAGCAGTGTTATTTATATATGTGAAAACAGAAAGAATGAAAATGAAAAAAAATCTTTAATAAAATAATTTCATAAAAAAAATAGTTGATAGGAATATTATAGGAATTTTTTTCACTATTTTTTTTAAACTTTTGATTTAAAGTTTAGGCGGCTTTTTATATTTCACAGTCTTTATATCAAATTCTTACAAATTAAAGTAACACAAAGTCACCGCTTATATATATGTATATGAATTATTTTTTGTTAAGTAGCAAACTTACAGTCAGTTTTTCCCTGCCGTTTCGTAGGCCTGAAGATGTTTTTTGTTTGTTTTTTTTTTACCAATTTCATTCCTACGTGGTGTATCCAATTGTAACCAAATTTCTTAAAGTGTTTACTTGATTATAAGGAGAATAGTTTCGTTTTGTTAGCTCGCCAAAAATTTGTCCTTGTTTTTGTTTTATAAAGATCTGTTAAGCTAATCTGGCACTACAACCTAATACTGGCTGTATTTTTGTTATACTATCAATATATGATTCGAACCTCTCAGTTTAAACTTTATAGAAATGCTTTCCTTACGTTGATTCAAAGAAATAGATAAATCAGAAAAATTATCAAAAAGGTCAATACTTTTCTACTAAAGCTATAAAGTTATAAAATAAAATGTTGACATTTTCATTATCAGAATTATATATGTATATATAAGCTGTAACAACTGTTTAAACAATCCTGTTATAAAGGGGGCTATTATTTAAATAAAAAATAACCATTTTAAAAAATAGATTTTGAACATATAGAAAGAGAGTGTAGGAAGCTTTTAGCGGTAAATTATGAAAAGTTAAAATGCCACATGAATATTCGATTTTTTTTTACATTTTCTTTTAAGGATGCCATTTTTTCAATGATTGTTTAGTTTTGTTTTTTTTTCGCTTTTAAAAATTTATTTCATCTTCACAAGAAAACATTCAGAAAAAAAAGAAATCAAAAACAACGAAACGATGAATAAAAGGTATAAACAAATAGATAGGTACAAGAAAAAAAATGGCGAAAACAAAATGGAATTCTAAAAAGAAAATTATAAATAAAAAATAAAATAACAAAAGCTATTTCAAAAGATTGTAAAAAAGATGGTAAAAAAATGTTTTTGGAAGTTTCAAAAATTCTTTTTCTTTTTTAGTTTGTTTATTGCTTTTTTTTGTAGAGGGAAATTATGAAATTTTATGTTGTTGTCATTGTTGAATATCAAAATATTAAGTGGAAAGTCAATAGTGGATAAAAGATAATGTCATGTGTTTTTACTCTGCATTGAATTTACCAGTTATATAGAGATTTTTTACTCCATATATACATCCGCTCAAATATGTGTTATATACTTATATGTGTATAGATTCTGATATATTGATTCATTTATATTAAAATGTTTATATTGGTTAAAAGATAATTTTAATCGTGGGTAACCTGTTTTTTTTCCCGTTTTTTTTTAATTTTTTTTTTTGTTAGGACGAACAGGCAAAGAATTTTTAATTGATAATAGCGGTTTAAAAAAAATTAAATAAAGAAGTAAAAAAAAAAATTTATCAAGATTTAATATGATTACAGAATTTTTAAAGGATTACGGAAGCAAAATGTTTATTTTAAATAAATACATATATTATATTTAATATGAGCATATCGGAGAAGTGCGTATCTATGTAGTCCGAAACATATTATAATTTTGTTACAACAAAATTTAATTTAAACTGTCTCGTTGCTTCAAAATTATTTTTTCACAAATTTTCGGAATTCTTTGACTGCTGAATATATTTATACTAGATTTTCGGAAATACTATATATGGATACTCAAAACCTACTTGTCTTTAAAATTTTTGTAAGTATACAGAATAAAAATTCCAATCAAAAAATGTTGCACTACTTTGTATAGGTAATTTGGAACTTTATTTTATATAATACCTACAAGAAATGACTGTAACTGCAAAACTAGTAGATTTGACAGTAAAAGGATGAAAATTTCATGTCCATCATAGAAACCTCATTTAAAATTTAGTAGAATTTACTTGAAAAACAATATTTTAGGTTGACGCGTCGGAACAAGTAGACCGATCATAACTAAATTTATTCAGAATGGTTTTTCGGCTTGAAGCAACTCTTCTGCAACAATTTGATCGAGTAAACTGGTCTAAGAACTAATCGAGCTCTAAGCCAAAACAAGTTAACCAATCGTAGCCAATTATTTGCTCCACCATCCAGCAAGAAACATTGAAGCAATGAAAGAAACTCCTTCAAAGTTAAATTTAAACTATAAGGTAGGCCAATAAACTTGTCTTTTATCCCCCCGTTAGATAAATATGCCTTCAGAAGAAAATCAATGAGGGGGTAGTAATGCAAATAGTAAGCAAGCAACGCAACTTTACATTAAATGCGGGTTGTGAAACTTGTGTAAAGAGCTAAAAATGGGATCTGTCAGTTAAGGCAGAAAATTTAGAATTAAAACATGAGAAAAAAACTTTGCCGAATAACTCCAAATGTAAAAAAGTTTATGCCACATACGAAACTTGATATGACATAACAATTACAAATCTCCTCCGATTATTTCGAGTAATATAAATTTCTTAATACAGAACTCAAATTATTAAATATGACAAATTAAAATAAAATTTAGATAACA
The DNA here is from genome assembly GCA_947095535.1 of Poecilobothrus nobilitatus. Classification (NCBI taxonomy): domain Eukaryota; kingdom Metazoa; phylum Arthropoda; class Insecta; order Diptera; family Dolichopodidae; genus Poecilobothrus; species Poecilobothrus nobilitatus. The sequence continues at coordinate 94,616,624 of OX352773.1, forward strand.
ATGTAAAAATTGGAACAATGCTTCCACTTTTTATGTAATCTTTAGATTATTTTCAAGTAATAAATAAAATATACAAAATGGAATACTTATTAGCACATGTAGTAAAAATTGAGTGAAATTGGAATCATGTGACAATGTGCAAACTTCAATGAGACACAATCTGCCAGTTATTGCAGCTGTTTCGTAGCAAAAGAGTTATAAGAAAAAGACAATTAAATATATATATACTCTTAAATAAGTATAAATCTTTTTATCTAATAAAGTTGCAAATGTAGTTTTGTACACTCCAGCACTGCAATCTAAAACAAAAAACAATAGTATTAAAGTAGCAGAATGATAATGAAGTGTTGTTTATGATACAAAACATATTGCTCAAAATTGAGGAAATCTTCATGAGATTAAACCAAATTAATGTATATATTTAGCAATATGTAAAATACGTATTGCTACTTGAAATGTCAACGATGTCCTAAATCAAAACCAAAAACTGGAAGTTTTCTTAATATCTAAAAATATTGATATATATGTAGTAGAGACTTATTGATATATCTATACTATCTCTCTGATAGTATAAACTTATTTGACGAAAATACCAGTTAAAGTAGTATTCAATCGAGAAGAGGTAGTGCAATATTAGTAAACGACACTTTAAAAAATAATGAGAATCCATAACTGAATCAGAAGCAATTCAACTTACTATATGTTATATCAACTTACAATTACAATATAAAGAAAAAAACTTTAAAGAACTGCTAAATGTTCACACATTTCTGTTGTAAGGGTACAATAATGATAAACATAGATATTCGAAAATTATTTCATCAGATTGAATAAGTTTTATTTGGTATTCAAGTAATATCACCACCATATCACAATCATGTCACCCTAATTATAAATTTTAAACAGATTATTATCATAATAGTTTGTGATGCAATACAAAAGAATCCAGAACTTTAAATCAGTATCTTCCGAAAATTATATAAAAATCGACAATACGACAACAAAACAATTAAATACCCGCCTCTTTGAAATTCAGACGTCAGTTGGCCAAAGAATAATATAGAAAAAGTCGAATTGAACAAAAGAAATAAATTCAAATTGCTGTTTTTCATACAAGATAATAGAATAAAAAAAAACACTATAACTCCATTTACACAAGTTAAAATTAGTGAAGAAATAAGAATGCTAAACTTAAATAAAACTCCAGACTTTGATCATATAATTTTTTAAATATACTAAAATAACTACCACAAAAATCTGCTGCCTTTACCAATATCTAAAAATACTCGAATCATATCAGTCTGTCATTATTTAGAATTAAACAATCCGAAGAAACACTAAGAGAAATAAAAGCAGGTGTGTTTCAAGGCAGTAATATATGTCCTATGTACTGTAATTTCTTTATACATAAGTAATTCTACCAGAAGTAGAAAATGTAGCTGTAGCAACATTTGTTTACTGCAAAATTGGCAGTTGGATCAAATATTGACGAAAAAGAAAATTACAAAAACCAAGTGACAAAATATCTTATTGAGCAAATAAATGGATAATAGAACTTAATTCTTTAATTCTTAATAAATTTGTCCAATCTTTATTTCACTATTAAAAATTTGATCTAAAAGAATATCTATAGAAATGGCATATATATATATATGAAGTTTTCCACCTTTAGAAACATATTCATAAGAAAACAAACTAGACAATAAAATTAGAGGATAAATATGGATAAAATTACTGGCTTCTAAATTTTAAATCTAAATTAACGATATAATAAAGTGTTAATTTACAATTAAGTAATTAAACCTATAGAGTTATTGAACTTTATAGTCAGGCCAAGCAAACAAATATACTAAAAAATATGCAAACTATTCAGAATAAAGTTCTATGTACCTAACTATATCCTACTCGATTTAGGAATCCCCAAAATTATAAACGATGTAAAGAGATATGTGTAGTAAAACATAGCGTTCGTCTAGAACAACATATAAATATTGAAGCTGGTCTATTTATTGGAAATCGGATTACTACAGGTACTACAAAGTATAAATTTTCTTAAGGAAAAAATATAAGATAAAATAAAAAATGATAGCAATATATGGCGAATACTGTGATTTTGTAACTAACTTTAAAATCCCTCCTAATTCAGAATCTTGCATATACATATATATAAATATTTTGGAAAAAAATATTTTGAAAAAAATCCAACTCTACAATCCATCCTAATTCAGAATCTCACGTATATAAATATTCTGGGAAAAGCGTAAAACCCTGATTTTGAATCAACTCTAAAATCCCTCCTATTACTCGATAAAAATTAAAAATTACAATTTCATATTTTTTTTGTATTTTAACGAGATTTTTATAAAACTAGTTTTTGAGATACGAGCATTCGTAGTTCTCCCGGATATATTGTCGGTGTACATATTGTTAAGAAGGTTATTTGGGTAATTTGTGTTATAAAACCTGTAATCGCGCCTGTCCAACCTACCTCAGCTGACACAAAAATTTATGTTCTAAATTTTATTCTATAAACAAGTGTGTTATATATCAGATGATTTTAAATTTGGAAGTATTTTTGTGTATTTATACACAATTTGAAATTTATATTCTCAACAGGTACACATATTTTATTTTCCATATTCTGGCCAAGCTGGGGCCACCCGCGAACTCGTCCAATTGTTTAATTATTGATTTAAATTGCATTCAATTTAGTTTTTTTTTTTTTAAACAGAAGATAACATCATAAAATCACCTGAAGTTATGATTCTTAATAAAATTTTACCGTTTTAGGTACTAATATATATATATATTTATATATTTATTTTATATGTATATAATAATATATATTATATTTTTTATGTATTTATATTTTTTTATGACATTAGTACTTAATTTGATTATTTAAATGTAAAGGGACTTATGTCTTTTTGTATGTGGGTCATAACTCCCTAAGGGACTTATGACTCTTTTTTAAAGGGATTTATGTCTCACTGGAATATATTACTGTTACGTCCCTTAGAGACTTTTGACCCTGGGACTTGTGACACTTCACCCACTATATTAATGGTAATCAGTTCAACTTTATGTAGTTTTCGATTATATAGACGATGGGTGCGATTTAGCCGTTAAAAACCTTTGTGCTAGGTCTACGGTCTAGAAAGTTCATTAAACTTTCATCTGACTGATGATGTAATGGATAAATCGACGGTCTTCCAATCAAAAAGTCTGTGCTTTAAACTGCAGTCAGATCATGTGCAATGTAAGTAATTTACATCGTGATATACTATAAGATATTAGATATATTAAGATATTAAATATTTTTTATTGATTTACTGATATATTTATATATATAAAAAAAAATATGTCAAATTTAAAATTTAGAATAACATTTTTTAAAGAAAAAAATAAAACCATTCATTTTGACTGCTTTTGTAATCTTGTATTAAACATTTTTTTTAAGTTTAGTTTATTTTAATTCTTTATTAGTGCTATTTACATAGTCACTTTTACATTTCATATATTTTATAATTTATCTTAATTTGATTTGAGATAGGAAAAAAGCCACGCGAAAAGATTTTTAATAACAATACATAGTATTTCATCTATTTTCATATGGCATAAAAAACCCTAATTTTTTCAAACATAAAAAATACGTAAAACTAACATTTGTGTTTAAATTACATTTCATCATATAATTTACAATTCATTAGGAAAAAAAAAATTTTTAAATTTGCTGAGCGACTAGACCAGTTGTTTCCAATTGCCTTCACCAATCATATAATTTACCTCCTAATAAATGTTGATTCGCTACATAAGAAACCTGATCAATTTTGCAGTTCATAATTATACTTTTAACAATAACATACAATAATATCTAAAGGCGAAACTTCACTTATAATTCCCATTGTATAACTAAAAAACTTATATGTAATAACTGCTACTAAATCTGCAACCATCAATCTAAATAATAAATGTAATACAACTGGACATTTTTATCTATAGTGGATGAAACAATTTATTTTTGATCTATCTTCCAACATAAAAAGAGTAGATCAAAAAGAGGCATATTAACTTAATGATTATTTACACGAATCGAATTTGAATTCATTAAACAACCGCCATTTGATTCAATTTCCAACACGTCAGGATTAAATCAAGCAGTACGTAAACAAGAAATTTCACCAACCGTTTAATGTTATAGGTGTATTCCACATACATACTAATTAACATACTAATATGCAAATTAGTCTAAAATAAATGCATTTTAATTTAAAAATTCTTTTGAAAATTTCAGTTTTATGTATTAGTTATTAAAAAAAGAAACCAATTTGCTGAAAATCGATCAGCCATTTTAATATTCAATGAAGATTGATATTTTTTAAGTATATATATTATATTATATTATATTATATTATATTATATTATATTATATTATATTATATTATATTATATTATATTATATTATATTATATTATATTATATTATATTATATTATATTATATTATATTATATTATATTATATTATATTATATTATATTATATTATATTATATTATATTATATTATATTATATTATATTATATTATATTATATTATATTATATTATATTATATTATATTATATTATATTATATTATATTATATTATATTATATTATATTATATTATATTATATTATATTATATTATATTATATTATATTATATTATATTATATTATATTATATTATATTATATTATATTATATTATATTATATTATATTATATTATATTATATTATATTATATTATATTATATTATATTATATTATATTATATTATATTATATTATATTATATTATATTATATTATATTATATTATATTATATTATATTATATTATATTATATTATATTATATTATATTATATTATATTATATTATATTATATTATATTATATTATATTATATTATATTATATTATATTATATTATATTATATTATATTATATTATATTATATTATATTATATTATATTATATTATATTATATTATATTATATTATATTATATTATATTATATTATATTATATTATATTATATTATATTATATTATATTATATTATATTATATCATATTATATTATATTATATTATATTATATTATATTATATTATATTATATTATATTATATTATATTATATTATATTATATTATATTATATTATATTATATTATATTATTATTATATTATATTATATTATACTGGGTTTTTAAATAAGGGTTTATTTAAAATTTATACTTTTACAATAATCTATAATTTTCGTTGCTTGTACTTTCCTTTTTAGTTTCAAAAAATTATAACTCTTGAAATTAATTATTGTTAAAATGAAAACGTAATAAATTTAATATATTTAATTATTTATTATTATTTAATTATAGTATATATATAACAATGGAGTAAACATTAATTAGAAAAAAATCTTATGGTAAATTTATATCATTTAAAAAATTTTTTTTTTAATATAATTCTAATTTAAAATATATTCGTTTATTATAGGTTAGTTTTTATTATACTTTATTAGTTACTGCTAATAAAGTATGCAAAGAGTATGCATTTGACTTTAATTATTCTATTCTAATAAATTTACAAAGTATAATATTCAAAAACGTCCTCATATAATTATTATTCATTGTTTTAATAAACCATTATCATTGTTTTGATATTACCTCGTGCAGCAAGGTATTATATACTACTCCATGTTGTAACTATACTAGTAACAGTACTAGTACATTTAGAAAAATAGTATTAAAAATAGACCGATTCGTTGTTCCCTTACAGTCCCACTCCCAATTTAATGTTTCCGCATCCTTGTTCTATCCTTTACTATCCCTACTCCCTAGTAAATATACTTGTCAGCAGATAGGAATAGTAAACGATAGAACAAGGAAAATACAATTTCTTTTGATTAAATTACTTTATATTCAGCTTAATTTACAATTTTCATTCTTTATATATGTGATTTTAGAAAACTGGTCTTATTATATAGTCTGAAGACATTAGTCGTCCAGTACTTATTTATGGAAAATTTATTTTACTCTTAAGTTTATCGAAGTTTTGTAACTTGATTACTTTTTTTTTGCTAAGGGAGGCGTGAATTTTCGAGAAACGTTAGTCATATATATATATAAGGCAGCTCCACTGTCACTGTAGCAGCTATTATTATTAGTATTAGTATTAATTATTATTATTTGCTATACATAGTCAAGGCATGCAACTATACATGCTATATACATGCAGTTGTAGTATATAGCACCTTGTTGCATAAAATAACCAAAGGTATATCTATTGCACCAACTCTTATTATCAATTTATTATAGTATTAGTAGAGTACTATATAGTATTATTGTTACGATACTTATTTTTGTATATGACCTGTCCGCGATTTAACCAGACACTCTCTGATTGAAAAGTTGCCAACTTAACCCCTATACGTCATGAATCAGATAATAGTACTTTTAAATACTTAAATTACATTCAATCAGTAAAACTGCTGTTAACCAAATGTGCTCTGTATATAATATATATAATATTTTTTAATAACGCCCTAAAATAATCAGTTTATGTAAAATTTCCTAAATAGGTCGTTCTTAGCGAGGTAATATAAACATTGATTTCAATACGAGTGAAATACAATAATTGTGATTTATTTAAATTTATATTTACTATTTATACTATCTATACTATCTAACTTATAAATATATCTATACTATTTTCTTATTATTGTCGTTAGAATATCAAAGAAATACAAAAAGTTAATTAAAATATACAGTTAAAGAGATGGTCTTCATACTAAGAACCAACAAACTTTAACCAAAACTTATTTTGAACTTCAAATCAATAATGCTTAAGTATACATAGAATGAAGTTCTATAATATTCTTTTGTTTAAATTATATGTTTGTTTGGTATTTTTGTATTTTTGTATTTATACATTTTCTATTTATACGCTTTTCCTTGTATGATAACAAATGATTCTTCGTTAAAGAAAATATGAATTTTTTTTATCTATACGAGTATATACCTATACTGGAAATTAAAAACTTATATTTTTAAAATTAAAGATTTGAACATATTTTGTAAGTTTAGACAATATTTGGTTTATTTGTTATTTGTTTTTTTTCTTTTATACCAAAATTAAAAACCAGAAATAATTTTTTAAGAAAATTAATTTAAAATAAAATCCACCTTCAATTTAAGTTTTTTTTTTTTTAATTTATACTTAAATAAATATACCTATAATAAATATAAATAAATATATACAATATACATATATAACTTTAATATGAATTTGGATTTAAATATATTAGAATGGTATTTTCGACATACGTACATTTTTTATATCTATATATATACATTTATGTAATCATATACACATATAAAAAGAATATTTAACAAACCTACTATGGTGAATTTAAAAAAAGAAAAAAAGATATCAGTTGCTTTTAGACGGTAATTGGCTAGTAAAGCTTTTAAGTTTCATTATTAAACAAAAGTACGGATAACTTATATATTTGTATTGTGTATATATATATATATATAACATGTGATATTATATTTTTATATACGTGGATATTAAGACATTACTTTTAAACGATTTATTTTATATATATATATATATATACATGTATATGTAGCTATATATATGATATACATGGGTATTATATTTAATTTTTATCATTTCAAAGGACATTTTTCAATCTCTTATCTATAGTTACATTATATAGGATGTACATATACATGTATGTATATAGAAAATTAAGAGGAATATATTTTATTTGTATTTTTCTTTTTTTTGGACACATATGCCCCATTATTTTTATCATAACCAAAATGTTAGAGCAGTTCCAAACAGTATTTTATTTTTTTTTATTAAAAAAAAAAATGTGTTCTTGTGCATACCTCGTTCGTAATGTACATATAAAGTAATTCTAAAGTAGATTTTTATTACTCATATATTATCGGATATTTTTCAATACATTATTTTTATGTGTAAAAGCTATAGATGCGTTTACATTTTTAGGTTTTTAAATACATAGGTATATACAGATATGAAGAATATTTGTACGTAAACATGTTTTATAATTGTTTTATATATATATATATATATAGGTCTTCAGGAAAAGTTTTCCACTTTTTGTTAGAGAATAATTTACAAGATTCATAAGTATATAGGACATACTCGGAAAAACTATTTTGCACCGTATATTTTGGTCGCTGAATGTTTAAGTACACAGATCTTATCAATTGAGAGACTGTTGGTTGAAATTCTACAAAAACAAGTAAATGTAACAGTAAGCCGATGCAAACGACTTATTTATACCCTACACCTAAAAAATTCAAATTAAATTAAAAATACATAAGTTATTTTAGTTAGGTATTTAGTATAAGCTAAAAAATAAATGCTTTTACAAACCTTTGTACAAAATTTCAGATTTCTATCTTTATTAAATTTGAAGATATGCTTGTTAGGTCTTGGGAAATGTGTGAAGGCACCCGGACCACCTCTCCAATTAATCCCAAATTTTAGAGACATTATCAGGGTAGAATACTCTTATATCAAATTTCAAGTTTTTATATTTATTAATTTCGAAGATATGCTTGTTCGCTCTTAGGAGTTGTGTGGGAGATACTCGAACAACCATTCCAATATATCTGAAAATTTAGGCAAATCAGGGATTCAGGAACCATCACCCTCGTATCAAATTTGCAGTTTCTATCTTTATTAATTTCGAAGATATGCTTGTTCGGTTTTGGGAGTTGTGTGGGAGGTAACTGAATAGCTCCTCCAATTCATCTCAAATTTTGGACAAATCAGGGATTCAGGAAACAGCACCCTAGTACCAAATTTGAAGTTTCTATCTTTATTAATTTCGAAGATATGCTTGTTCGGTTTTGGGAGTGCTATGGAAGGTACCCGAACACATGGACCGATTTTGTCCAGATTCGAACATAGCCTTGCTTTCGTAATTAGTAACCTACTATATAAATTCATCAAGATAGCTTCATTAGTTTTTCAGTTATCGAACGGACGGACATCGCTAAATCTACTCAGGAGGTGATCCTGATTCAGAATATATATACATGTCCATATCTAACTTGCTTTCTTTTTGGTGGTTACAATAATAGTACAATAATAATAGTATATATTTAAGTTAACCCACATGTCTCATATAAAGCAAATGATTCATATTTGAGTTATATATATAGACATATAGTTTGTATATTATCTCTGATAAATATAGTTAAATAAATAATATGATTTTTCCATAATTTTGATAGATCTGATTGGAGAAGTTCAAAATCAATCAATTAGTTAAAAGAAAACTGAAAAAAATAAAAATATTTGGAGAATAACATCAATAGAATTTGTAATAATTGGGGCGATTAGAAACTAAAACACTTTTTAATTTAAAAGAGCTTACTAAATTTTTTTGATGTTTGAAAGTGATGCAGATTTCATTTTATTAATTTATACTTTTACAAATAACTTATAGTATACATTTTCTGGTAGATCTAATTTTGTGAGTCCATTTTTATTAAAATATATTTTATGTATAAATATTTATAATAAAGCCTCATAATTTGTTTGTAAAAAAAGGTGAAATTAATATCTATCATATAACAATATCAATCAATATCAATTCTATCCATAATGCAAGGACATCAAACAAATGATATATTTTGATGATGATAATAAACATATTATAATTATAACTTGAAGAATATTAGTTGAAAATACACTTCTAAAAGTTTTGAAACTAATACATATAGTTAATATATATTAAAAAAAAAAAGTTATTAATTATCAAACTCATCTCATGACTTGTTTTTAATTAATAATAAAAAACAAAAAAAACAAAAAATAGTGATTAAGTATACCTATATATAATATGATATTGTACTATTGATATGATATGAAAATTGAAAACTATTGATTTTGATGTTAAATTATTTTTAATAAATGAAATATTGTTGGTTTATGTTATATTTATATATACGAATATATTTTAAATTATATTATAGAATATTATTAAGATGATATATGACTATAATGAAATTGAATGGATTTTGATATACATATTTTAACTTTTTTATTTTAATAAATTTTACTTTAATCTTATTTTAACTATTATTATTTATTTTATTTTTTCAATGTAAATTATAAATTATAACAAAACTTTATTTAAAAAAGTGCAATTTTTTTTATTATAAAATAATAAAGTTAATCAAATTAAAATAAGAGATGTACATTACTCATTATGTACGTGCAATATATAACATACATTACTTCGAATTTTTAAAAACTCTGAATGGAAAATCTACAAAACTAAAAATATAGTAAACGCCTACTTATTAAAGCTTGGAAAATGTTGATTTTAACTTATATAGTAAACATTGATATTATATTTATATTTCAAATATTTATTTATATATTTAATTAACTATAATATAATTGTTAAAACACTTTAAATAATTGAAGTATCTCTCATGGGAAATGTTAATTATCTTAAAAAGATTCAGTTAATTAAAATAAGAAATGTATATATATATAAAGTATATTTATTTTAATTTACAATACTTAAAATTTAGAATCAAAATAACAATAACAATATACAATCGAAGAAAACCTTAAGAACATTCTTAAAAAAAATACTTAGAAAAATATTTAATTCAGATTTGTGGTTAAATGATGGTATCTGATATAAGAATGAAAAATAAAAAAAAAATAAATTAAATTTTCAAGCAATACAATTGAGTGAAAAAAATGGCAACTGTAAAAGATAGAATTATATAGCTGTAAATGAAATGGAAAGTAAGCAATAGAAGTAAATGCAATGAAAAGCAATTGCAATGAAAAAAGATTTTGAACCGGGAAGAAGTTTATTATATATAAGATTCACTAACAGGTGTAAGAACAGAAATATAATATATTGACCAATATCCACATACATTTTAAGCTTACAAAATTTTTTATTCAATAATATTTATTTGTTAAATTGAATTAACAAATATAGAATTAATTTGAAATAAAGTTGGTTAACACATAATGTCTTCCAATATTAGTTTAACGTGGTTTAACATAACCTTAAGAAGTAATAACAAATACTGTTTTGTAAAATATCTACAATTAGTTAAAAAGAATATTTCTTATTTAAAATAATAATAAAATAATTTTTAAATATATATGTATATTAAGTATATTAATTTATATATAACTTTAATTATACTTTTAAAAAATACATCTATATATATATATATATTACCTATTTATATAAAACTTCTTTAATCTCAATAAAGATTAAGACCATAGCAGGATACTCGATATAACTATTTTGAAAATATTTCAATTAATTTTTTATGTAGCATTTATTTCTTATTTTCTATTTAAATCTATATACATTATTTACGTCTATTTTATACATATATGTATTTATTTATTTTATATTTTAAAAATTCTTACATTAAACATAAAAAGAATCCTTTAAATATTGTTAAAATTGAACCTAAAATTTTAATGAGAACGAGTGGTTTTCTATAAATATATATATATGTATACTCATATATATATAATAATAATAAAATATGTATATATATTATACAGATATATATATATATATATATATATATATAATTTCATTTATTATTAATATAGCGTTATCTCAACCATTCAGTAATTCTCGATGGCATTGGAAAAAAAAGTTTACATCATTTATCTGGACAAAAGTGTAGAACATTAAAAAATATAAAGTATAAAATATAGACAAAAATATATCTATAGGATCTGAGTAGAGAACTTTCAAAAAGAAGGAAGAAAAAGAAGTAGATGAAGATGAAGTAAAATATATAACGAGAAAAATAACATATTATTAAAAATATAATTTTTTTATTTTTCATTCAAATTTTTTTCATTTCAATTCTTTTTGTCTTTTGTTTATAGCTTTATTTTAATATTTGTCACATTGATGAACAATAATGATTTTATTTATATCTTTATATTTGTATATATATATGTATTATTTTTATATTACAACGTATACAAGTAAATGCATATCCCATATATATATATATATATATATATATATATAGGTACTTATATATTATATAGAAATAATATTATATCTATAATATGTTGTTGTCTATAATACCAACTACAAATAATATGTTCACTGAAAAAGTGCGTTAAATTCCATAAGATATACTGCTAAATATTATGTAAAATTACTATATTATAAATACCTGTATAAATAGTTAAATAATATGCTAAATTTTACTCAAATCAAATTTCTTATAACTACCTATAATGGAAATAATAATAATTGTACGCTACATATTTTTAATACATATCCTTATATATAATCCATATACTGTTTTATAAAATTATAAGTCCGTAAATCCTTTTTTATATAAAAATTTCTTATATATACCTATACATTCATTTTCAAGAAGAAAGAAACTAAGCAAGTATAAAATAATGTATAAAAGCAATGTTTAAAATAAAATAAAACTATTAAATAGGTTTATTCATGTATGTTGTAAGCTTTAATATGTCATCTATTATTTCGTTAACAATTCAATTTTTTTATTATAAAGTGAAATATTATTTTGCTTATTTCTTATTTATTTATTTTTTTTTTCAACATTTAACAAAGTGCTAGAACTAGCCCTAAAATTGTCAATTTGGCATTACTGGATATATTATTAGTAGAATTTCTATTGAAGCATATAATCGTATCGTATACCTATATATATAAATATATGTATATATATATAATGAATATTTGTGTCTTGTCTTGTTGTCATAATATATTTGATATATTCGTTATATTATGCTAAATGATACATATGTTATTTATATATATATATTTATTAATATATAATTATGTATATATAATTTTTCTTTCATCTAAACTATATTAAATGTATAGATGAAAAGAATATACACAAAAATTTTCTCTTTTATAAATAAAAAATAAACTTTTTAAATAGTGGTATGAAATTAGTATAATTCATATTACATATATATCTTATATTATATACATAGATCTGCCATTCGTATAAAACATATATTTATTTCTATTTTAAATTATACAAATTACAAATATATATGTATATACAAGCATTTCTACAAATATATCATATACTTCAATCATTCAAATCTTGCAAAAAAAAAACATTAAACAAAGTAAAATAATAAGAAATTATATAAAAAAAAAAAAAAGAAATACAAATAAAAAATGCTATACCTATTTACGTTATTTGTTCTCCAAGAAAATCTTTCAATAATTTTTTTTTTAAATGGTTTCATTTAAAAATTTTAAGTATTTTTGTTTTCATGAATTTTAGATCTACATATACAGATGTATATAGTTATTATAAAAATATATATAGTATACACTAAATAAATTAATGAACATATTTTTAATGTATGTTAATAAATTCAAGTTATACCTACAAATATATATTATATTATAATATATATAGGACATAATACTCTTACGTATAAATTTGAAAATATTTGAACAAATCTTTAAAAATCAAATTTAATACTTTAAATTGATATCTTTTGGACAATTATTTCAAGATGTACATTTTCAAATAGTATAAATTAAAGATAAAATTATTAAACTTGAATAAATATTGACATTGAAACGAAATATTCTTATTGGGTTTAAGTAATACCATTATTCTCCTTCATATTATGAATGAATGCCTATAAATTTTTTTTATTATAATAAGCTTATAATAATACTAATTTGTAATTATACGTATATAATTCATATATATATTATGTATAGCTATATAATTTTAAAGAATAGCTTCATAAAATTCTTTTTATTTAAAACTATCCGCACTTTATAAAATACGATAGACATACAAATACGTATTTATATAATTTGAATACTAAAATGCATCTTTGCGGATTATATTTATAGTTGAAAAGCATTTTAAAAAAGAAATGTAATGCTTATTTGATAAGCTCAGTATATGTACATAGTGATTTGTTGTTTAAGATGATTCAATAATATCTCTATTAACTATATATACATATATGTATAACTATAATTACATATATATGGTTAATCATTATAGGACTATAATAGTCTTCTATATACTCTTGATTTATACTTGATTATATTTTAATGTTTATTACTATAGGCTGCAGATTAAGATTCAAATAATTAAAGTAAAAAATATTACTAAAACTTAAATTCAAATTTAATAAAAACGTACATACATATGTAGGTACATAGGTACTATATTTCAAAAACATTTTAAATCTCATTAGTAAATTGAAATTGTAAATTTTAAACTATATGTAGGTACAATATATATATTTATATATGTATAGGTACAACTCTTGCGTTTAATATTACTTTAACAAAGTTGTTTGGTATGTTTAAAGTTAGGTCATAAAAACTAACTAAAATATAACTAATAAGGCTAGAAATTTTTGCTGCTACGCACGATGTTATTTGTTTTTTTTTTTTTTAACAAAATTTCAACATTGCTATCTTTTTCTTTTGTTATTCATTTTTCCGCTTAAAAAGTTCATTAAAAATTCATTTTTTGGAGCAAATTAAAATAAAAAACAAAAAAAAAATTAAAATACATACATATATCACATGGTTATACTTTTTTCCAGAGGATTATAAGAAAAAAAAAATTTTATATTTTTTGATATTTTTTTTTTTTTTGTTATGAAAGATAAAAAAAACGTGAGTACGTTTTTAATAGGAAACAAAAAAAAAAAAAAAATTTAAAAAGAAATAAAAAAATGAATAAAATAAAGATGAAAACAGAAAAAAGAATCATAAAATCTTTGAAGCTTGAATAAATAATACAAAGTTTTAATGATGGGCACGCACATGCATTTTCGTTTTCAGAATTTTTAGATTATAACAGAAAAACAACAGCGCCATCTTCAATACACACATCAAATCAAAAATAAAAGTAAAACCAAATCAAAATAAGAAAGCAAAATTTTTATTTTGCATTTGCAGTAGTAGTAGTAGTAGTAGTAGTAGTAGTAGTATAGCAGCAGTAAGAAAAAAGAAACTCCTCTTTTCTCTTTTAAACGTTTTCAATATACTATACAGTATACAACATACAATTCCATACTTAAAAATGACAAAATCCACATTAATAAATATGTATTGAATAATGAAATGACTGATGATAATACTCAATACATATACAAAATATACGTAACGTAACACACTATTTAAGTGTTGAGCATACAATACGAACACATCCTTTTTTATTTATGGCTTTGTTTGTATATAGATAGAGATAATAAAATTCATTTATATCTAGTTGTGAAAAAGTTGCTATGGAAATTATAAACATATAAAAATTCTTAGGTTAAATTTTATTGATACAATAGTGAATTCTGATTGGCTGAAATTATGTCAAGTTAAATATAATAAAAACAATACAGCGGCATTTTTTTTTTTATAGTGAATCGTTAAAAGTAATTTTTATATTGTTTGGTGGGTATTTAAAAATGTAGTGACAGAAAATGTTGAATATAGTAAAATTAAAAAATATGTACATACATATATACCTACATACATACAATGTAAATAAATAGATATAAATAAAAATGAACATGCATTTTCAATTTTTGTTCGATTAATAATTATTTTTAATAAAAAAAAAAAAAAAAAACACAGTATTTCTCAAAATGTAAATTTTTTATTTTATCTCATACTGAACTCTAACAAATCTAACTAATTTTATTAATAGAGTTATAAAAAATACTTACCACATTTTTTTTTCAATTGTGCTATGTAACATTTGGTCAGGGTCTTTTGCTTACTTAATTTGTATCTTATCCTATAAGCAAACCCCTATCTTACGTTAACATTCTACTAAAATTTTTATAAATAAGTTCTGATGATTTTTATGAGAAAATCTATAGTCATATATATATATATGCGGAATTAGGTTTCAAATTTTAAAGTTGCCAAAAATATATTTTCTTTTTTTAATTTTCCTATATTTTTTTATTTGAAGGTATATAATATATGTATATAATAAAGTTAAACTATTAGGTAGTAGGTATATACAATTAGGTACCCTATATAAGATTATTTAATATGTTTTAATATTGAATCAATTTACTTAATCTTAATAATTTATTAATATTTGATTTATATTATTAATAATGATGTCATTTTTGTTAAAAATGCAAATATATAATGTTAAAAATTATATTTTTTTATTTTTCATCATTGATAAAAAGCATTTTTCAGTTCAATTCTTCAATGTTTGTTTCAAAATCTATATAGGTATACCTATACATATTTCTTTAAATAAATCTATTTAAAATTCAATATTAAATGATTCTATCAGATGTTATTCAATACCTATACTTACTTTTCTTATAAATAAAAAAAAATTGTATTGGTTTCCTATAAGGTAAACAAAAAATAAAATTAAGAAATCAGTTAAAATATTCAAAGTTATTGTTTTGAAACAAAACGCCTGGATAATTAAAAAAAAAAACAATAACAATAAAATGTAACAAATTTTATAACTGAATTTTAAAGAAATTATTTTAATATATTAATATTATATATATCTTGTAGTTTTTACATATTTGTTCAATATTTGTAATTTCTTCCTCTTTTTTCTCTTTTTCTTTTCTTTTTTTTTTGTTTTCTTTATTCTCTTTTTTTCGAAAGTAAATAAAAATAAAACAAAACAAAATAGAATTAAAAAAAAAATAATATGTACATTAAACAAAAAAAAAAGGTCGAAACTTATATGTTTGTATACGGATTTGATAAAGAAAAGCCGTACTTGTTTTATTTTGTATATTTGTATATACATACATACATATATATATTATATGTATAAATTTTTGGTTTTATAAAATTAATAGAAGGTATATAATATATGTATATAATTTGTTTTATGAAGCTTAGAGTAAACAATAAGTGGGTGGTTGCGAGAAAATGAAAGTAGAAACAATGATAAATTAATTGACCAACCAAAACAAGAGTAAACGAGACAAGTGGATATTTTTCTATGCCGCTGTAAAAAAAAAAAGCATTTTAAAAAAATATATGTATATGTATACACATAAGTGTTAGTTTAGTTTCCATATAAAATAAGTTACCTTTTTACAAAAATTAAGAACTTTTTTAAAATTCATAATATTTAAATACTTTGAAAATATTATTATTATTATTTATTAACCAGATATACTTTCATAAAAAATACAATTAATTTTAGCACTATCTGCCAAGATTATCTGCTTTAATACCTACATTGAAAATAAAATCAATTATTAGTTTACAGTTTGCTGTCTATAACTTGATTTTAATTTACCAATATTTTTACATTTATTTAATTTATCCAATTTTTTTTTTAATAATATCTCATATATTCTCTTTAAGAAAACTTAAAAGTAAGGATTAAAGTTAATTATTGATATATGTATATAGTATATACCTATATATATAGACATATAGTATTCTATTACCTAATTATTTGGAACTAAAGACATTTTTGAAAAAGAACTTAAAAGCTAAAAAATATTCATAAAACGTATTTATTATTCTGCAACAGAATTCCTTATTTTAATTTATGAATAAGTTCTAAAAGAAAAATAATATACCTATAGGTATTTTTAAAAAAAACACTAATTCTCCTCTTAATCTTACAGTTCCCTATGACTTTAAATCTTATCTTAATTTTAACGTCCGATAACTCACAACAGTAACAAGAAAAATTAACTGAAAATACATATTAACTCTTCTGTTATATTAATCATTCTTATAGTAATTTTAAATTTGTAAACAGTTATATTATGTAATTGGTAAAACATAATCCTGGTTTCATGAAGTTTTTTTTTTTAAAATGTATACAATTGAAACTATTCTGTTAATTTTTTCATTAAAAATCCATCTCATATGTACTCGTATTTGATCAAAAGTCCTTAAAATTAAAAGAAGAAAAACAAAAAGTATACATTTATTTTTTGTTTATGTGTACATTTAACCATATATTATATAAATATGAAAATATAGGTATATAGAAGATGTTTCAATACAAATTATAAAATAATCCTTGTTGATTTTAAAGTTGTGTTTCATTTGTTGTTTTATATATAGTTCGTTAAGCGATTTTACGATAATAAAAATATAATTTTGTTTTTAACGTGCAATAGTGTGTGAGTATTTAAATATTTTACATATACATACAAAACCAAAAATTAAAAAAAAAAAAATAAATAGCAAAAAAAAAAAAGAAAACAACAGAATTCAGTCATATCACAGAACATGCAGAGAAAGAAATACGACAAAAAGGTGCACATGATCTTAATTTCGTTATATTTCTATTCTGGGGTAAAAAGTTCTTATATATCATTTAGAGTTTGATCGGCCGCGAATACGTACGAATAATTTTGACAGTTTTTCTTTTGTAAACATACCTATAGTATTTTACCCTATAAAAATAAAAAGAAAAAAAGTCATTAATTTAATTTAATTTTATCATATAAAGGAGTTTAGAGAAAAAAAAAAATATTGTTTTGCATAAATAAATGTGAATACATTATATATGTATATATATAGATATTTCTATATTAAAATTAGAAATTAATTTTTGATTTTTATTTAACTGATTCAAAACATAAACATTTAAAAAAAATTTCAATTTAAAAAAATATTACAACACTATTTATTAAAAATAATAAAACAAAAGTAATAATTTTAAAATATATAACTGTATATATATAAAAATTATAAAATTTAAAAAATAAAGGTAAATTTGGTTTTTTGTCTATTAAATACAATTAATAATTATGTTGATATAAAATAAATATAAAATTAATTTATGAAAACACATTTTATAGTATACAATAGATTCAAATTTCCAAACCAAAATAAATATATCAAACACTTTACAACAATGGAAACATGTAATACTGTCTGCATATTTATAGGTGTCAAATATTTATATATATAAAAAAATTAATGTAAATAAAATACTATATATATATATACATAATATGATATAATATAGATATAAAAATCAAAATATATCTAATAAGTTGGAAAAAAATTCTCAAATTTAAAAATAAAAATGTTTACCCAAAAAGTATAAGAAAATTTAATTTAACAAATATACCTTTTACAAAAAAAAAAAAAAAATTAAAATAAACATATATATAGTGCTTGAATATATAAGAAGGACATTTTATAAGGATAATAGTGATAATAAGAATAAAAATAATAATAATAAAAAATATTAAAATTGAAAATCAATGTCGCGACGGTGTGCTATAAATTATTTTATATATATGTCCTCACGTATATTTAATTACAAAATATTGTAAATATTATATTATTAATTAACTTACCTATATATACAATAGTATATATACATTTTTTTTTTTAAATTTTATTGCAAATATTATATACATATATATATATATACTTATACAATCTTTATATAAACTTTATTCATATAAAATATAATTTTGATTAGCTTTTGATGGCCTTTTTAATTAATGTTTATACCCTATACCACACTATATATTCAACTTAAATAATTTATAATAAACAATAAATAAATATAATATATAATATAGTTAATTAATTAATTAATTAATAATTAAGTGGAAATATTGATAGTTCTTTGAATTCAATTTAGAAGCGAAAATTAAAAACGATTTTTTTGTTATATATTATAAAATGTATATTTAAAAAAAAAAAATTATTTTTCTGCGGTATAATAGTGAAAAGTTAATTCAAATATATAATCATAATAATTTACCATATATGTAGATGGATTATCATACAAAATTTCATCTATATAATTAATTATAAGAATATATATTACATAACAAAAAAAAAAAAAAATAAATAAAACAAATTATTGAAAGGTGAATTGTTTTTTTGTTTTTCTAAATATTTACATTTTGATTGTATAGAAATAAATAATTTAAATAAAGTATATACAGAATTATTAAAAAAATATTAAAGAGTAAACCCTAAAATAAAATTTCAAAGATAAAATATAAAATTTAATTAAAATTATTTTTAAATAAAATCCTATTTTCTGTTCAAAAATAATGTTATATGTTTATAGGTATAACATAATACCAAAAAAATAAAAAAGTAATAATGTTTGGCTAAAAATAAAATATTAGCGGCTAATCAATTATAATCTTTTTACTTTACATATTGGAATATTTTGACATATCTTTAAATAAAAGTAAGTTTTAACTATATAAATATAATTGATTGATAATTTCAAATTATTTTTTACCTAAATATAGTATATTGAGAGCAGAACAGGTTAATATTATTAAACAAATCGTATTTTTTTAGATAAATTGAATTAAACATTTTTTGTTCTTATGTTTTAAATTGATTCGAAAAATCAAAATCTTAACTTATATTATAATTAAAAAATTGAAATATAGCCGTATTAAATATATGATCTTTAATCTTATATATATCGAAGTCTTTAATTTGTTTTTTTTTTTTTCAATTCATATTAATTATTCTGCCTTATTTTTACAATTTCTTTATAAACATAATTATTTAGAGTTTATACTATAAATTAAAATGTGGAATTATAATTTATTTTATTTTAAAAATTTATTTATTTTATAATAAAGATTTTATGCTAAGCAAATGCCAATTAAAAATCTTACTGACCTTTTATTAATCGAAGTTTAACCTATACTTAACATATACTCATAAAATATATCTTAATCGTCTATCATTTTAATGAACGGATATTTAGAGTACAATAACGCTATTAAGAAATGTATGATATAACTTATCCATTTCTTGTTCAATTGTATTGTGTTGATATCACAATTGAACCGTGATTTATTTCGTTAATACTCATGAGGCGGTTAGTCTCTACAATTGTATATTACAATAATCATAAAGTTAATTGTATTAATTAAATAATTTTGTGATGAAAACAATTCATATTTAAAACATCCTAACTTATCCTAAATTATTAAAGAAAAGATTAAATAGTACTTATATGGAATAGAAAACAAAAAATAATAAAAAAATACAGCATTAACCGACAATATTTTGGACATGAACTAATGTATAATCACTGGTAAAATTTAAAAGTTTTAAAATTAAGATATATATATATATATATACCTATACTTAAAATTTAATAGTGGGTTTACTTTTTAATACATTAGTACTTTAAATTTATTTCGTTCAATCAAATTGTACTTGTAATAATTATAATTTAAGACTGTAAATTTAAATAAAATATAATATTAATAATATGATTGTTTCGAAATTGTTTTTACTAATATTTAATTATAGTTAATTTCAAATTATAAAAATAATTATAATTAAATTTAACATATAATTTATAGAAAATTTTTATTAAATATAAATCAAAAAAACGTTTTCAAATATCAAAACAAGTGATAAAAGAAAAATCGTAATTAAAATAAATTATAATAATAATTTTTACCTGAAAGTTTAATAAAAATCCGTCATTATTTTCGAAGCGTTCATTCGAAATCCATTTGGTTCCAAATTGGATTTCAAACAACATAATTGTGCCGGCGGCACTGGGAATGGTGGTAGCGTCGTCGGCAATCATCACAACACTGGACACGGAACAACAACAAATAGTAGCGGAATACCCGGCGGCGGTGGTGGAGGTGGTGTACCTAGTAACGGTGCAACAAATGGTCCAAATTCATTAATTAGTAACGGCCCAAGTAGTAGTGGAACAGGTGGTAGCGCACAAAATTCTGGTCCTGTTGGTGCTGGCAGTAATAATTCATTGACCAATAATAGTAATAATAATAATCATAACAGTCATAATAATCATCACAGTAATAATCCAATATCTGCTGTTTCATCAATTAATTCTGGTGGTGGTGGCTTAATAGGATCACATCATCATAATACTACAAATTTAGGATTAAGTCCACAATCTAGTGCTGATTCTCAACAATTTAATATATTTCCAGCCATATTTAGTCGTCAATTGAATTTTTCAGCAGCTGCTGCTAGCTCTTGTGGACAAGGTAAACTAATGGATGATTTACGCCCAAATTTAGTTGGTGGCCTTTTAGGATTACAACAAGGTTTATTAGAAGATCATGCAATATCGCATGGTAATTTACAACATAGCGGGCAAGATACAAAGTTTATGTCGTTTCAAGATAATAGATTAATGGGTATAACATCACATGAAAATCGACTGTTAGGTTTGGCATCTGCACAATCCCCACAAGACGGTCGAACAACAATTGATAAAACATCTTTAAGTGGTAGTATTAATCAAAGGAAATGTAGTAGTACACCAGAAGATTTTAGTGCATTATATTCTGGTTTACCAACTCCAGGAATAGATTCATCTTCGCATCATCATACTCCAGCTCATACGCCACCAACACGATTATCGGATCACTCATTGTCAGGTAAAACTAATATTATTTTTCAAATTATATAATAAGAATATTATATATTTTATAATAGCATTTAGAACATTCACTTAATGTTAAACTTTAAAGGTTAATGCAATATTTATAAAATATTAAATATATTTTTCCTTTAATATAGAATTCCTCGTTTCTTGTTTGAGTATATTTAATATATAAGTATTTCGACCATAATAAACTTACTAATCTATCTTAACAGTGGTTAAACTGTAAAAACTATAACCGAATAACATATATCTACAAAAAATTTCAAATAATTTCTGCTGCATCGCTGCTAAATTGTTGCAAACCTAAAATAAAATATTTAATAGCCAAGTATAGCTCTAAAGGAAGCTATATATTTGGGGTAAACTATTACAAAGATTTAAGGATAAATCAGCTTTAAGATTTTCTTAAAATTTTTTATGAATCAACCTATTTTTTAAAAAATTGCTATATATATGAAAGTATTGAAACCATTCAGCATATTTGTCCTTTCTAGATCCTAAGACGTATTATTCTATTTGTTCAGAGATTGTATTCGCTTGTGATTTAAAGTGATAGTTTATTTTTAGTTTCAATCTGCTGAGAAGCCTTATATAGATCTCCTTTGAAAAAAAAATCAAAAACTATTCCTTTAAAATTAAATATTTTAAAGAAAATAAAAATTATTTTTTATTTTAAAATAACAAGAAATAATAAAACAAATAAATTTAATTTCATAAATTAATATTCATAAAGTAAAAATGTTAAGAGCTCAATTAATTTCCATAATTTTTTGACCTTGCTTATTTTTTGATTTTTCAAAGGACCTTTTTAACATAGTTTTTTATTGGATTACTTCATTTCTAAATATACAGAAACTAAAATTTTAATGATATAATGAAGGCTGTTAAAGGATTCTTTATTATTTTGTACAATAAATTCCTTAAAATGTTTCAAAAAGCTGAAATTAATTTCTCTAATTTGTCCTTTTTAAAGAAGAGGTTCCTTATATTTATAATACAAATTCTTGTAGTTGATATAAGCAGCAACCGAATAAATATGCATTTGGGGATAATTTATGCAAATTTTTAGAAGAGAATTCTTACATAGTCCAAAAAAAAAAAGGAAAAATAAAGATAAGCAAAAATTTTATAGGTGGTTTGTACAATATCATGAAAGTTTTTTTTTTTTTTTAGAAAAAGGTGAAATAAAATAAATTTAAAATCCGTCAATCTCTTCATCCTGTATAATGTTGTTAAATACTTTAAAATATAATTATAAATAACTGATGCCACATGAAAGACATGGTTTTTTTTCTCATTTTCATAATTTTAGATTGAATTTGGTTTGGTTATATATTCATTGAATATAAACTACAAGGATTAAAAAGAATTTAAAATATTTGTATCTTATAATTAAAAAATTATCATCAAAATTTAAATGATTTTCTACAATTAAGAACACCGTGCTATGGCTAATTTTAACACAAATTAATTAAAAGGGCATCGTATATCCGTATCGTATCATAAAATCTTATAAATAAAATAGTATTTTGATTTTCATTAAAAAGTATATATGTATATATATAATATAATTAAATTAAAATAAATAAATTACAATTGAATTTTGAGGTTATGAATTTTTTTATTTTTATTTTTGAGATTTCATTTTTAAGTGTTATTAATAGACTTTCACAAAAAGAATCAAAATTTAAACACCAATATTTTTATTTTATCTATTTATGTATACAATCTATCGTATAAAAATGATTGAAAATAAAAAAATAAAAAACATTACTTATATTATAATTTGTATAATAAAACCTTAATCTTAATCCTTGACGCGTGTTGGCTATCAAATAATTTGATACTTTCAGTATAAATATACTTAACAAAAAAACATTTTATTATATATAAGGGGAAGAGATTATCTTCAATTTGATAGGAATTATGTTCTTCACAACTATTATATGTGACACACAAGGTGTTTAATCATTTATGCACAAAAGTGTTGTTCCGTTATAAGATATACAGAACAATAATTGTATTGCTTTCAATAAAATAAATGTTTTATATATGTATGAATTAACAATAATGTGATAATATTCAAAAGGATTAAAATATGGGCTATTCAATATACAATTATTTTGTTGTAAATTTGACTAAACTTTTTTTTTATTTATAAAGCAGATGTATAAATTGAAGAAAAACTTTTACTGAACGAAAATATTAATTTATATATATACATATATGTATATATAATTTATTTCATTAACTCAAAAATTTCAATAAATATTGAAAAATTTTATTTATAAATACGTTTTTGAATTTGTGTAAAATTTAATTTAACATTAAAATATGAAACATAAATGCTGATACCTACATTTTATTTTCTGGATCATATTATAGTTTAAGTTTAATTCAAGCCGGCTATAGTTATATACAAGATGATGGTACATTGTTATGTGTCTGCCATTTATTGCCTTAATAAAGGATATTCGTATTATACTGATTTATTTATATTAATCCCAAGTATAAATACACGCTGTGTTTTATTTTTTTTTTTATCCTTGTCCTTATGTTAATATATTATCATTGTCTTAATCTATTTACTTTATTTTGTCCATGTAGTATTTCAATCTACATAGTGGATGAGTTCATAAAAGCATTTTATTCTGATTTAATTTTGTTTTAATATAACCTTATTTCTTATATATAACCAAAAAAGTATACAGGTATTTGTTCACAAATTGTTTTTTTTTTTAAATAGATGAATGATTCTGATTTATGGATTTATTCATATTTATTGAATATATATTAACTTATAATATTGAACCAAGTGGAGTTTTCCCAAAGTCGTATTCAAAAGTGATATTAAAATTTATTATATAGAAATAAAGAGATTTCAAGCTATAAAAATAGAAAAAACTACAAGTTTCAATGAAACATAAATGTCCTTTTAGATGAGAAATATAGTGACTTAGGGCAGTTTCTTTCATAAATCTACTTTAGATGAGAAATATAGTGACTTAGGGCAGTATAAAATTTGCGTTACACTCTCAATTATTTTTAATGTAAAAAATTTAATTTAGTATCACTACATATATATATGTTTATCTATACATATATATAGATCAACATTTATCAAAAATGTTTCAAAAGAAAAAAATGATTTCTTGATTATAGAAAAATCTATTAATAAATAAAAATAATAAATAAAAAACCTTTGTCTATATATATATAGGCAATATTTTTATGAACTCATCCAATAATTTCCTCAATGCAATTTTTATTCGAATGTAAGCATAAATTAACAATAAATTGGTTTTGTTGGAATTTTTAACACTCCAGTGATTTTCTATAGGTGGTTTCATACAGTCAACATTTTTAGCAAATGATAAAGAGGTCTTAGGAGGGACGGTTCCAGTGAATCAACCCCCCGTAACATCCTTGAAATCAATATTAGAATATATGGGTTAGTTTTTTATTTCTAAAACACCGACGGTAATTAAATGTTTAACATTTTGTTTATAAAAGAAGTTTTAATCGTTTTAACATAAAATGATGCTAATGTTAAAGAATTATTATATAAATTTTTAAAGAATTTTTATATTTTTATACCTTTTCAAAAAATTATGAAAACTAAAACTATTTCAACTTTAAAAAGGAAAATAATATATAATATATATATTTAAACATATATATTATTATTTTACAGCAAAAATAAAATATTTGTAGATTCTTAGAATTATTCAACATTTCTTATATTTCGTGTGATGAAGTAAAAATCATTAAAAAGGAAAAAAAAATATATATATTTTGTAAATTAAATGAACTTTTTTGCAGCGGAAGGTGCATTCAAGAAATTAAAACCTGAGCCTAATAGTGGAATTTCTTCTGTTTCCGGTGGTGTTACATCTCCAGGAAGTGGAATTTCATCTTTAAGTCAACATACAGGACATACCCCAACTACAGCATCATGCCCAACACCAGCTAGAAGAAGACATAGAACAACATTTACACAAGTAATTTTATTTTTATTTTTTCTTTTAATTATTTTATAAAAATAAAGTTAAACAAATACATAAAATATACAAACGTATACACACATTACACATATACGTTTATTTTATTTAAAAATGGGAAATTTTATTTAAAAATTGTTGGGTATTTATAATTAATTACATTAATATTTTGATTAAATATAATTAGAATGTTTTTTTTTCTTTTATACTTGTTTAGGAACAATTAGCCGAATTAGAAGCAGCCTTTGCAAAATCTCATTATCCTGATATTTATTGTAGAGAAGAATTAGCCAGAACAACGAAATTAAATGAGGCGAGAATACAAGTAAGTCTATATATATATGTCGATAAAAACGTTTCCTCTATTTTATTTTAAAATTGCAGAAAACATTAATGTTTAAGAGTGACAAAATTACCTTTTAAATGTTAAATTTTCAGAATCATTTTTATAGGGTCGTCAGTCAAGAAACTTTTTTTATTTTCCATGCTCAACCGATCTATGCTTGAATAAAAAAATTAGATACAATAATTGTAGAAAAAAATTGGATCAATAGAATTTCTTAAAAGACTACATTTTAAAATTATAATTAAAAACTTCTCAGATCCATGCCAGAGAGATCACAAAAATCTTGGAAAAGAAACTACCGAGATATTTCTGCCGTTTTGTTAGGACAGACTATAGGACAGATGTTAATTAATCACGTTAATTCCTCTGCAGAATCTGCAGTTAGAATCCTCAAATCTTAATGTTCTAGAATGCTATATACCAATAAGACAATGATTTGTAACACTTTACTTTTGTATAGTAATATAGGTAGAATATATCTTTTGACCAAATTCACAAGCGAAATACTCTTTTATGTAATAAAGTAAGCCAAAAAGTCAAGTGTATTTTCTATATAGATTGTTAGGTATTTTTATTCCTTTATTACTACATATTTAATTTGATAGTTTATAATAGATAAATTTTACCCTAAGCTTCAGATAATACAAAAAAAAAACTCTTAGAGGAAAAATGAAAATTGTTAAGTGAAAACTCCTGATCTGATTTGATTACAGGATAACAAGAAATCAACTTTTCATTTTTTTTATTTGTATTTATGACAACACCATGTTATTATTAACGAATAAATGAAGAATTTTTTTTTTAGTTTGAGGTATAGGGTATATAAAAAAAAACTATTATTTTTTTTATGTTATGTTAAAACCAATTTGCTAAGGGGAAATTCATTATTGTTATTGTTAACAGTTGCGAAATGAATTCAAAATATATATATATGTATAGGTATATATATATTTGATTGATATCTCAATATAAATTGGAATATAATTCTTTGACAATTTCAAATAGGTTTTAAATTTTTTTTTTTTATTTATATAATATAAGGTAATTAAGGGCTGTAAAAAAAGACTCACATATGGATTTTTTCACCATTATTTAAAAAAATCGTTTACCCTTAAAAGAAGATTAAAAAGAAAAACTGTTTTAAACCATCACTTATACATTGTACTAATAATTCATTATTACGAATGGTGCTTTTTAAAATAAAGTACTGATTTTATCAATTAAAATTGAAAAATAAATTTTAAAAGAAAGTTTTATTTTACATATTTTACATAAAAATAAGAACAACTAAAAAATGCATTAATATGCATATTATAATATTTATCTAAAGAATAAAAAATAAAAATTAGAAATGTGATATACCTATAATCAACTGCTTTAAAATGGTTTTAATTTTTAAAAGTTATATTTTATTTTTTTCCTACAAGGGATAAAGAAATATGATGAAATGGAAGCTTTTTTCAAGTATCTTACGATTAAAAATAAGATAATTAATCATCTTACGAGCAAAAATTATTAAACAAAACATTCTATGCCACTATCGGCAATTTAAAATTTAATTCAACATTCTTAAATTAGATTATAAAAAAAAAAAAAATATGCTTAACTTTTAGATTTTCTATAAATTAAAATGAAAAAGCTTATAAAACTATAATTCGAAAAACTTTTTAACCAAAAAAAGATATATATATACAGAGTGTCAGGGTACAGGGTACTCAAAGGTCACGAGAAACGAAGGTGGTATAGAGAAGTTCATAACAAGTAAAAAATTGTTCTGAAGAGGGGGGAGTCTATTTCTATAATGTTTCCGAGATAACGGCTTTTAAAGTAATTTCGTTAACTTTTTAAAGAAGTAACAATATCTCTGCCCCTGTATAACATAGAAGATTCGTTTAAATGTAGGTAACTTTAGTATGGCTCCAAACTTTAGTATGGTTCCATGTTATAGTAAATAGTTCCAAATACTTGATGGGCTCGAAACAAAGAAATAATAATATATGAGCTAAATTAAATCATCTTAATTTTTCAACTGCGTTTAAAGGTATCCTTTTATATAGGTTCATTTCCGAAAATATATACTTTGGACATGGACATTTTGAGTTTAATGCTCTTTGAATGAAAATAGTTCACTATACACTAGAAATAAATCTAGGCCTAAAAAGTAAATGAATTTTCCAAAAACTAAATAGCAAAACTAAAATAGTTTTTTTTTTAGTGTTAAAAGATCTATAAAAATTTTATTTTGGTTTAAAATTACAAATTATAAACCTTTAAAATTTTTATCTCCAAAGATTTATATTGAAAAACTTATTTATAACATAAAGTTTTTAATGCATCTTAATATCCAGAATAGAATTATTCCTGGATTTTAGGTCAGCTGCCCTTTCAATATCTTATTTTTACATGATAATATCAACGACAAAACTTCATTAAATATCCAAAAAAAAAAAACAAATAAAGACGGAAATCTAAAAACACTTCTTAAGTATATTTCGAAATCGAAATTTACACTTAAATATAGAGAAGCATATGAAAAATAATAAATGGGTGGCCGTTTTTATATATTTTTTTTATTTTAATCTTCTACCATCAAAACTTAAAATCTATACGTACATATTTCTGTACATATCAATATATAAAATTGTAAGTAAAGTCTGTATTTTCTTAGTTATTCCCTTGCTTTTTAATAAAATCATAATAATATTTTTTTTAGTCAAATTTTCTTCGAGTATAAAAATGTTATAAAAAAAAATTAACTGACGAAGACATTAAGTTAACTATATACTAAAGAATTTTTGATGAAAAAATTCTTAAAAAAAAAAACTCCAAATAACTTTTAATACTTTAGGTTTTAGAGTATATACCTATAATATATACACATTTTCTAATCTTTAAGAATAAAAAGAAAGAAAAAGAAATCGCGTTCTTTCTTGTGATGATGATAAGGGTATCAAACCAATTCCAACTACAACGTATCCATCAAACACTTTACTGCGTTGTTGTTTTTTTTTTTTTTTTTTCAATTTTTACTTTTCTTTTCATTTAATTTTTTTTTTAAACGTAAAGGGATGATTCTAGCAGGATTCGAAGACGGCAACATAATGTTATGGGCGGAGTAATTCAATTATGGATCCATTTGATGGCACATACACATAATTTTTTCTACAATTTCAGTTTTTTTTTTTCGATTTTCTTCATCTTGTTTGAGAAGAGAAAAACAAAAAACAAAAAAAATTAGAAAATGGAATAAAAAAATGGAAGGAAAAGTCTTGAAAGTTTTTTTTTCGTGGAATTTCTATTTAATTTTTGTTTTTATTATTATTTTCAGTGCTAATCAATTTTAATATACATGTGGGCCATAGTATAATATATATAGAGTTGTTTCAGATTTTTTTAAAGTTAAAAAATGGAATTAAATATATAAAAAAATATTTAAAAATTTTAAATTGATATAATGTAAAGAATTTTTATTATCAAACTTAATTCTATCCCATACATTGTATGTATATATATTATAGTGTTATTTTAAGTTTATTTTTAAGCGCAGGGTAACAAACATTTATTAATTATTAGATTTATGGCAAAATGTTTTTTTCCTTTTTAATATGAAGGTGAAAACTATCAAGAAACTTTAGATCTTAAATACATATACGAGTGTAACTGTTCAAAAAACAGAAAGGTTTTAAGATAGCGAAGTATCATATCGAAAGCTAGTAATAATTTCTGTCTGGCTAAAATAAGATTTGTTATTTTTTAAAATTCCCGGATATTAAAGTATTATTTCATGTATTTGATACTTTGAAATTAAAAAGAAGAATCGATTATTCCCTTCCAGTCTTCACATAATTAGACGCAAATTTATTTTAAGTTTTTATTTAATTTGCTTATACATATATGCATATATCTCAACTAATTAATAAGTTTAAAGCAATGTCAGAAACT
The DNA here is from genome assembly GCA_947095535.1 of Poecilobothrus nobilitatus. Taxonomy (NCBI): domain Eukaryota; kingdom Metazoa; phylum Arthropoda; class Insecta; order Diptera; family Dolichopodidae; genus Poecilobothrus; species Poecilobothrus nobilitatus. Next base: position 94,647,386 of record OX352773.1, read on the forward strand.
TTACATAGAGAACAATTTTTAATTCGTTTTAGTCGCCAAAATACACCATTCTTGTATATAAATATTATTTCAAATACTCTCAAAGTTTTTAATTATTTTTTTATCATCATATATCTCACCATTGAAAACCTATATCTATATATGTGTAACCAACAGTTAGTATATTAATTACAATTCTAATACTTTTTTGACTTAATAAATCTCACTTTTTAGATTTTAATTTTAATTTTAAAATTAAAATTCATTCTAGAAAAAAAAAATATGCATCAATAATTAAATATAAATTCCAATATCATTATTATTACTATATACATATATACATGTATATAATTTATTGTTATAATTACTATTATGTATATATATATATATTGTTTTTATTCAGGTATGGTTCCAAAATCGTAGAGCCAAATATAGAAAGCAAGAAAAACAATTACAAAAAGCATTAGCACCGTCTGTGATTCCCTCATGTAATGGAATGATGAGAAATATACAAGGATATAGTGTATCAAGAGGTTATCAACCATATCCACATCCAAATTCAATAAATCGGTATCCACAGGTAAATGACATAGTTTTGAAAATATATTTTTTTTATTTTATATTTTTTTTACCGTTTTTTAATATTTATATAATTATTTAATTATAAATATTATAATTTAATGTAAATAATATATTTTTGAGATTTAAAAAAAAATTATGAATATAAATATTTTATTCTTATTAAAAGTAAATAAAAATTTTGAGAAATATATACTATACATATATTATTATAGATATATATGTAAATTTTTTTTTTTTTTAGTATAATTCAATTTTTAATTATAAAAATATTTAAAATAAATAAGTAATTATTAAAGTTTCAATCAATAAAATGTTGTCATAAATCTAAATTTTATTTTTTTTTTTCCAATTGAATTCGGGATTTAGAATAAATAATTTTTGAATAAAGTGACCATTGCAAAGACCCAAAAATACTATTGCACTGTTTTAAAAATGTATAGAAACCATAATTTTATCCAAATTTAGAATATAGTTTTTGTTTAGTTAAAAAGAAAATTAAATAATGTATAAAAACGAAAATTTTGCAAATTAAAAACTTTATGAAATTTAAAAAAAAAAAATGTCTTTAGTTGAATTTTAAACTGCAAGTTTTAAACTTAAAAATTTTTAAATTAAACAATATTTAAGTTATTTTATTATACTAATTAATAATATTATAATATTTAAATCTATACTATTATTATTTATCTATTTACAAAAATTATTTATCTTAAGATATTTATTTATATAATTTAAATTATTGAAAATCATCCATCAGAACTTAAATTAATTAAAAATTAAAATATATGTACATTAATTATTAAAAAACAAAATAAAATCAAAAAAAAAAAAAACTTAAATATAAGCCATAACCTAAAAAATATTAAAAATAGATTGTTTATATATAAAATATCGCATGAGTATATTATTAAAAATTTAATTTTTTAGGTGGAAAATTCTTTTTATCCATTCCAGGATCTTTTTCAAATGGGTGCAACATCTTACCCTGGTATGACACAACCATTTTCAATGACACATAGCGCAAATATGGGCTCTGTAGGTGTACGTCAAGATTCAATGGGTAAAAGTTTATAAAATTTTTTTTTTATTATATATATATATATATGTATATATACCTATACTGTAAATTTATTTAATTTTATATCATGTATACAGATATTTTTCTTTTTCTTTTTCTTAAGAAAAACAAAATTTAAAAGAAAATTTTTTAAATTTTGCAATCTAATTTAATATATGTTTAAATCTTAGTGGAAAACGGAAATTAGGAAATTTTAATTCGAAAAAATAATCTATAAAAATAAAAAAATATATATAACATCTTAAAAAATTTCTTCTTAAAGGAAACTCTTAAGACGTTATTTGAATCATCTTATGGAATATTTAATTTCCGTTACATATATATGTATATATGTATATTTCTTTTAATATTTAATACAAAAATTCTTTAATTTTAGAATATTAATGATATATATATATATATATATATATAAATATATAATTATATACTATGTAATTAAAAAAGAAAATTATTTTTATAAGAAACTTATTCATAAACTTGCTTTAATTTTATTTTAAAATTTAATTTATATAAATATGTTTATTAATTTAACTTAGATATGTTTTTATATGCAATAGTTAATGATATAATGTACATTATAGTGAAATCATTTCATTTAATGGTTTAAAACTACATTGTTTAAAATTAAAAGTGTGAGTTTTAAAACAGTAGAACAAAACTATACGATATATGATACTAAACTATATATTATTGTTTTTAACATTAGTCCAGTAAATCAATAAAAAAATAAGAAATAAATTTTATCAAAATTTTAAAAAAACGAATATTAGATTCTTAGATTTTTTTTTTTATTTTAGACATTTTAGAGTTAGACGATTAATTTTTTTTTTTTTTTTATATAAAAAAATACAGTAATTTTAATACATAAAAAATTTCTTACAGCTGTATCTCAGCCCATAGCTTGTAAATTGTAATCATACATAATAATAAAACGAACAACATATAACTGAAAACTTTTATTTAATCGTTAAACTCATTTTAGTTTTTTCGACAAAAATAAAATTTCTTGAAAATATTAATACAATTATCCGAAGATTATAATTTATAAAATCTACAAATATAGGTTTAAATACTTCTTTTTTTTTAATGACTCATTTAAGTTTTATATAATAAATAGATAACTTTTTATAATATGCACATATATACTTACATTTATATAAACTTTAATCATAATTCATATAGGTATGTCAGCAGAAGATGAATGGTATAATAAAAGTCTTTCAGCTTTACGTATGAACAGTTCACATCATCCAAATTTATCTGCACCAATGTTACAATATCAAACATAATCAAAAACTTGGGATGATTTTATTTTGTAAATTATTACATATTATTATTATATAGTTAATTTTTTATATTCTTATTTTTTTTTCAATTATAAAAATAAAAATTTATTATACGTATATATGTACGAGTATATATATACTTTAATTCTCTTCAAAATATAAAAAATCTAAAGTTTTAAACAGAAATTTATTTTGATTATATATATGACATATTTACAGAGTTATTTTCATATATATGTATAATATTATAACATATATATATTTTAAATATCTATAGGTTTAATTAAAAATGGTTTTAGTTCCTATTTTTGCAAAATAATATTTTTATAATAAAGTAGTAAATTTTAAATTAAAATTTTTAATTTTCAACTACACATATTCTATATATATATATATACGAGTATGTAATGATTATTTATTTTTATTTTTTAACAAAATGTAAAAATAATTTTATAGTGTGTGTGTGTGTGGAAAATCGCATTAAAATTATCAAAATAAATTTCTGTTTAAAATAAAAATTTATATATTTTAAAATTATGAATTGATTTTAAATTCATCCCAAGAAAATATTACATAAAAAATAATTGTTTATATATATATGAATATATACATAAATATAATTTTTGTATTAATATTTTTTTTTTTTTTTGTATCTATTTTTACAAATTTAGATTATATATAAAATGATAATATAAAATAAAATTGAATTTTTTGTAGTAAATTTTACTTTGAAATAGTTTGGTCTAGTAAAATTTCAAAATTTTAAAAATTAAAAACAGATTTTTTTTTGTTTGAAATATTTATCGAAAAAAGAAACTATAGATAAGTAGTTATCTTTAAAGGCTTTAATTCTTATTAAAAAATGTCAAAAAAATTCGTAATAATTTTGTTAAGCAAACATTTTTGTACAAATAAATTTTTTTTATATACACTTATAATACTTATACCGCGTTAAAAGTTTTAGAGGTATTGACTGATCGTAGCATCAGTTTTTTTTGGACTAGGTAGATTTTTCTAATTTCTTTAAATTTGGAAAATCTACCAAGATTTTAATCTTTTCAACGATGGATCGATATTTCTTAACAATATTTCGCCACATCGCGAAAAATCTTTCTTTTATGATATACATAATATATATACATATGTGTATATATAAATGCTATTGTAAAAAAATACCAGTTTTATTGGAGAAGATCCTTCAACTATTTCAAAGTATACATTATTCAAATGTTTTTCAAAATTTTGCCTTAAAAATTATATTGATAAAAGAAATAAAAAGAAAGAAAATGAGGCAAAAATTTAAAAAATTGTAATATAAATATTTATTGTTTTATTTTTACTTTAATCTATATATTTTTTAAGTTTTAACTATATAAACTTTTACTGGTAAATTGTAAATAAAATTTAAAATAACATAAATAATAATTAAAAAAAAAAAAAAAATATATATGTATAATAAAAAAAATAAAAATTAAATGGTAAGCATGTACATATATACATATATCTATATACTAAAATTTTAATTTTAAAATAATTGAGATTTCCTTCATCTAAAATAAAGAAATACCAAAACATTTTTCCAAATAAATTAAAATAACTATCCTTAAACTATCCCCTAAATTACAAAAGTCCAAAAAGATTAAATTAAAATCTGTTTTTAAAGGTTTATTAAAAAAATTCGAATCGATCAACAAAAATAGGTTTTATAAATATTTAATTTATATAAAATTGTAGATTTAAGAATTGATTTTCCTTAATGAAATAACGAGATTTCGATCTCGATGACTTTTTTAAAATGATTATTTAAAGAGAACGTTGTACTAACTGTTGACAAGAATATATGTATAAAACAAAATATACAATTTATTAAATTAGGCCTTAATCGCGGAACTTTTAATTTAAATCGTATTTTATTCTATTGTTGAATTTTATTTTATATATTCCCTTCTTTATTCTATATTCAATTCATAAGATTATAAATCTGTTTGTCAAGAATTTTATAAATGAAATTGGAAAAGTAAAATTTTGTGTATTTTTCTTTTCGAATAAAATTCTTTATATCCATTATTTTCAAAATTACGACAATTTACAATATAGTGAAATAAATTTTTAAGTTGTAATTAAACATTGTAAATAATATATTTATATGTATATATTTAGTATTAATTAAAAAATATTATAAAAAAGTATAGATAAATCTTTAAAATTAATAAAAAAAAAAAAAAATGAGACAGTTTTTTGTATATAAAAAGAATACAATTTAACTATTTCTATAGTATATATATTGTATCTTTCTTTCATATCAAAAAAAAACGTAAGAATAAAATCAATTAAATAAAGTAATTTTAATAAGTTAGAACAAAAAAAAGGTAATCTTATGTGTTGTAAAATATTAAAAAGTTATTTGAAATAAAAGTAATATTATAAAATTATAAAATTTTTATAAAAATTCTTATTTATTAACAGATTCTTATTTGATAACAAATATAAAAAGTTTTTATAAGGAGGACTTAATTTCCTCAATCTTTGAGTTTTGATATTAGGATTATTATTTTAACGATTCTTATCATAACGCTTCAACTTCTTTCTTTTAATGGAAAAAATTGTCCATATATAAAAATGCTTCCGTAAAATTTTGGCTCCCAAAAGGATAACTGTAGCTTTCTTCTTGAGCTAATCTTTGCAGGAATTTTGTGGCCAAGTATGATACTCACGTAGTACTATATGCGACTGTGATAAGTTGGTAAGTTTTACCTGTTCAAGTTTGATTTTCTCTTCATCATATTATTAAAAATTTTTTGTCTTTTTGATTGATGTATATGTTTGTCGATATATCTATATTCAATATCGGCCTTAAAATATTTAGTGATTCAAAAATTTTTTTTCAACCCTCGTGCCCTAGATAGATTTAATTTATATCGCCCCCTTCCCCTCTCCACCCTGACCATCTATCAAAAAAACAAATCTTACCTTAAATTTTTTTTTATATTAAACATATACATTATACATTTTATAACGTGAACATAAATTAAATTTTGAAAATAACATAAATACTATATATTTATTCTGTAAATAAAAAAGTTAAACAATTAATTCGATTCATTTCTATGCTAAATTCAAAAATATTTATTCATTTTAATTTTATGTTTCGCTTTCAATTTGCAATATTTAGGTTGTTGTTTTTACCTGTATACGTAAAAAACAATAATTAAAATTTTTATAAAGTTTTTAACTTTTACTTACATTTTTATATTTAAAAAAGTTTAAGTTTTCTAGACTTTTGTTTAGCAAAGCCAGCAACAAAAATTTCTACATTAATGTTTTGAGCTATTTCATCTTCAATTGACAGTGTCGCCAAGCCATACAAAGCCGCTCTTGAGCAATTGTTGAACGTAGATAATAACTAGATAACGTAGATAACTAGCGTTAAAAGTATTCTTAAAGTAATAAAAGTATTTGGATAAATATCGGACAATTTTTTTTCACAAATAAAACGTAGGACATCATTCAGTGACGAATTCTGTTCAACACGTTTTGAAATAGAGTGTAGCTCATTATAAAGTCCTTGGAGCCATCGTGGCTTAATGTTGATTCAAGCTTAGTACACGACGAATACAATCCCTGTGTTGTTGCTTTTTGTAGGCTGTGAATGCCAAAAAAAAAATCCAAAAACTGATTCAAGATTTCGCATCTGTTCAAATCGATCGTAAAGGACTACAAAGTAAAAATCAACTTTAAATCTTTCCTGAGGGTCTTGGATAACATTATCTTGCGATTCATATGAAAATTGTTTTTTTCACGTTAGCGATGGCTTGATTATATATATTTAATTAAGAGCTCGTTATGTGAGTTATAAAAAAATTTAAAGTTTCCACGATAAAAAACAAAATCGTATCAAAACGCCTATTACTTTATTTTATTTTTTCAAAAGTTTTTTGATTTTTTTCGTAAATTGATGTTTTTCAGCATCAGTATAATAATATTCAAAATAAATTGTTGAATAAAATCAAGTGACATTTTATTAAGAAAAAAATGTTTATATTTTTGGACGAGTAGAGTGTTGACTACTATAAATATTTGGATTTTAACAAAAAACAATTTTTGAATGTTTTAAAAAATTTTTTTTTTATTTTCATCGGTATAAAAAATTGTAAAATGGATTTAGCAAAACGGATTTTGGCGCCCTAGGCCTATATGGTAGAGCCACCACAAATGGGTATGGGTATTCGAAATCTTAATAATAGCTTGTAAATCTTAATGAATGTTTAACTTGAACTGAATCTATAATAACTGGTAATTGTTAATATGCTTTCATGAAGTTGATAGTTGATTGAAGTTTTTTAGATGTCTGTTATCGGGGAACCATTTGCGTTCAAAAGTATAAAATCTCGTTTAGCAAATTTTTGAGATCGGCTTAATTTACTTTTATCATCTGAGAAGGATAAGCATATCATAAATCTACGCTTATATTGTTTCGTTGCATGTGGGATTATTTGGTCGAAACTTGCTTGATATTTCAAGTTCGGCTTTACACATTTATTGGATGTATTACACATCTTGTTGGGTGTTGGTTTCTTGTTTTGTACACTTATCCCGAAAATCGTATGATTTGGTGTTTACTTGACTCTCATCATTAAACCGAATGCAGTATTTTGTTCTAGATCACCATTACGATGTTTATAGATTTACATAAACCGATTATTTACAGAACATGATACGGCCCTATGGTCGATTTATTTGTTGAGTTGATTGCAAACTTTTCTATAAAATGTTTAGAAAATTTGTTCAATGCAGTTAATACTACTTTTTTTCTGTAATAAATGTATCTACATGAATAATGTGACCAGGATGTTGTGGAGTTGGCGTTTCCGTCAGTTCAGGTAATTATTCTTTAAAATTTGCATCTTGCTTTCGTTTGTGTTGCTATGAGATCTTGTATGTGTGTGTCTTATTAGGTCTTCTTGGTCTTGCAAGTATGTGACATTCTGTACTTATTTTTGCAATCTTATAGTAGCACAATGGTATCTTATAGTTAGCACAATGGTCTGGATGGCTGACTTAGAATTGCATATATATGTGCGGTATTACTATAGTTTACTACTTTTACTACAATGTAGATATAAACCACAAATATACAATGCATTTATTTACATTACATATAAAGTTTTTGAAGTGTAAATATCTGCTATTGTCAAAAACTATTTTACTTTTTTTTTTTTTAAACATCGAAATTCATAATAACTCCAACAAAATTAGATAACAAAGAGCAAAATACAAAACGATTTATTTATACTAAATTTATACTAAGGCATCTACAAATTTTTGTATACATAAAATAGTAAAATACCCAACGTATAACAAACAATATTGAATGCAAAACTTTGTAGATAATTGTGCATATAAACTTTTTGACCGCTATACTTTGTAGTACTACAGTATATCTACAATTCTGAAGTCAGGGCATGTATCTGATTCAGCAAGAATCATATCGATTATTTTTCCATCTGCCTTAATGCAGTTTGTTACTCAACCGTTTGATCGTTATTTTAGATATTTAATGAGATTTCTTTGGTTAAAATTATTGTCTGTTATAATATGGTGGTGATATGTATGAAAACTTATATAAAATTTTTAAAAAAATTATTTGAAAATTATCTATTTTGAAAATAATTTGGTTTTTAAAAACATTGCTAGGTGTTGCTACACGTGGCATTAGGTTTTGTGATAAGTTTTTATCGCTATGTTGCGTATTTGCCATTGAGGTTATCTAAGGTGGTCTTAAAAAAACGCCCGCTACCATATTTGCTTTCTCTGGTTTGTAGTGGAGTTTATTGTTGTTCTCCTCTAGTATATTCCCTTCCATCTTTTCATTTTTGAATTATTATTCTTGATGCACTTAATGGTTAAGCCAGTGGTTGATGGTTTGTGAATATTTCCATTTGTTTCGTATAAATAATTAATAGAATTTAAAGCCCAAATAATGACAAATAATTCTTTTTCGTTCGCAGCGTAATGTTCATCTGTTTACTTAACCGTCCTGGAGATAAATGTTATAGGCCTTCTATTTTAGTTCAACAAGGCATAGTTCAAAAATGTAGTTGAAAATTATTTTTGAAATCGGAATAGGTTCGTACTTCTTTTGAAATAAGTGAGTTTTTAACTTTTTTAAAGGATTATATTTCTTCATCGCCAAATTATATAATCTTTTTGATAGATATTTTCTAGAGATATAGAATATACATATTTTGATATATATATTATACGACAAACGTCCATCTTCTTCTCTTAAAAGATATGTAAGGGGTTTGACTAACTTATATCACAATCCTTAATCCTCCTTTCCTATGGCATTAGCCGGACAATCTTAAGAATGAGCGGAGATTTTTGAGCATTTACCTTAGCAGGGTTAGTTTTCACACCATGCTCTGTTTTTATAAAAAAAAACCAGGCAAAATGTAAACCAACGGTTTTTAAAAGCGTGCTCATTTCCAAAAGATAATACAAATTGTTTAGAATTGTGACTTTTGATTTTGATTGTGTAGGAAGTTGCTTTATTTTTATTTTAATTGAGTTTTGGATAATCATATATAGTTGTGTTTTATTTGAATTATGGCTGCAAATTGATTTAAAATGTCAAGAATACCGTGAAAGGATTTGAGCGTTGGCATTTTAAACATGTGCGCAAAGAGTTCGCTAATCTAAAAAATGAATATCAGAAAGATCATTAAGTTGATTGTAAGTATCTGTATTTTTGTTAAAAGGTCTGTATCATTATTGTAATTTTCGAAATTTTCTTTGCACACATCTGATTCATCTCGAATTGCATTTTCGGTATTGATGTGGTAGTTTCTTTGTTGTTTAAATCTGATTATAATTTGATGGGAATCTTTTCCCTATTAAGTCATTTTTCCTAGGTCTATTCGTGTAGTTTACTGCTCCGGACTGTCTGCTTTGATTTATATTCAAAGACCAATGCGTGAAAACCACAACTTCAACGGAGCAGTTGTGGTTTTCACGCATTGGCCTTTGCGAAAACTGTTTTGGCTGAATTCCAAATTTCCGGTATTGGTTGTGAAATGTGCGCTAGTACGGCATAAAAAGGTATTCGTTTATTTTGTTGAAAAATTTTGAAAGTTGACCATTTTAACCTCTAACATATTTCAAAATTTAGTTGTGCCTGCCATTGGGTCTCTTTCCTATTCTTCCGGCCTGGGATGTAAGGCCTGGATTAGATGCAGTTTGCCAAAGCCTACTTACTATTGTTGTTATCAAAGATTTTAATTTTAGAGTTACATTTGTATTTCTTTGTGCTTCAACAGTATTATTTGAAGCACAAACAGACGAATTAAATTTTGGTTGACCATCTTGAGAAAAAAAAATTTACTTACGATTTAGTTTGTTAAGAAGAAATGATAAAGACTTACGATTTAGTTTGTTAAGAAGAAATGATAAAGAAAAAAAATTAGAAGCTTTAGATTTATTTAAAAACTGTTGCAGAATGAATCTGTATAAAAATTCTATTTGATCTCTATTATGATAAATATTTTTAAAAAGGGGATCTTTGTTTTGTATTTTATTTCATAAAATTTGTTTATGAAAAAACAATAATTTGTTTAAAAAACTTACTTTATATATAGGATTAAATTGGTGTTTTTAATATTGCAACTGCATATAAACTTTATTTAAAAAAATTTTCTTTATTATATTTTTTTATTTTTCTAAAAGAAAATTTGTTTTATTTACTGAATTTTTGTGGAATCCTTTCTAATGTCGTGCCTAATGTAAACTTTATTGTGAAGATCACTGCGGCTTTTCTAAAGTCTTATGATATTAATGACTACGCCAGATTCAGGACCACAAATTAGTTTAAAAACATTTTCGGCTACTTAAGGGATCTTCTGGTTCCCAAATATTTAAGTGAAGATGAAGAAATGTTTGAAACACTTTCGGCAAGGACTTTAGAGTTGCTTACAAAACCTGAATTACACCCTTTCTCCAGAATATTTACATTCTATATATTGTATATATGCGAGATTCCGAATTAGCAGAGAGGGAGAAATTTTTTTTATATTTTACTATTTTTATTTCATTTTTTCTATTTGTTGTATCTAAATTCTCATTTATACAAATTCTAATTGTTTTATGATCACTTATGCAGTTGTTCTCGTCGATGTATGTTTTAACATTGTATTTATCATTTACTAGTACATAATCAATTAATGTTTTTGAATCTTTCGTTATTTTGGTGTAGTTGTTTACTATCATGCTAAAACCACTATCGTTGATAATATCTTTATCCTTATTTTTTGTACCATTGTCAGTAAGCTAATCTATATTGAAATCCCCCATTACAACGATTTCATCAGTTATTTCGCTTAGTTCCTCCATCAGTATATTAAATTGTATAAAGAAGTTATTTAAGTTTGAATAGTGAGGTGCTCTATATATGGCAAGTAGATATATCACATTTGAAGCTTTATTTATTTTTTATAAGAAAAATCCAGGATTCAACTCCTTCTATAATTTCCTTAATTTTCATACAATCCCACTGCTCCTTTATATAAAACAAGCATCCTCCTGTGTGGCGCGAGATGGAGTCGAGCCTAATAGTTTTATAATTATGGATGTCAATTAAATTATCTTCATCCAAATCTATTAGATGTGTTTCCCTTAGACATATTAATTCGAACTTATTATCACATATTATAGCTTTTCTATTTCACAAATATTGTTAATTACACCTTGAAAGTTTAGGTAAATTCGATATTTTTTAACTGATATTTGAATATTTTTTTTTGTGATTTCAATTTTTCTCATCACAGTATAGGACAATTTCTATCAAAAACATTAAGCGCAGTACTTAATGCTAGTTTTAATGATTCGTTAGCTCTCTCACAATTTATACATACATGATTGTTTTCTACACACTTCTTTACTGTATGATCTCCTCCACATTTAATACAAACTTTTGTTTTTATAGTACTTTTATCTAGTCTTAGACAGACTTCATATATTGCCCACATTAAATGTCTAGGATAACTTCTTGTCGATAACGATTTGACGACTCTTGTCGTCATCTCATCTCGTTCTATCTGGATTTTGTTCTATTATTATCTATATTCGAGAAAGTTCTTTGTCTTTTCTCTCAAGAATTTCATAATTTCATCTCGCGTGTGGTCTTTAGTAAGGATTTTCCTCAAACTGACTTTTTTTATTTAGTCCGTGTAGTCTATTCAGAGCCTTCTTTTTCCGATCTATTCTTTTTTGAAATTGTTGAGTGCTTTTATATTTCTTCTAATGCGTTTCGTTTTGGGAGCTCATTGTTCTGTTGAAAAGTTTCCTCGTCTTTTTTCATATGTTACAATTTCCATTTCTTTATCTAGTTCGTTCATGCTGTTAATACGATCTTGTATCAAATTTAGTTTGTTTCTAAAACACGATCTGAATTGGTTCCAATCTGTTGTTTTAGGATTTAAGAGGTATTATAAGTAGAACCTAGGCTACGTCAATTCTTATGTGGCGGTGGTCTCAATAGGAGACAGATAGCATCACAGCTTATAATCAGGTATATATCATTAAATTCTGAGTAGCTTACCAGATTTTTGAGTTCTTTTATTGGTAGTCGTTTTTGCTCATTATATGAGATACATTGATGCAATGATAATAGCCACCCTGCTTCCTACTACCTCTCATTCCGCTTCCGTGGAATGGAAATAGGTTTTGGTGATTTTCTAACTACAATTCATGCTCTAGACCTACAATTCTCTCTATTATAGAAACATTCTAAGTGTTTCCGGTTCCAACCGATCAAAGCCACTGTTATTCCCTCTTTAACCATTCTCTCCGCAACTGCTTCTGTAACGATGAGCTTTTGTGGGTATTGGATTGGATGATCTTTGTACCTAGCCTCTTCACAGTTTAATTTGTCGTCCTCACTAGATGGGGTGTTTATTTTCACCCGCCTCTCTTTGATCTTTTAGCCCCTGAGATAGCTGGTTCTAATGCAGTTATCTCCTTTAAGTTCTCCGTGGCTGCTGGATTTATCTCAGCTAATGAGGATACTTGTCCTGATGTTTCCGTGCAGTGGTACATCGAGTGATTATCTTCAAGTTCGTTTTATAGCCGTCTTCATTATACATATTTTATACTTATATATTAATATACTTATATATTTTAGAACCTCGAAGTGTATCCGCATAGGCCTTTCGATTTCCTAATTTATCTCTTTAACACCTTTCATTGTTCGGCTTTTAGAGTAAATCGATAGTTCTACAACCTACCCACCGGGCCAACCAACCGTGGTTGAAATCGCTCCTTAACGATACTTGAATTCTTTCGAATCGCAGAATCCCTGTCTTCTCTACATAACGTAGATTGACCCCGGACCACAACCCTGCGTTATTTTGGATGGTCTGCTGGATGCATGTTGCATTGTCCGTATAAGTTATTTTGTAGATGTTTTCATCCCAAAAACTCCACGAGAGCTTGAGTACAATACCACTTTGTCCCTTTTTCTCCTTTTAGACTTGTACGTAACCTACTTATCTCTCATCTAGAGATGGTCATCTGGCTATAGCTGTAAATTCAGTTTTTATCCGGCCGTATGATTTCCACTTCCCATTTTGACGTTTTCATACCGCGTTGTGGTCCTCACTTTTTGATGTTTGCGCAAATGTTTACTTCCAGTTATCGTTGAGATTGGATGTTCAATCATTTTCGAGCTACCTAGCCTTGCCTGCGTTCCGTGCAATTTCGAAGTGCTTCCTTACATATTTGCTGAAGCCCTTCATGCTCCATCTCGCTTCCGGGTTTGGTTAGGTTATGGTAACCCCAGAATCATTCCATTAGTTCTGTTTAGAATGTATTTATTCTTACATTTTTAGGATCAAACTTCTTATTTAAATTCGATGTTGTAATATCACATTTTTGGTTATTTTGACGTTTAATACCCGCCAAAGACAATTCTTTTTGAATTGTAGGTAACTTAATTTTTCGTGCACATTCATTATTTTTAACAATATCAGAAATATGTATGATTTGAATTGAACTATACTTATTATTGTTTGATTTTCACTTAATTTAATATTCTTTAATTCATTACATCATATTTTTTTAAAATGAGTTTTTTATACATAGTAGATTTATTTATTTTATCGGTTTCTCTTTTGTATACATGTACATTTGTATGTATATACATGTATACATGGAGATAATACATACATATGTATTTAAGCACATTACATATGTATCTGCCAGCAATTATTCCGCATTTCTAACTACCAGTTTTACAGCTCTCAGCCATATTTTGCAGTACCACATTGATATTGTATTGTATATTCGTCGCACATAAATTTTTATTTTTTGTTAGTAGTTTAGTAGTTACTAGTTAGTGCATATGTATATCACTTGAATACTGATCTAAACCGAAATATTTCATTGATAAGTTATAAGTTTTTACACAAACACCAGTACATATTTTATTTTACATCTTATCCCAGTTTCTCCTTTTATTTTACTTTATACTATAAGAAAAAGAAAACTTATAAAAACGACGCTTAGCTAATAAGGTTGAAATCACCAAATTTTTATGTTCAGAAATAGATAAATGTTAATAGAAAATTAACCAAAGCACATCAGCTACTTGATTCACCGAGAGTTGTGCAATAACTTCTGTTACCTGTGACCATCACACAATTATGGTTAACATTTAATTAAAAAAATAAAACAAAAAAGGAGATTTTGAAAAAGAAAACAATAGCACATAATAATTAGTGAAGCCAAAGTTCTTGCTACCAAATATGGCAGAAGTGAAAAATTTGCCTTGAAGGTCACGATGATAAAAACTTAGTTTTTGTTCCACCTGCGCAAATCTTTGACTATTATTCAAAGTTAAGTAATAGTTTTAAGAATGATCTGGAAATCAAAAGCCTTTCTGAATGGTTTTAAAAAATGATGTTGAAAATAGTTTTGAGAATCCAATCAGAAAGATTGCTTCACCCAAATATCATCCATCTTTCTGGTCTGTGATTAAAGATGAGGAGATTCACTTTCCTCGAACTCAAAACAACGCCGAATCTTGGCATCGTCGCCTGCAGGTAAAAAACTGTTTTAAGTATAATATGTTTATAAATAAACATACACCATCGTACACATAATTATATTACGCATAGGCTGTGATTGGAAAATCTCATATAGTGCTTTTCAGACTAATTGAAGAAATGGGAAAAGAACTCCTTGTAGCAATTACAAGGGTTGATGCAAAGCGGACAGTCTATCCAAAAAAATGAGCTGTAATAAAAAAGAACGAGGCTATTACACGCATTATTAAATTTAAATATTTAAAAAGAATAGCGATTTGTTTTATGATCATTTATTTTTTTTTTTAATTTTTGTTTATTATTATGACAGTTAATTTTTTGAATGAAAGATAATTTATTTTTTTGTTTGAATTTTTGTTTAGCATTATGAAAGTTAATTTTTTTTCAAAGAATTGTTTTTTTTTTTAATAAAAAAAGGAGATTTTTAAGCGAAAAAAAGATTTTAGGATAAAAGTTAAAGGATATTAAAAAGTTAAAGAAATTAAAGATTTCGAACGGCACCCAATACCAATATAATAAAATTTGATTGTAATTAGCTAGTATATTGAGCACTTCTGTCTTCACACAAGAAAATCCAAATAAAAGTCTTTGTTTACTATTTGTATGACCAAATTTAATTGATTTATTAACTGAACAAGTCGTACTATTTATAACACAATATTACTGACTAAAGCTAATGATTACTTTCGATAGTACTGGAATTTGCCATTAGTATTATTAGATAGTTACAATAATAATAAATCTTAAAGATAAATTAACATTTTTAAAATAACTGCATATTCAGCACTTCGTGCTAATTCTTTTCTAACAACATTCATACAACTAACTTTTTAAATTACATTAAAAATGTTCATAAGCGTTTACTAAAGGAGTTTTCTGACTATCACGAAGCAGGTTATTATTACCGAAATCAGATCATTTCATGAATATTCAAGTGTCCACCATAATCCCATATGAAAATATGACTTGACTATTAATTGTTAAAGGCGATCGGATAGTATTATTTTTGCTTTGTACAAAGTTATAAATTTCCGACGTCATTCAAACACTAACATTCAAAGCCAATATTACGAGTGCATGAGTATTAATATTCAATAGTGGTCAAACAATGAATGGTGTAAGTAAATCAATAACAGGATATAGTATGTAAGAATGTAATTCTAATATGATATTGGAATTATAGTAGAAAGTATTGTAATGTAGTCCTCCTAATTTTCCACAAATATGCTTGAAATATGTATTATAAAATGCTAGAAGGAAATTTCAATTAAAAAGCTTCTTAATTTGTCGTAAGTTTTTGAATGAAATATGTAGTCGGAACAGTTTTACACTTATCCGAATATCGAAATTCATAAAATTAATTAACTTTCACAAAAAACATGGTAAATAAAACAAAATTTTTGCGTTAGCTGTCATTTTTTTACAATAATTTTAATAGTTTTTATAATGAAATAACTAAAAAACACAAAAGTAATTTTTGTGATATTTTAATTCCTTACTTAGTATTTAATTAAATATGTATTTAAATTAAAGTGAAATTTAAAAAAAGAAAAATGTAAATGCTATAACTTACTAGTATTTTTTTACGATTAAAAATAACATGGAACTTTTATAATTAAATTTTATATTACGGTGAATATTGTTTTCTATTCTATTTTTTTTTTTAATATAGCACTTTATTTGCTGCCTTGAATTTTCTATTTAAGTTAATAATGAAAAACACTTAAAATACATGGAAAGTGTTAATTTTATAATGCATATTTCAAAAAAAATTTACAAATTACTGATTTTATTAGAATTTCACAAATTGATTGATATTCAAATGTTTTGAGTACAATTTTTTAATAATTAAAAAAAAACTACATATATTTTAAAATTTTATCTAAATTAGCTCTACATTTTTTTTCTATTTTTAATACATATTTTAAATTTTTTGTTTTTTGTAATATATAATACGTTGTTAATTAATTTAAATGCAATTTTTAGAGAAAATTTTTTATCTTTAGACAAGTGTTTTTCTGAAAATAAATAAAAAATTTTATAACACAAGAATATTTTTATATATTAATTTTATTAAATACATGGTATATTGAATCATATAGTTTTTAAATAAAGTACTAAACAAAATTCATACATATATGTTATGTATGTCCAAACATCAATTTGGAACAAAAATTATTTAAATTATAAGTAAAAACGAATGTAATTCTACATTAAAAAATTGATTAACGCAATGGTTATATAAAAAAATCTTGAAAAAAAAATATTTCATGTCTTGAATAAAACAAAGTTTATAAAAGTAAAACATTAACTAAAGTAATACAGCACATTTTATTTTCATAAGCTTTTAAAAAAAAAAAACAAAATGAATAGTTACAGTTTTAAAATTAAAAAAATTTAAATTTGCTTAAATTATTATTTAGCTTGAAGAAGTATTATCGATTCAGAAGAAGTTTTAGTTTTCTTAGATGGTGATGGGGATTCACATGCTTCACTATCCAAATCAATCTGCAATAATTTCAAAAGCAAGTTTTTTCATACAAAATTTATTAAATTTAATCTTTTCACCTCCATTATATCATTTTCCGTTGGATTTATTTTAGATGGTATATTAGTTTTTTCTATAATAGCAATATCTTTTATACAATCAGCAGCATTATTAACTTCTTCTGTAATAATGTTTGGTGATGATATTAAACTTAAAGAATTTTTTTCATTCACCACTTCTAGATTATTTTTAAAAGTTATTTCATTTTCTTTCTTTTCTTTGTTATCTGCTAATACAATTATATTCTTTTCCGGTGCAATCTTATCGTCAGAGTTAACAACCTCTTGAGGTTTTTCTTCTTCTGAAGTCTTATTTGTTAAACGTTCATATTCTTTAAGGGCATTATCCAAATCACATCGCTTGCGATAAGTGACAAAAAATGAACGGATATGTGTTTCAGTTTTAGTACCAAGCATTTCCGCAATAGCCTAAAAAATATTTTTTATTTTCAATTATTTTAAATTTAGATGGAAAATATTTTGTTTAAAAATAGTATTCTTACTTGAAAATCCTTTCCAAATTTTCTAACACCATTAACAGCTATTAGGAGTTCTTCGTTACTCCATCTAGCATTTATACGATTTGGTTGTTCAATTGGACGCAAATCTTCACAACTTTCAGAAATTTTTCTTTTTAATGATGAAATTGTTTGCTTGTTCTGTTGAACCTATATACAAATAAACAAAAAAAAAAGAAATCACATTTTTCAGAAATTAGAATAAAATAAGGTACTTAACAAATGTTAGTCGTTAACAAAACACAATATTTTTTTCTAATATATCTTAAAACTTATGTTATTTTTTATATTTGTTTATGAATTATTTGTTATTTTCAAAATCAAAATACAACTTATAACTAAACATAAAATTGTAGTAGTAACATAAAAATGTAGGCATATGAATAAATTTAGGAAATGTCAATTTTAGGAAAAAAAAGAAAAATTATAACTATAAATAATTAGTATGTATAATTAATCTTACTTGACTCAATAATGAAACAATTTCCCTTTCAGTATTTGAAAGTAATTCGTCTTGATTATTATTTGAACTTGCCAAAGCTACGATATCATCATGATTAATATGCATACCACGTGGTGGTTTACGTTTCTGTCTATCAGAACGATCGCGAAATCTTTTATTAAAATATGGACCAGTTGTTGGGCGCTTGTTTCCTGTTCGTCTAATTTTTAAATAAAATATATAAGAATTAAATCTCTTTCGTTTTTTTATTATTTATATTTAAATGTAGTTTAATGCAACTTAAGCTTTCTAATTAGAATTAATTCTAATTAAAAATACAGTAAGAATTTTTATGGTAATTGTTCTAAAAGAGATTTAAAATAGAAACATTTACATATTTAATGTAAGATATTAAAATTAAATTGCAAAAAACTACGATATTTTGTATTTTTAATTCATTCTAATACCTCCAGTGATGATGACAACTATTACATAGCTTGCCCTGTAATGTAGTGGTTAAAACATTGCAAGAAACACCACAACCAGTGCAACAGCCGTCTTTAATATTATTAATGTTACTTGTAGGCTCATTACTTGTATTTTCTTGATCTGTGTTAGTAGTAGTATTAAAAGACTGTCCCTGTTGGTTAGGAGCAGTGTTTAGTATTTGCTGCTTTTTCGAATTGTTTGTAGTACGACTTGAATCTATAGTGGAATTACCCTGTGTTATATTTCCAGTTGAACTAGAAATTCCCCCAATATAACTATTATTGTTACTTCCAGTTGTTGATTTAATATCTTGTGATATAGCGGGTGATGAAGTTGCTTGTTCCTAATTAACATTAGGGAAAAGGATATATGTACATACAAAGAATTGTTTAAAAAGTATGATTCCCAATAAAAAAAATGGAAAAATTCAAATTGCGTATAACTATTTTTGAATTTCTATGATCATTTAGATCTTAACAATTTAAGAGTTACGGGTAGAATTAAATATAATATTGATATCTTCATAAATTAATTTCTTTTTCAAAATAAAATTATGTGGACATTTTTTAAATATTTATAACAAAATTATACGCAAAATAAAATAGATCAAAGAAAAATACGCTTTTTATTGAAATGTCTGATGCATTGCCTTAATATTTTTCTATTAACTCATATTATCAATCAAGATGATATCATGTGTGACAAAATTAATAAATGTAATTTATTATGTCAGATCCTAACTAATAAAAGCATATACATATGTTAAAATGTGCAACATAAAGTTTTAGTGTGATAAATGAAATTTTATTTACTATTATCATTATGTATAACATTTGATGCAATGATTTGATGAAATGAAATAAAAAAATAAAATAAAAAAATATATGTATATAAACTAAAAAAAATTAAAATAAAATGTAAATATAAGGAAATGAAATGAGGATACGTACACAATGTTTTTGTATAAAAATGTATTATTTTTTCTTAAAATATATAAGATATCAACTTGCACACATAATTTATTAAAAAAAAGAAATTAATTTGACTACATAAAAAATATATACTTTTATATATAAAAAAACTTAATTTTGTTCAATATCGGTATTGAAATATATATAATTAAGGATAAATTTATAATAAAAAAAAAACTAATAATAATAGTATCTAACATTAATTTTACTTAATAATTTTTAATTTAAAAGTAATCGTAATCTTAATTATTTCCTAGGTTTTTCCTTTTTTTTTGTTTCATGTGTTTAGTCAACAAATACATAAAAAAAGAGTTTATCAGTCTAAGACAATTACCTTGTCATCATTTTCGGATTCTTCGTTGCTACCATTTTCGCTACCATTTTCCGAACCATCTTTACTAGCTTTGGCTTTTTCTTGACGATCCATTACACTTTGACGATGTCTTGTTTTTTTCCATGAATAATAGTATTTAACGAGACTGGCTATAGATTTGTCAGGTAACTAAAAAGAAATTAAATTGGAAAAAAGAATACAAATTAAAGTATTTTAAAATACCATTTGTCTAATTCTATGAAAGCTTTTTCCATGAAATTGAAAAGCCTGTTCAAATAATACTTTGTCTTCAACTGTCCATTCATCTGGAAAAGGCGTAAAATTTGCTAAATCCATTACAGCTCTTTCTAAATCATGTTTATGCCAAAATAGCATTCCCAGCGCTTGTTCACCATTGTAACCATATTTTTCTTTCGCTACTGATATATATTCTTCCACTATTAGTTTTAAAAAATTACAAAAAATTAATTCAAAAGAGCTACAGTAAAATAATATATTTAGTATTTATTTTTTGTAGTCATAATAATAAAACAAGGAAACAAAAACGGGAAAAGATGAAATTAATGCTGAAATAATAATGTAGATATACAAAGTTTTTTCATTGCATTATGTAATAAAGGTTTATATTTTATTTGAAAATTGTTCATACCAAAAAACTAATTGTTATTTTTTATTTAAAAAAAAAAACACTTACATTTACTGTCTGGAATATCTTTTGTTGGCGACCACACTAATAACGCCCTATCATTCAATAACTCTGGTTTTCTATCTCCTACCGCTATTAACTCTGGACATACAGCTTGATAATCTCTTCCAACTCTAATTTTTTCTATTAAATTAAAAAATTAAAATATTTTATTTCAAAAACAATGTTTTCTTTCATATTTTTACAATTTGGAGGTACCTTCATATTCGCTTTGTTTTGCTTTTGTTTTTCCATTTCTTTTAATAGCTACAAATAAAAATTAAACACAATTAAAACATTGAAATTGCAAAATATAATTATGAACCTACAGTTATCTTCATCTGAACTCGTGTCAGGTGTTCCACCATTATGACCATTAGGACTTGGACCTCTTGATCGTCGTCCGTTTCTTAACAATTCTGAATGCCTTTCCGCTAATACCATTATAAACTTTTTTTTTTGTATTTTTTGTTTTGATTTCTGTATTATTTTACAAATTAATTTTATGTCAGCAATACATTAAATATATTTAATTAATATTTAAATAGATTGCCAATTGCACGCCAACTACTGGCACAAGGCAGAGCAAATTGCAAAATGAAACAAATGCTAAATTTATTCTCGCGTTAGAGCTCGTTTTATAATAATGCAACTGATACCTATATTCACTTTTGTAATGGCGACCGTCACTTTATGCGGAAACCATAGATTTATGCAAGTAGTTTTTTGAAGTGAAAATTTTCTGTATAAACATATATTTACTTTTTTTTTGAAATGAAGTATTTTGGAAGAATATATATTTTATTTATTTTATTATTTTTTAAAATTTAAGTTATATTTTAAATCTTTGTTTTACAAAATTTTCAAAATTGACAGCTCATTATATTTTTATTTCCATTTTTTTAAGAATAATAATAATTATGAGTTTTACATAAACACTTATTTTAATTTAAAAATACTAAAGAAATTATTAATTTATATTTATAACTTTTTTAATCTGAAAAAAATAATTTCAGTTACCAAATCATTAAACTTCAACTACCTACTGAGATGCCGTTTTTCAAATGATATGATAAGTAGTATACTTATATTAAAGGGTAGTCTGACTTCTGAGTCATGAATGAATTCACAAAAATTTGCAGGAATCAAATTTGAAAAGTAATCATATAGTTTCCAAAATTTATTCTTCAGTTAAATTAAAAAATATTAATTTAAAAAAAATGTAGTTTTTATATAATATTGAATATACTGATGTTTAATATAACGATTTTTAACAATAAATTGCTAGTTTTAGCTTTTATTATATATCCATATACAATTACAAAATAAAAGTAACGACTTGTGTAATCACAAACATTGCAATCAAATAACAAAATTTTATTTTATCACGGAATCACGTTAACTGGAAACCGTAGATTTTTATGTTCTAAATTTTTAATATTTTAAGTTGAAAATATTTCAGAAATTAAACTTTGAAATTGCATTTAAAAATATTCATAATATACTTTACTATTTGCATTTAAATATTATTAACATGCAAATAATTTTTTCCTAATTTTTATAATTTATCCACTAAAGATAATAATATGTACCAGTACAATATCCATGTTACTACAATACATTTATTTCACATATTTAAAAATTAAAATGAAAATACTACTTTTAGAAAGAGTTGCCGAGTAAAATAAAAGATTAAATTGAAAATTGACATATGATTTCTAACTAATGGACTTTAAAATATTTTATACAAGATTTTGATGTCTTTTTATTTTTAATTGAAATATTTTAAAATATTACAAATAATAATTGATCTTAATTAAAAAAAAAAATAGTTTATATTTAATTAAATTTAATTTTGATAATTAATTTGCTTAAAATTTAGTTTTGCTAATTGTCAGCAGGTGTCAAATTTTTCAATATGTAGAAAACAAACATAATCATTTGTCTAACGTCATACATTGATTTTTGTTGACAACCCTCAGCATTTATATTGAATATTTTTATGAGAACAAATTGTTTTTTTTATTATTGAATTAAATTGTTTTAAAAAATTTTATATGAAGGAAGCAGTTATTTAAAAATAAAACAGTTTGTTTAATATTTTAGTTATGTCATCACAAAATAGTGCCCCGGAAGTTCCAACGAAATCAAAAAGGCCTATTGGTGAGTAATACATATTTAGATTATTATTATTATCGATTTCATATCCTTGAGATAGTTTACATATGTTCAATTTACCTTGAAAATTATAAATTATCTTATTCTTATATTATTTATTTTGTTTTTAGATTCTGCTTTTAAACAGCAAAGATTACCAGCATGGCAGCCAGTATTAACTGGTAAATATAATTGTTTTTATGTTGAGCAATTTAAATAAATATTTTTTAAGTACTGGCACTCATTGACTAGTCAGTTTATTAAAATTGAAAAATAATGATTATATTTTTTAGCTGGCACAGTTTTACCAACCTTTTTTATAATTGGAATAGCGTTTATTCCTGTAGGGATAGCATTACTGTATTTTTCAGATCAAGTCAGTGAAAAAATTATAGACTATACAGATTGCCAATCAACAAATCATAGTGAAACGGGTAAAACTTGTGCTCAAATTTTGGAAGAATCTCCCGGCGGCAATAAATGTATCTGTGATATACCATTTAATTTAGAAAAAGATTTTTTGGTAACTTTACGCAAATATTAAATTAAAAGTTGAAAATAAAATATAAAATATATGTAGGGAAATGTTTATATGTATTATGGATTGAGTAATTATTACCAAAATCATCGCAGATATGTAAAATCTCGGGATGATGAACAATTACTTGGTAGATTGTCAGAGCCATCAAGGGATTGTGCACCTTTTGATAAGATAGACGGAAAGCCTATTGCACCTTGTGGTGCAATTGCAAATTCTTTATTCAATGGTAATTGATTTACTATTGAAAAATATATTTTTTATATAAAACAAAATTTGCAGATACACTTTCATTAAACCATGCACAATACGGTAATGTTCCACTTCTTAACAAAGGTATTGCATGGCCTTCGGACAAAAATGTTAAATTTAGAAACCCTCCAAATTTAAAAGAAGGTAAATATTAAAATATTCAAAGGATATTATTGGAAATATCTTATATTTTTATTAGCTTTAAAGGATTATGTTAAACCACCAACATGGAGCAAAGATCTCTGGGATTTAGATAAGGATGAAGAAAATAATGGTTTTCAGGTATACCTTCTGTTAAATTTAATAAAGCATATTTAATTAAAAATTGTTCATAAACTTTTAGAACGAAGATTTTATAGTTTGGATGAGAACTGCAGCTTTACCAACATTTAGAAAGCTTTACAGGCGTGTCGATCATCAAAATTCTGAAAAAAAATTTTTTGTAAGTGGTTTGCTTAAAGGAAATTACATACTTAAAGTTGAATATAGTAAGTAAAATAATGCAGGAAAAGATATTTCTCATTTAGTGTATAAATTATATTGGTAGATTATCCAGTGAAACAATTTGATGGTAGAAAACGTATGATTCTTTCAACAACTTCACTTCTTGGTGGTAAAAACCCATTTTTGGGTATTGCATACATAGTTGTTGGATGTGTATGCCTTGTTTTGGGAATTGTTTTGTTGTTTATTCACATTAAATGCAGTAAAAGGTTTGTTTTATTTTTAGAAATTTAAAATATTTGCAAAGCAATAAAATAAATTTATTTTTTTAGCACTACTGAAATGATTAATGTTACTACAAGAAATATATATTCTTAAAAAAATTTAAAAATGTTAAAATTGTTTTAAACTATCATTAAAATTGTTTTAAACTATTTATTTTATGTTACAAGAGAGATTTGAACTAAAATATTTATTTAACAATAATTTTTTATTTTCTTTTAAATCTTTTTTTAAGTTTAAACTGTTATGGAAATAATTTAAGTCTTTTATTTTCACAAGTCAGTCACACATATATGTTATATAAATTGTAGTTTTAACTGTTGATCAAATTATTTTAACATTAAATATTTTAAAAGCATATTTTATTTAATTAAAAAAAAACAATTAATAATAGTCAAATTTTTATTCAATAACGGACAATTTATTTTTATAACTCTTTCAATTTCAATTTCATTAAATTTATTTTGATTTGACCTTTTAAGATCAAATTGTATGTTGTTTATATATATCTATATAAAGATTAAATTTAAAAATAAATATATTTTTTTTTAAAAGAACACTTAAAACTTAAACCAATCAAAATTTAAAATTTGACAAAATGCAACCGATTGGTTATTTTAATAAAATGTAGAAGAGAAATTAAAAAGAAAAAATGTGGATCAAAAATTAAAATAAATAAAACCAAAGTTCTTTTTTACTTAATATATAGTTTTTAATATATATATATTTATATATTTTAAGGTATAATAAATTGTAATATAGTGCTGAGTAAAAGCATGTAAAAGGTAATAAAATAATTATTCTTTGTGATGAAAATAATTTTATTTAATTTATATTATTAATTATTTATTTTATAAAGTATAAAGTAGTTATAAAGTTTCGGAATTTCTGAAAGATTTGATATAAAAATAATTTCTGAAAAGGGTGGGTTATTAAAGATTATCAAAACAATATAAAAGGGTTAAAAGTTAATAGAACCGTACATAAGTCATAAGAAAATCAGTTAGAAAAAATGAATGATCGGCCAACAAACTTTAACTAAGACGGTAGTATAATAATTAATATAGTTCTGACATAATAAATTAAATTATGAACGCCTAAATATAGGCAATTATAGAACGTTAATTTATATTAAAATACTTAAAAACTTCAAAAAACCAGTACGAGTTCAAATCCTGCACAGTGCACAGTGCAAGCATTTTTAATGGGTAGGTAAATGTGCCTATATATTTATTTGTATAATATTAAGAAAATAAATTATATATATAGTAGAAAACTAATATGTTCTGAACAAACAAATTTATTTTTCTCTTGTCTGTTATTAATTATATTATATTATTGTAAATAAAATAGCCTGTCAATTCTTTTTTGGAGTCCTGTGAAAATTTTCATATTGATCTATATAAATATATACACATTTTTGAAATCTCTTATTGGCAAAGAGTGTTTCTTTTTTAAACTTTAAATTTTCAATTATCTATAATAATAATTACATAAAAATAATATTAAATATACATAATATGATAATATATTATTCTATCAGCTAAAATTTCAAATGCATTTTAAGAAAAATGTAAATATGTATTAAAAAAGAAAAAAAATCAATTTATAATCAGAAGAAAGCTTTTTTTTATTAAAGTTTCTTGTTTTTTCGTATAATATTATTAGTTCTTGTTATATATGTATAAGCACATAAGTCTATATTAGATATATATATCCCTATATTTATATGTATAAGTATAATATTATGTCAATATATTATTTATTATTATTTGTTTTGTGTTTATAGGTATATTAAAGGAGAAAGTTTTTTATCTGAAAAAATACACTTTATTATTGCTGTTATTTTGAAGTTTAAAATTTCACCGAGTAAAAATCTAGTGTATAAAATATTAAATAGATTTAAAAAATAGCTTCAAATGAGAAATAATTTTCTTTTTATTAAAATGAGAAAATCAAAAGAAAATGTGTATTTGAAATAAATCATCTTTTTTAGTGTTTATATCTTTTACAGTTACAGAATTTTAATAACATATCCTTATGCAACAGTGTTCAAAATAAGAGTAAGACTAGTATCCTTTGACACTTGACTGGTTTTTCGGTCTAGAAACTACACTTTTATGTTGTCAAAGGTGAAAAAAGATATGACGCTTTAAGTTTTTTTTTAACTAATCATCTTTCAATTTTCGTGCTAGTTCTTTTTTTAAGTTTCTCGTTTCTTCGGATAGAAAGAAATTTTTGTTGTTTAAAATTAGAAAGTAATTTTTATTCTTGTCTTAGGAATAGTTACAGAAAGTTATACCTGGTTATACTATAAACCTCTTCTGTTCACACATAACTATTCTACATATTGTAAAACCAATTATTACTATTATAACGTATAGCACTGTACTTACTTACATATATTATATGGTATTTTTTATATGTATATGTATGTAGCAAATTTTATATAAAGTAAAGAAGAAAAATTTTAAGTTTTCTTTTTTATACAATACATCATTTTCCCATTTTTTTGTTCTTTAATTTTTTTTTGATTGGTTGATGTTCGGTTCGGTTTTTTCTGTAAGCAAAGTGCGTACTGTTGTTTGTAGTACTGACTACTGTTGTAGGAATCATTGCTGTAGTAACAATGATATTTGAAATTTTTTTGTTATTTTTAATAATTATATAAATAAATAATTTTAAAATAAAAATTGTGTTTAAAAAATTTGAAAACAAAAAAATTATTATACATGTATGAAGGTAACATGTAATCGATTGAAATTAGTAATAAAAATATTTAATTGAAAAAAGGGATAACACGTTTGAAAAGTCGAACCAAATTAATTAAAAAAATAAATGATTTAAAATATTTAATAATATCTTATTTAAATTATAATTTAGTTAACATAAAGTAATTTTATCTATTGTGTGTTGAAAAAAATATAAAAAAAAAATAATTAGGGTATTCTAAATAATATAAATTTGAAACAAACATTTTTTTCAGCATACATAAATCTTTAATGTTTTATTGATAAATATTTATATACATATTATATAAAATATATAAAACTCAAATATATGTACATATATTTGTTAATTTCATTCTATTATATTTAATGTTCTTATACATACAAAATAATATATAACAAAATAAAAAAAAAAATGTATACTAAGTATATATATAACTACGAATAATAACTGATGTTAGTATAGTAATAATAATATTATATAATAGAAATAGTGCATAACATAATGCATACAAATATATTATACATAATGTAAAATATATATAATACCTAACAAATTAGTGTGACCAAATTCTATTCTTCATCTCGTTACCTAAATGGATTTTCAAGCTATATAGTGAGGATGATATTAAGAGGACTGTTGGAAGATATTAAGAGGGTTTGTTTTTAAATTTCAGAATTACTTCAACTGGTCACACTGGTTATTTGATTATATACATATTATGTATATGTATAATTTTATATATGTACATATAAGGAAAATAAAAAATAATATTATATATGTATATAGGATTCCTAAATACAATTCCACGTGATGTGACCTACTAAAAAGAAAATTTTTGTACGTGTGTGCTATTACAATGTATATAAAACATATTGAAAGGACATGTGCATTATATCATTATTTGTCAGTATGCACACGATATATGTATGTATTATGTACTATATGTATATTCAAGAAAATTTAATAATACATTTTCTATGGTATTATTAGTATTACATATTTTGTTTTATTTACATAAATATTATATCATATTATTATGCAAGGCATAAATGGCTAATACTTTAAAATTAATTACAGTAAATTTTGGGGAAAACCTATAAATTTTTATAGAAAATTTTAATTTGTTTATTTTTTTACAAATTTTGTATTTGTATTTAATATTAAATTTATGTTTTTCTTTAAATTCTAGCAAAATAAAAAGTTTTTATTTTATTTTTACATTTTATTTTATTTTAGAAGTTTTTAAAGATATTATGTATGCATGTATGTTCAATTATCAATTATGCTGTCAAGGTTTTGATTGATGTTAATAAAATATCCTTAAGCTGTACTAAGTATATACTAAAATTTTCGTATTACAATAGAATTTAAAAATAATAGAATCGTATTTAATATTAAAATATGTATTGCATGCCACTAACGACGATATAAATAAGTATAGTGCTATTAGGATTTCATCCAAGCTATTATAGGAAGAATTTGAACTTTCCTTGAAAATAATGAAACTTGTCTAGTTAAGAAGAGTTTTGTATAAAAAATGTATACATATTTTTTTTTTTTAAATTTGATTAGAAAACTTTAATAAATTACTTGTAGTTTTAAACTTTTAATAGCTGTTTAATAGTGAAATGTGGTTTTAAACTTTTAATAACTGTTTAAACATTTAGTATTTTACAGACAACTTTTGTCTTTACTAAAACTTGTTTGTATTGTATTTAAACTCAAAAATAATATTCCAAAATTATATTTATTAATTATTAGTCCAGTGAAATAACTTCAAAAAAGCGTGAAAAGGTGTCAGATGTAAATAATTGTTTCAAAAAACTAGATAAAATAATCTGGAACAGAATCGTTAAGAGACAAAATGTTCACACTGATTTGTTAGGCAGAAATTTTAATTTATCTCCTAATGTGCGATTTAAAATTCTGTTAAAAGTTTTAAGTATTGCTTCAAATCAGTTTGAACTTTGAACAGATTATTTAAAATTTTACTTCCATTTTTAATATTAAGCAGTTTATCATTTTGATTGTTATTAGCAACAATAATATTATTTAAAGATTAGGTTCAAACGTTCAAAACATTACATTTTTATTATTATTAATTTTTTTTTTAATTTAACTAAAATTTTTTTCATAGAATTGTGATAAATGCACAGAGTTTTTTTTTCCAGTTTCTTATATTTAAATACTATAAAAGACATCAGTATATTATATGATTAAGAATTTGTCGGTTTTGATTTTTTTTAAATTTCTTTTTTTAGATTCCATCAAATTTCTATTTCAGTTCATGAAATTTCATAATAAATATTTCTGTAGTTAGTAATTTCATACCATATTGCGGAAAGATAAAAAAATAGTTTTGACCACTAACTGTGTGTAAGTATAGACGTAAGTAAATTCTATTTTCTTAGCTCGTTGTTATCAGACCATACATTATAAATATAAAAATAATAAAGTATATACTCACAAGATTTTTTACATATACAAATTGTACATATACAATATGCATGAAATTCTATATAAAATTATTATTTTTTATTTAAAATTTTACAATTGTTTTTTTTTTCTGATTATTTAAAACAAAAAAAAAAAAAAAACCAAAACTTAAACCTTATTTTGGACTGGAACGAATTTTCAGAGCTAACTTATCTTCAAAACCGAACGCATAAAAAGGATGTTGCTGAATATATTAAAATCATTCAAGGTTTTTGCATTCAACAATTTTGATCATCGGAGTATAAATTAAAATTATATATGTACATAAGTATGTAGCTTAGTAATAAATATTTTTAAAAAATATAATCATTGCTGTTATTGTCAATCAATGAAAAATTATTGTTATTATTGTTAATCAATGTTGTATATTTGAATGATGTTTATTTTTTTATAAAAGAAAGTTCGATAATTACAAATCAGTCCGTCATTGGGCAGGGCTAACTTTCACAATTAAATTGTTAGCTGCCTAATGAAGGGCATTTTTGTGATTTGAATTTCGTTTTGGTTATGATTAAAGGTGATTTTTTGTTTAAAATTATAGAAAGTTACAAGAGTTGTTAAAAGAAAATAGTTTTGTAATATGCACTCTTAATATTTTAATTAAATAAATCGAAATTATTTTAAGAAACAAGTTGAAATCGCTTTTTTATGTTATCTTAATATGTACCTACTTGTCATGCATACATACAAATAAGTGTAATAAAATTGGAATGAGTTCTATGAATGAATTCCATTTTTATAAGTTTTAAATATAAATTTCTTTAATTAATATTTAATAATTAACAAAAATGATTCATCAGAATGAAATAAAAAAGATACATACATACAATTACAATGTTAACGTATATGGATACTATGCTATGCTGTTGTGTTGTGCTGTTAGATATAAAAAAAAAAATGGAGTGAGATAAACTGAGACATACGTTTAAATAACGGTCTTCTAAATTTCAATTTTTAATATTTGATTGATTTTAAAGTTTAAACAAATTAGATACTTTGCTCGCTTGCATTTTTAATTAGTATATATTTAAAATAGAACTAATTATTAATTTTTCATATAAGAAATAATAATTAAAAAAAAACTATTACAAGATTGCAAAAAAAATATAAATATGTATGTATTAACGTTTTATCTGGTTTGATTAAAAAGTATGTTGATATTGTACCAGATTGTACTTTATGGTTTGATTTTAAGCTTAAATAAAAATCAATTATATTTCTTTTATCTTAGACACAAACCTTTCTTTTAAATTTCTAAACGCAAAAATTCGTATGAAAGAGACAGTATGAAGTTTATATGAAATTTTCTCTGTACATAAATCAATAATTGGAGAGAAGGCTATAGAAAAGGATAGTTTTAATAATATTAATATACTAGAAGAGTAACGAAATATGTTCTTTAAAACTACATTCATTGATGTCAAAGCTGGTTACTCTGCTGCATAAAAAAATTAAAAATATTGCAGAAAAAATGGATTTATATTATTAAAAATAGTGAAAAGTGAATTAATAATTAATTGTTTAAGTGTTTAACTATTTAGTTTGTTTTAAAAACAGTAAAAACCACACGCAGGTGCGTACGCAGCCGTGACAGAAATATAGGTAACTGGACTTGCTCTATTTTTTATTTTTTACACAAAAAATTTTTGATGAAAACTCCAAAACATTTTGGTTTATTGTTATTAAAATCATGTTTAAAATAAACTTGAAAATATTCTTTATAAAATAAATAGTAGAAAAATTATGTTGGGAATAATAGTTATCTTATATTTGATTGAAAAAAGTGATGCGTTTTAATTGTTAATTTTAGGAATTTTTTCAATTGTTTTGGGGGCTTAGTACTTCATACTATTTTTCTGTAGAGTTCCTTATTTATATTTTCTTAGTTTTAGTAGTTCAACCTAGAGTTTAGTGCGTATTTTGTTATTTTTATATTTTATACGCGTAATCATATTCATAATATACTTTTGTTGGTCTCGAGATGGATTGTTGATATTTTATTTTGGATTTGACACTAAATTTTTTTATTATTATTTTTTTAATAAATATGCATGCTCAATTGGGTTGTGAATCGGTCATACATAATTTTTAATTACAAAAATATGCAATCTTTTGTTTATGTTTTGATTTTGCAATAATAAACATTTGAAATTTTCTTATAAGAATTTTTTTTAAAAGATTTGTTTTTTCAATATGATGCAATCTAAAATAAAATGGCAGTTTTTAATGTAATGCAAATATAATATGTACATAACTACATATAAAAACATATATAGATTTGTATGTATATAAGTACATATATAATATATATATATGTATATACATATATGATATATGTATATATGAAGTAGTTTATTTTTTTAATGAATATTAAATTTTATTCTAATTCGTGACCGACATTAATTAATACACAAGAAAAAAATTTGTGATAAAATCATTTTTGTTTTGGAAAAGTTGTCAAAAATGCTATTAATGTATTAAAAATTAAATTAAATAATTAGAATTTTTGATAAGAATTATATATGTACATAGTTTAATTTTAGTAATATCGTAAATATGGTAGTCCTTCGTAGTTGGATTTTTAATATTGCTATTTGCTAATTGCTATTATGAAAGAAAGAGATAACTGTCTTTATTTATTGCTGAAGCGACATCTGTTGGTCAAATTTTGAAAAGGGACCTTTGTTGATAAATCTTCCGTTATGCAAAAAATGATTATTTAGAATATAAATCCCTTTTACATCAAGATTTGAGAGATTAATTTTATAGAATTAACTAACTAGGTACTATCTTGTAAGTTATACTATGGTACTATATAGTACTATATAATCACAAAATTTAAAAATAACATTGTAACAATACAATACTTTGCGCATGTACAATTACATTGCTTTGCGCCTATATTAACACTGTTAACTTATTGAAATTTAACTTATTTATAGGATAATCTATAGAACGTTCAGAATTCGTATAATATAACTCATGTTATTTTCTTATCCTTTATGCCTCGCATGTTAAGTAGATGTACATATTTACAATTGTACATAATATTGATAATATATATGTATAATCTATTTTTTTATTTAATAGAAGGGTGCATGCGTGCCAGGTACTATACTTAGGCATAATATAAATGAAAGATTTTATATTCATAATTAAGGGTGAAGAAAACAGATAACAAGAAGTCCCTTAAATAAATCGATATTCGTGCAAGTGTAAAATATTTAAAATAAAAATAGGGGGAAGTCGATCTTTTCGGCTTTATAATGAACGAAAGCATTTACTATTTGTATATTTTAGTGGTGAACGAACTTTTTATGTGCACATGAATATTAGGAATACCGTAAATAATTTAACAGCTCTTTGCGCAATTTTCCCCCTTTTAAGTAAAAGTAAGATTCCTAATTAAAAGTTCTGGTTAGAACTGCTGAAAATATATATGTACATACATACATATGTATGTATGTATATCAAATAATATATGCAATAATGAATTTTGTTCGCGTATTTTCAAAAGGATATGTATGTATGTACATATGTATATTGGGTTAGTAAAATTAAAAAAGTATTTTGTAAATTATATTATCTCGATCGTGGGCTTAGGTTAATATTAAAATCATGTTGTTAGACTTGCGTTGAGTTGAAATTAGACTTGCGCATTTAATTTATAAGAAAAATAAAAGATTTTTAAAATTATGTATTTATTCAGTTTATTATTTTTTTTTTAAATTAAAAGCAAAATTATTATATTTTATTTTTAGACGGTTTGGAATTTTTTTTATTCCAATGGTTTAAATAAGCCAAAGAAAATTTTGTTAAGAAAATTCACCAAAGATTTAAATAAAACTAATATAGATGCAATAGAACAGAGAAATAGCTAAATAGAAATTAAGTATTAATTAAGTATCGAATTATTAAGGTAATTAAAAAAAAAAAAAAATCAAAAATGAATATATCCACCGTTTCAACAAGTACGAATACAGCAACAATAAATCAAAAAACTTATAAAATTGAAATGATTGAAGATGTTCAAATGAGCGGTCAATCAGATGATGATGATGATGATCCACCTAGTAGTCCAGGTAGTCAATATGAAGAAGGCGATTTGATGCAAATGACATTAAATGATGAAGTTGCTTCACAATTGGCACAAGCTGGGCCTGTAGGTGTTGCAGCTGCTGCTGCAATTGCATCGGCTAAAAAGCGTAAACGACCGCATTCATTTGAAACAAACCCATCAATAAGAAAACGACAACAAAATCGTTTATTACGTAAATTACGACAAATTATATATGAATTTACTGGAAGAGTTGGACAACAAGCTATTGTTTTAGTTGCAACACCAGGAAAACCTAATACAACTTATAAAGTTTTTGGTGCAAAACCTCTTGAAGATGTTGTACGTAATTTAAAAAATATTGTTATGGATGAATTAGAAAATGCTTTAGCACAACAAGCTCCACCACCACCCCAAGAAGATCCATCATTATTTGAATTACCACCTTTAATAATTGATGGTATTCCAACACCAGTTGAGAAAATGACTCAAGCACAGCTTAGAGCATTTATTCCACTGATGTTGAAATATTCAACTGGTCGTGGTAAACCAGGCTGGGGAAGAGAGTCAACGAGACCTCCATGGTGGCCAAAAGAATTACCATGGGCAAATGTGCGAATGGATGCTAGAAGTGATGAAGAAAAACAAAAGGTAAATTAAGTAAGCGATTAAATTTTTCGAATGACTTTAAAATTAGATTTTTTGTAATATTTAGATAAGTTGGACGCATGCGTTAAGGAAAATTGTTATAAATTGCTATAGGTATCATGGTCGAGAAGATCTCTTACCAACATTTTCTGATGAAGAAGAAAAGGTTGGACAAATGCTTCCTACAACACCAACAACGACAACTCTCAATAATAACGTAAGTAAAAAAAAATGGTTTCTTAAAATTTAAATTAAGGTATGTATGTTTCAATTTTTAAAATAACTTAATCTGGTTTTTATTAAGAAATTATAAATCCTTCTTTGGGTTCTACACTTGAGATTACTCAAACTTTTCGCTTTCGATTATATTTAAAAAAAAAAAAAATAGTGTTTTAATACATTTATTTAAATAATTAGAAATATAAAAAGTAGGTGTTAAATCGAAACATAATTTATCTCACATGTTTGAAAACTAGGTGGGTGTTTTGAAAATTCATAATTCTGGAACAATAATATCAAATGCTCAAGTAGTACAGCAGGCACAAACAAACCAACAACAATCATCACAACAAAATCAACAACAACATCACCATCAGCAACAGCAGCAGCAACATCAACAACAACAGCAACAGCAGCAACAACAGCAACAACAACAGCAACAACATCAAATTGTACATCATCAACAACAACATACTTCAGATGGCACCACCAAAATTCAAATACATACTGCTCCAACTAATAATGCAGCTGCGCAAACAATAACAAACGCTCAGGTTTGCCTGGATCCGATGACTTTGAATGATGTCGATGTTCGTACTAACAATCTTCCTAAATATTTCAAAATTATTGTTTTAATTCAACAATTTTATTGATTTTTTCTTAATTTTTTTTTTATTTAGCTTTTGTTTAATTTTTTAAATTATTTCAACTTTTTTAAAAGTTATTTTGCATTATTTTTGATCTCAAGTACAAGTTTCTTTTATTTTTTGTTATAATTTTTGCTGTTTTTAATATACATAAACGTTTAGTTAATAAAAAAATGTGTTACATTTAGTGTCTTTGTTTTTATTTTTGTTTATTATTAATTTTATGTACCTAAAAGTTATGTGTTTTGCAAAAAATTATAAATCTTATAATTAAAATTGATTTACATTTTTTTACAGTACACCCAGGCAGTAATTTCTTCAATACAAAATGCAGATGGAACCATATCATTAATACAAGTAGATCCGAACAATCCTATAATTACTCTACCAGACGGAACAACAGCTCAAGTGCAGGGAGTTGCAACGGTATTTTTATATACTCTTGTCTATAATTTTAGAAAAATAAAAAAAATTTTTTTAGCTTCATACAACTCAAGGAGAAGGTGGCACAACAATACAAACTGTTCAACAATTGACAGATACAAATGGTCATGAAAATATGACAGTTGATTTAACTGAGGCTACTTTAGGACAAGATGGTCAAATTATTATAACCGGAGAAGATGGACAAGGTAAGATTAATAATATTTAGATAATTACTTGTTTAATAAATTTTTTTTAATTTTAGGTTATCCTGTATCTGTTAGTAATATGATAACAGTTCCAGTTCCAGCTTCAATGTATCAAACAATAATGGGAAATATTTCTCAAATACATCCGAATAGTGAAGGGACTGTCTGTATAACACCAATGCAGGTACAAGATTCAAATAACAATAACAATAATTCAAATCAATATCAATGCTATTCCATTCAACATGGATCCCAATCCACATTAGGATTTCAAATTACTAATAGTAATATTAATAATAGCAGTAATAGTAATAATATTAATAATAATAATCATAGTTCAAATATGAATAACAATAATAATAATAGTAATACTATACAGTTAATCGGTTCGTCAACTTCTTTAAATCATGGAAAAATAATTCGTGCCATATTGCATCAAAATCCTGTTAGATTACAGATTTCAAATAATAGTAATAATAATGATAATAATAATAATAATAATAATAATAATAATAATAATAATAGTAATAGTAATAATAATAATAATATTAATAATAATAATAATGATGGTAGTAGTAATAATAATATTAACCATTTAAATAATGGTTTTAGTAACATGTCTAGTCAAAATAGTGGTCATAATGTACAACATACTACTAATAGTAATAATAGTCCAAGTATTATATCCAATAATCAAAAGATTTCCTATTTCGTAAATACAAGTCCAAATATTATGAATCAAAACAATAGTAATAATGAAAATTGTTTAAATAATAATATTATGGTTAAACAAAAAAGACGTAAACAAAATTTATCTACAATTTTATTGGATGATCAAAAAATTAAAAAAATGATTGATTGTAATAATTTGAAATCTTCAAATAATGACAACAATAATGTTGATTTTTCTGTATTAAAAGCGATAAAAATTGAAAAAGAAGATAAATTTTAAAATTAATAAACTTTTGTTTACAGTTGTCATAGGTTTCATAATTGCATAAGTTTCTTAAATATATTTCAAACAGAATAATCAAGAAAAAGTATAAAATGTTCTAGTCAAATTAACTGTTATTATATACAGATACAAATTAATATTTTTTGCAAAATATCATATTTTCTTTTAGACTATGGGATGTATGTTTCAAATTGTTTTGTTTATCAATGTTATAAAAAAAAACAAAATATGTAATAATTTCTCTAAATTTTCTAATCTGTTATGTGTAATTTTTAATTTTTATTTACCATAAAAATTTCAAATTAGCTCCCAATTTCTTCTGGATCAAATATTTGGGAACAACTTAGAGATAACGGAATTGAAGTGGTAAGAGTTTTTTTTTTTTAAATAAAATTTTGATTTTGTAGCAAAAGGAACAAATTTCTAATTATGTTCCACTGTGTTGTTTTAGATTTCAATAATTGGTTTTTCTTTTTTGAAAATTTTTTGAAAAATTTTTAGTCATCAAATATTTGGATATTTGTAATAAAAAGAAAAAAAAATTATTTTGTAGATTTCTTAAAACATTTTATTTGTGTTATTATTCCTTTGTTGTCCTTTATTTATAATTTTTACTATGCATGTAATTTTTTCTGGATATAATTTTTGTATTCCGATTTAAAATATAAAACAAGCAAAAAGTTTTATGCATCCCAAGTCTAATTGGAAAATTATTATTTAGTTTATTTAATAATTAAAATTTATTTATTTTTAGTTTAATTTTCAATTTCAATTGAAAAACAAATAAAATAAAAAATTATAAAATTATTTTATTATTATTAAATCTATTTTAATATATTTTAACGTTTATTTTTTTTTTAATTATTACAATTGTTTAATATAATTTATAAAAGTACATGAAAACAACATTTTATTTTGTCATTTTTTAATTTTTATTTTTCAAAATATTTAATTTTATATTAAATTTTGTTTAAAATTAAAAAAAAAAGAAATTGATTTTGTTGTTGATATATGTAGGTATCAAAAAATTTATGCTTTAACTTAAATAGTTAAGGGATTTTTATATTTTAAGCTTCTATGTTCATGTTGTGATTAATTTAAATTGTAAGCTAGTAATACAGTATGTTCTTATAATGTTATTGCAAATGCAGCTCTTAATTTTTTTAATCAAATGTATTTTTCAAATTCAAATCAAAATCAAAATCAAATTTGATTTTTATTAAATTTTTAAATTTACATTTTGTAAAAATTTCACTTCAATAATTTTTTAAATTGCTTTATGTAATGTTTCAAGTAATTTATTTCAAATTTGAAATTCGGTATTCTTTTCTTAATTATTTAATTGTTTATAAAATTTTAAAAACTTAGATTTTATGTTTTTGTATTTCTATATAAATTTTATTAACGAGGTGATATACTTGGACCCAAATAAAACAGTGACCCCAATTATTTTACTTAATTAAAATAAATTATAAAAATATTTAAAAAAAAATATATCGTAGGAAATTTATTTTAATATAAGTATTTTTTTTACTGTTCATTGTTATTAGCTTATGTTTTTTTTTATTTAATTGTTTAATTTTTTTTTGTTTTAAAGTTTGCACCAAAAAAGAAGAAAAATCATTTTTATATCATTCATATACATAATTATATTAATTTATTATTATTTTTTTAGTTGTTTTTAATTTAAAATTTAAGAAATTCAGAAGTAGAAACAAATTTTTAAATGTTTTTGTATGCAATTTTAGTATTTGTGCAATATTTAATAAGTAAATAAAAATAAAATATGAAATTTAAAAAAAAAATATAATTTTTCTTTTGTTATTTTTATCTGTTATATATATTTTATTACTTTTATTTTGAATTCTTTTCTTTTTAATATTTTTTTATAGAAAAGCTTTAAAAAAGAATTTGTAAAATTTAAAAAATTCACGTAAGTTTTTGTTGTTTTTTTTTTTATTTTAATTATTTTATCAGTTTTTTATTTAAAGGTTATTAGAAATGTTCAACATTATTGACTTAATACGATAAATATTTCTTTTTTATTAAAAATATATACATATATTTATTTTTATTAACTTTGATTTGAAAATTGCATATAAAATGAAATTTGTTATTTTACAGATCGAAAATGGTGAACATATGGAAACAATAACAATATCACCTGGAATGCAACAAATTATGGTTCAAGGTCCTAATAATGAACCACAAGTTTTACAAGTTTTAAGTTTAAAAGATGCAACAGTGTTAACAAAAGCTATGGAAGGAATTAATGTTAAAAATGAAGACATTATGATAGAACAATAAACATCGAAATTTTATTACAATTTTGAATAATACGAGCTGGAACAAGTTATTGAAGGTTTTTAAATTGATACTTTCTATAAAATGAAAGAAATATAAATGTTGTAAAATATAAAAGGTACATAAACATAGTTGTATTTAATTGGGAAATCCTTTACAAATTTATTATTTAATATTTGTTTTTATATGCACGTTTCTTTTTGAATCTTAATTAGATATCAATCTTATAAAATTTTAATTGCTGAGTTAAAAGAACTCAGGTTTTTAAACTACAATCTCAGTTTAAATTTTACTTAACTTTAAAATAATAATGTTAAACAAAATTACGATTCATTTATTTTTTTTTTAAATATGTACCTGAAATTTTTTTAAACTATTTCGATTTTAAATTTTGGCTTTATAACAATAATGTACTATTTTTTAATTTTATTTGCAATTCAAACAACTAACAATGAAAAGTAAACATTCAAGTTGTGTTTTCTTAAAACTAACAACATTTGAAATTTAAAAGCAAACTGAAAAGGAACTTTCCTTATAATATTTATTTTTCTTAAATCTAGTTGGCACACAGCCTTAAAGTTGATTATAAATTAATAAAAAAGAAATAAATACATTATTATAATGTGTATGTAAATATAGTTTTACTTTTAATTATATAAAAAAAAAAAAAATTAACATTTTATAAAAAATAAGATTTGTAAGATATTTTTAAGGTAAAAACTAGAACGAAAAAAATATAATTATTTTAGTTTAAAAAACAACTAATTATTTTGTTTGGTTTTTGGCAAAAAAAAAAAAAAACTTTATATTATTTAAAAAAAAAATTTACCTACTTTTAAATATATATTTTTTTTTATTTTATATTTACGATTTAATTATTATAAATAATATATATTTATCTGTTTAAATCTAGTCAAAAAAAAAAAAAACAAAAACAATGGATTTAAATTCTAGTCTAATAAAAGTGAATTCAATGTAGTTTAAGAAATAAATTTTATTTTATCTTTTTTTTTGTTTGAATATTTATTTTTTATTTAAGTCAACATATAATTATTTATATTAATATTTTATTCTTTTTTTTTTTAATGTTACTAAATTATTTGTGTAGATTTAATTATAGAAAATAGATTTGAAGATTACATGATTATATTTACCTTATGTAGTTTTAAACCATATTTGATAAATTGTCATGAAATAAATTTAAAATAAGAAAATACAGTTTTAATAATGTTGATTATTTATTTTTAATAAAATAAATGATTAACAAAATTGAATAATTTATAAATATATTATATTATATAAATAATATTGTATAGAGAAAGACGTGCAATAATATTGAAATAATAAAAATAATTATCAAATTGTTTTTGTAGTATTATTCTACAAAATTTCATTTTTTTTATAATTTTTATTTAATATTGTTTTTTTTTTATTCAATAACATACTTAAGTGAAAAATTATATAAACATTTCCATTTTAATTTAATTTAAAACTTAAATTAATTTAAAAATTTGAATAAAAAATAAATATATATTATTATATTAAAAAAAAAAATTTTCTCTATTTTTCATAAAATTCTAGTCAAAATCTAAATTAGTCAAATTTTTGTCTTAGTTAAATTAATATTAAAATAATAAATATAATTTAAAAAAAAAAGTATAATAATATAATTATTTTTTAAGAAATAAAAACATTAAATCTATTTATATATATTTAATTAACTAAAACCATTAACTATTAATAATATTATTAATAGATAATTTGCAAAATATATATATATATCTTTTTAAACCAGTATTAAATTTGATATATTCACTCGACATTGATTGTAAAATTGAATAAAAAATAACTAATATTCCAAAAAGCGTTAATTTAAAATTATGTTTTTGTAAAAATATTTTAAACATTAAATTAATATAAATTAAAAAAAAATAAGTTGTTTATTTTTTGGCAATAATATAATATTATTGTTTTGATTTACGTTTTCCATTAAATTTATGTAAATCTTTTATATTTCTTAATATATTGATATTGAGATCGACTTTTGAAAAATATTAAGGTAACTAACAATACAATAAACTCAAGGATTAAATTTAAAGATATTTTAGTTTTTATTCTTTTTCTGGAATATGCAATTAAATGGGCGATAAAGAAATAGGCCTTAAATGAAAAGTTTTACAGATTAATCAAGTAATTAAAATCAAATAAATAAGTATGTATCAATTATAAAATTTCTCTTTGATATAATAAAATAAAATACTATTTAGCTATCTTTTTTCCTAAATTTAGCCTAACAGAATAGATTCGTCAGGAGTTCAATATTATATCGCACCCGTTTAAAAAATATAAACATTTGAATTGGCGTTCAATTCTCTCCTTTTTATCTACGCACGTTTGTTTTTTATTGGTCTTAAAAGAAGTTGTGTTCTGAAATTTCTGAAATTGTCTTTTAAGTGACTTAATCTTTTTTAAGAAGTAATTTTATAAGAAAGACGAAATGTAGTTAGAGTATCAAAATACCCGGGTACCCGGATAATTCGAATTCTCAAAATCATAATAAATTAAAAAAAACCATTAAAAAATCAAAAAATGCAATAATGAATCTTTTATTGATTTATTGAACTAACCAGTAAAGTAATATTTAAAAAAAAAAGGCATTTAGAGTTTTTGGATCTAACCAACTGCAGAGCTTTATGATAATGTTACATGCAACTGAAAAGAACCCCTCTGAAGCAGTAGATGTAGGTCTGATGGTAACATAAGAGCCCGATATAAAAGTTCTTTTTCCGTTAGCCTGAATCAGCTTGAATTCTTTATCAATATTATTTTATATATGGAGGGGGTCATGATTTTGGGTGCAGTAAATGAAGTAAGATGCTCTCTTAGTTCATCATACGCAGTTTTCACCTCAACGGCCTCAATAATCTCCTCAGATAAGCTTGTGGTGGTATCTTCAGTGTAAACTTCAGCTAGAGTTTCTGCCGGATCCGATTACAACCGACTTATAAAGTTTTTTGCAGTTAGCTATAAAGCTAACCATAAAGTAGCTTTCGATGAATACAAAAAAAAAACTCATTTGAAGTTGGATATCTGCCATGTTAAGAAATAGTAGCAAAAAAATAACTTCTTTGTTTCTACGTCGCTCTATTTCAATTGATATAGCTTTGAAAAATACTGTAGATAAGGGTGTATTTTTTACTCCTTGCATTATTGTTTTCTATTAATACTCGTAGATCATAGACTGCAATATATTGTGCGCTCTAAATGTGGGGCGATTGACGATTCAATAAGTCTAAAAAAATTATCATTTAAATTGTTTCATTTTCAATTTAACTGGATGAATAATTATCTATGTATTGACCAGTTTTTAAGATTCAAATTGAGGTGAGTGAGTATTATAATTATTTAAATAATTATATTACATATTATATATTAATTATATTACGTATATATATTATTCAGTTGAGGTGTGTATTAATAATTATATATTAGCATGTACAATATTTATTTTGGGCTTCATTTGAGGTACGATATAATAGCACCTTATTTTTCAAAATGAAGTATGTCATACAAACTCATTGAAAATTGAATTTCTTTATGGTGCATCGATGTCAACAATGCGGTGTGATGACAAAATGCCCGCAGAAATTAATCCCCGGGCATCCGAATGTGAAATAAGGTCTTAAAGATTTATTTCTCAATTAAAAAATTTGTCTAAAATGATTAATATGATTATGATTTGATATTATGAATATTTTCATATAAATATGTATATATGTCTGCATGTACGAGATTCTGAATAAGATATTTTATAGTTAACATACATTAGCCTCAAAATTTTAAATTCTTATAATGCTTATAAATTCTTATAATAAATTCAAAAAGATAATTAAGCAGGATTATAGAGTTGATTGCAATATCGGGGTATTTCCAGAATATTTATAAATTTGTACATATGTATTCATATGTTAGGTTCTGAATTAGAAGGGATTTTAGAATAGGTTACAAAATTAGGATTGCCCCATTTTACGGAATTTGTGCATATAATTGTTTCTTTTTGGAATATTTATGTATATTCAATTTCATAGTTGAGTACAGGTACAGTATTATAAAATCCAATCAAATTGACTCATGATTTTATAATAAATTCAAAATTGATACAGACAGACTAGTAACCTTTTTTTTGAAACGGAATTAAAGCCCACGGACGTTAATTCCAAAAATAAAAGAAATAATGATCGAGGGCCTTAATTCGGCAGACCTTCTCTCACTGCAACAACATTATTTCTTTTCTGTGTGTATGTATGTATATACAAAAAACCCCAAAATGACAGCATGTAAATTGTTTTGGTTGTTTCTATGATATTTTATTTTTGTTTCATTTTTCATTCAGAGTTTGTACCAAACCAAGTTCTACCACACCACTTCTGAGTATTTACTTTTTTTTTAACTTAGTACAGATAGGGAGTTAGTGCTTAATAAAAAACAGAAAGTTTTCAATTTGTAGAATAACTTAGCAACAGAACTTTTAAATTAATAATTGAATAAAAATTACAAAGTTTTAGTTTAATAAAAAATT
Source organism: Poecilobothrus nobilitatus (assembly GCA_947095535.1). Classification (NCBI taxonomy): domain Eukaryota; kingdom Metazoa; phylum Arthropoda; class Insecta; order Diptera; family Dolichopodidae; genus Poecilobothrus; species Poecilobothrus nobilitatus. Next base: position 94,691,338 of record OX352773.1, read on the forward strand.
TAAATAACAATTAGATGAAAACTTTTTAATATATTTAACGGAAAAATAAAACAACTATATATATAAAAAGCTTTTTTCGAAATCAAAATAAAGCTGTTCTGTTACCATATACTTAAATAATTTTGTTTTTATATATCTATGGTAAAATTACAAATTTCTGTTTTTTGCTTCTTATTTTTCTTTTTTAATCTAAAGTAGTTTAAAAGCTTTCGAATTAATTTCGAATAAGAATGTTCTTGTCTTGTACCAACGCACCTATAATTTTCTGTTACAATACAATATTATTTATTGTTGATTATTAAATTTTGCTTTTATTTTCATGATTTTCATATATTTATGAAAACGTAACACTTAACAGTTTTTTAGTTTAGTAGTGGTTGCGGTTTCGAACGGTGCTTTTGTAATTTATTTGGTTCTTAGAGCTTAAATATTGTTATTAAAGAAAAAGACCAAAAATTAATATTTAAAAAATATCCTTATATTTTTTTTTTTTTTTTTTTATTAAAAAAAACTGGATTGTTTATAAATAACTGTTTAAGATGTAAAAAGTTTTAGTTTTGGTTTGATATAAAAGAAGTTTATTCTTTTAAATGTTTACGCCAACACTTCTTTACATCCGTCGTTCTTTACAGATTTATGTTAGTTTATTGAACGAATGAACGAACGGAAATCAAAAAAATTATATTTTTACTAATACATTTAAAAACCAAAAACATTTAAATGCAATTTCAAGGACCTTTTAGTTAAAAATGCATTTAAAGTAAAATGAAATGGATAAAATTTTATATTTCAGAAAATACGGGTATTTTATTATTTTAGGGATATTACTACTAGTATAAATATGTATGTATATATACATATTAACATATGAAAATCTAATTGTATAGATATATTAATACATTTGTAGTGCAGTATTTTGTTATTCTTTGTGAAAGACTTTGAAGTTTGGTAAAACAGCAAAAACAACAACAAAAAGTGTGGGTGAACAATAAAAAAACAAATAAAGATTAAAATTAAAAAATTAAACTTATAAAAAGAAAACAAATAATATGAAATGAAAAAAGAACGCTGAACAACAGGTGGAGTTTTTTTTTTTTTTAAAGGAAAATTATATATTATTTTTATTTAAAAAAAATTATTTTATTGTCGTTGTAAATATAGCTAAAAAGAAAAGGAATTTAGTATGAGTTAAATAAAAGTTTTTTTGAAAAATAAAAAAATAAAAAAAAGAATGGGTACCTATTTAGTATAAAAACTTTATACAAAAAAATTGGATTAATTATTAACAATTGATATATTTTTTTTAAGGTAAAGTATTTTTAAGATAATTGTTTAATTAGTAAGTAAATTTTAAAATTTTGAAATATGTATATTTCCATGTAGGTACTAAAGTAAAATATTTTTAAAATCGTGAAAACTGCACGTTTTACTTGATTATCGGTTCTTTAAAACTAAATCGAAAATGTTCCATTGTATTTAGTTTGGTAACATTATTGTAATAAAATTTTATGATGTATTTTAATACTAATTCTGGATTTGTTTCAATTTCCTTGTCCCCATTATTCAACATTTTTTGTATAGATGATATACATATGCAGATATTCGTTTTAAAGTTTACTGTTAATCATTTTTGTATAAATTATAAAATTAAAAAAAAAATATATGCTCTATATTTATTTTATATAATAGGATTTAAGTTTTCAAAGCAGGACTTCTTTCTTTGCTAATAAGATAATTTATTTAATTTATTTATTCTCACGTTGTCACTTTTTCCGGGTCATTGATTTCTGTAATTTATTTCCAGATCGTTTAAAATGTATTTTAAAATTCATAATCTTATGTATAAATCATAATCTTATATTTAATTTTATATCAATTGTTTTAAATTAATTTGTTTAAATCAAAGAGGTTTGATTTCTAATATTTGAATGCCCTCCTAAATATGAAAAGAATAAAATGTCTAATAAATAATAATGAAAATATAAATTCACAAATAACACAGTTCTTGATCTACTTGATACTACTATTATAAAAAAAATATTTATTTATTCTAATATTACATTTCACATAGGATGGGATATTATTTCACATTTCGCAATAGGATATTATTAAACTACCGATTACTAAGGTCAGTTAAGGTTGAGTACAATATTGTTCATTTATATATAGTAACATTATTTATTTTGTTATATGTATTATACTATGTTATGGTATATATATTTAAATTGTATTTAGTAGCAACGATTCAGTAATTTTCCTTCCAATAAAAAAACAACTTGTTAACTCTGTAAGATTTGAACACATGTACGTTAATCGTTAATTAAGTCATTAATAAGCTAACAATTCGGCCACCTTGGCTTCCAATTTTTTATTTATATGTTTTCATTAATATTACAAACCCACAGCTATACTCATTATTATAGGTTCAATACTATTATTAATTTGTACATAGTAATATTATTTGTTTTGTTTATATTTACACTATTTGGTTTTGTATATATTTACACTATTTGGTAGCAAGGCAGATTTGTTAAGAAAAATTACTTTTTTTCAATAATTTTCCTTACAATTAAAAACACTTGTTACCAGATTTGAACAGGTACTTCCTTGGTTAATAAGCCGCGTTCTCAACCACAAAGCCACTGAGGTCCCCGGTTTAATAAGCCAAATGTAAATAATATTGCATACTTTTAGGTTTTTTAATTCAAAGAATTTGTCATGAGCACATGAAGATCTATGCTAAATTCGATTTAATCTTCATTCAAAACTAACTACTGATATTACATAAATTAAATTTAAACTTTTAAATTTAAGTTCAAATTATTTGATGATATTATTAATTAACTCTCCGTTTTTAATGAGAGCTTTAAAACAATATTCATATGAATTTTGAAGAAAAATGTTTAAATAACAACTTAAGCCTTGTTAAACACAAATAAATTAAAAATAAAAATAAAAAAAAAAATTCTAAATTTCTTTTTCTTTTGTGGTTTTATTTCAGGCAGAATAAATAAGCAACAATTATCATAGATATGATTGTAAAGAGAATTTTAGGTGCTCAGTGATATGTATGTATGTGTATGAACTTAATTAATTTGTCGAAAAGTAAAAAAAGTAAATTTATATAAAATTTTAATTATAATGTTTAAAGTACATTTTAAAGGTATTATATATTTGAAAAATATTTTAAAATTAATAAAATTTACTTGCTGAAAAATACATAACACAAAATAGAAAACGAAAGTAGATACATATTATAACATCATTTTATTTCATTTAAGGAACAAGTAAGGAAAATTATAAGTAATTCAAAATAAAATAAAGAAAGAAAAAAACAAAATAAAATATAATTTCTTTATGATAGTAAATGGTAAACCTTTTTATATAATATGTAATACCCAGGTTTTTTGTGGTAAATATCAGGTTTCATAAATCAAATAAATAAATTAAAAATTATCAAGAAAAAAAAAAAAAATAAAGTGAATTTTAAAGAACCAATTTTTTTTGTACTTTTGTGTCAAAGTGATTTTTTTTTTATTGTTGGTGCAAAAATATCCTGCATATTATTTTTTAAACATTGTTTATTTTCTTTTTTTATTTTGTAATGGAATAAATATTTTCCATTCTTTAGTGCGTAAATAAAAAACCAAAGTATTATAATACAAAAAAAAAGTAAAACGAAAATATTGTTTTTAATATAAAATTATCTAAAATTAAAGAAAAACACGAGTATAAGTAATGCAAAAAGAAAGAGATCAAAAATAAACATAAAAAAATAATTTTTGAAAATTTTTCGTTTGTTTCTTTTGTTTTTACAAGAAAAAAAAAACAACAAAAGAAAAGTATAGGAAGAACAAAAAAATTGGTCGATTATTTTGTTTTGGATTTATAATGTCAGAAAATAAGGAAAAAGAAAAGGATAGGGATAAAGATAAAACTAAGGATAAAGATAAGGAGAAAAGTAAGGAAATTGATCGGTAAGTTATGAATTGTCTTCGTTACTTATTTCTTATTATTTTTTTCTTTTTTAAAAATTAAAATAAAAATTTTTTTTTTTTTTTTGTTTAGGTATTTAAAAATAAGTTTATTTAAGTTGATTTTTTTTTTATTTTGATTGTCGTTTTTTTAATTTAAATATATAATTATTTTAAATTATACAAATAATTAATTCAATTTTATCATTTCCTTGCAATCATTTCCAAACATCTAAATATTTTCTGTTGTGTTATCTTTTATTGTGCATTGATATTTCAACTCTTCGGTAATATATGATACCTTATTTTTCTCCTTTACAGTTATAACATTTATTTAATATATTTTTTCTTAATTTTACATAAAATTATTTAATTAAATCATATATTATCGAAATAAATGTGCAATAAGCAAATCGAAAATTTAAATTCTACAGTCTACACTCTACACCAATTAAAATAATTTTTCTCACATTTAAAAGTTCATTGAAAAGTTTAACAGTTTTATGATTTTTAAAAAAATCAATCAAAAATCAATCATTTAGTTTTACTGAATTTGCAAATAATCTGAAACTATCAATTTTGTTTAATATAAATGTTTGTTTGTATATATTTTGTTTCATATATTAAAATATTTTTATCCCTTTTTTCGTCAAATATTTTTAGATTATACTTTTTTCTTAATAAAGATTCGTTTCTTTGTTCAAATAACTTTTATAACAATGCATCTTCGGAAAAGAACAACAATAAGAAACTGAAAAGGGCATAAATAAATAAATGAAGAAGCTCTATGAAGTTATTGATTTTATTTAATATTCTTTTTGGTTATAATTTATAAATAAATATTTGATATTGAAAATTTATTAGATTTAATTTAGATGACTTTGTATCTTTTTTAAAGTATTAAAAATATAAAATGAAAAGATTAACATTTTTGCAAATATTTTAAAACTTTATTATTATTTTAGAAAATTTTAGTACATTTTTAAAAAAAAGATATTTTCGAGTTTTGATTATTTAAGTTCATTGTATTACATCTGTGCCAATTACATTACTGACTAAGATTTTAAATAACTTAGGTACTTTAGGTTGACATTACCATTCATTGGTTTAGAAATTCATTGTTATGTTTTTTCTCATTTGGCATGTGTCATTAACAAGCTGTTATTAACAGAGGTAGGTGGGAATTTTCCAAAGCCACTGAAAATATACCTTTGATGGTGTTAGATTCGTACTGATTAAATTCACTCCCCTTTTTATAATGGGATGAAACCCCTAGCTAACACAGTGTATTGACTGGAAAGTGGAAACAGGATAGGTATGCGGAAGCTTTAAATTTGGGAATGGGACTGTAAAAACTTAATGAATCCGCCTATTATTATTATTATTATTATGCTATCAACGAAGTCATCAAGATACCTTCCTGCATTGGGTAAGAATATTGTTAATTGTATAAGTTATTGAAATGAGTTCAATAATATGTAAGTCTAAATTCTAAGTAACTATTAACCATTCTAGAAATTAGTTGTAGTGGTAACTTTTAATTTAATTCAAATTAACAATCAAATTAATCTAATAGGGACAAAAATGTTTGTGCTTACTCTTATAGATAATTTTGTCAACAATGGGAATAATTTTATTCATACATATGTGTATAAATATGGGATTAAGAATACATAATTCGATTTTCTGTGAATTAAAATTTTTGGATGTAATCTAATAAAATATTAAAATAATCATATTACATATAATCTAAAAAATAATAATAATAATCATAATCTAAAAAAATATTTAATTTTTTATTAGGTTTTATTATGCTCTGATTTTGTCTTTTTTTTGTGGTGAAGTTGTTAAAAAAGAAACACATTATAATATGAAAATTTGAAATATTTATGTAGTTCAAAATATTTAATATGTATATTATTATGTACATTTATATTGAAAATTTTATTAGTATAATTGAAAAATATTTTAATTTGCCATCAAAATATTTTATTATGTATTAGATGTTTATGTGCTTACATAAGTTGAATGACATACTAAAAACTTTTTTACAATTTATAGATTTTTAAATTTTTTTCATTTATTTTAAATGTTCTGATTCTAATATAAATTACATAAATAGATAATATATGTATAAACTAATATTATATACCTATTTCTAATAGAATTATGGAATATTATATTTAAAAAAAGTGGGCTACTAATAAAATACTCTTTTGAATTCGTGAATTCTTGAATTTTAAATTTCACAAAGGAACAACTCAAGTTTTTAAAGAGCCAACTGATAAAATTAGAAATACCGCAGAATTTATTAAAAAATTTTAAAATGTTTTTTTATTAATTTCTATTTTGTCAAAAATGAAGATTTAAAATTTTTATATTTATATTTATTTTTAAATTTAAATCTTATTTATTACTATATGATCTCACAATTAATTTATTTTTATTTATTTTTATATCTTGGTACTTAAAAAAGCTATAGACATCTGAAATTTTGTAAAAGATGATCAAGTTTTATGGATTTAACGATAACTAGATAATTTTTTTTTTAAATTATTTCTAATATACATTCTTACTTGAGTAAATAATAAAGTCATCAGCGTATGCGACAGCAGAATTACTGCCTTTTACTAATTGAAGTAATTTAGTTACATTTACATAAATGTTCTAAGACAGTGTTAAATACTTATAAATTTGTTATCAATAGTTATGGCTATTGTTAATTTGTTGTAATCTAACTAAATTATTTGGAAATTCATGTTTCAGTAATTTGTAAACTAAACTATCAATCCAAATATTTTAAATGTTTCTTCTAGGCCAATAGATAAACGCTTACATCTTATTTGTTTATGTAGCAGCATATATATCAGATTTAAATTTGGTGATAGTATAAATAGAACTGAATGTTTGTATCTAAAACCAAATTGATTTTCATCTACTATAGCTGATTATCGGTTACAAATTTTGTTATTTTATCATTATTATAGATTAAAATACTCGTATATATTTATACTTATATATTATATAATCTTCGCTATTTTTCAAATTTTTGAGAAAAGATAATATATTAATATATTGTTATTAAATAAAATATAGTAGTTAGATCTTTAGATATGCTATCTAATTGTCTAAATTTATTTTTTTCTAATTTGTAAAAAAACTGTTTTTTGATAAGGTGTATAAATGTGTGTATTTCGTTTTGTGAAAGATACTGCGATATGGTATCACTTCTTTCTACATCAGACTTTATATATAGGTCTTATATGATATATATATACATAGATAGCAGTATTATCAGTATACCTCTATCTTATGATTGACATTTCATATTATTACTAGCTATAATATTCATAAAAACATTTTGTTGCCAGTTAAAAAACATTCGTCAAATCTATACAAGAGAGACCGTAGAAATCATATATTATTACGTTTTCAAGTAATTCGTTGTGACTATTATGATTAGGGGTTGTAATTTTTTTATCATACCGAAAACTTATCGAAAATTCATATGATATAGCTAATGAAATGACTATTATATAGTTAGGGGGTCAAGTCGTTATGATTGATTTATTACTCTTTATTTATTTATGGAAACATGTTTTTATTTTTATAAACTATGTAATTGGAAATTTATTTCTTGCTAAATAAAAATATTTATATTATATTTAAAAGAAATTTTAAGAAGTGTTAATTTTAAAAGTACGTTTTTAAGTTTGGTAGAATAGTAATTCTTCGTGTAATTTGAACTTTTGGTGATTGCGATTATTTTATCCATTGGTTGTGCCAATAATTTTATTTATATTTATAATTAGTTTAAGTGAAGACATTTTTTTAATGGTAAGGATTAAGGTGTTTGGTATTTGTTATGTATTCGTTTGTAGTTTGGGATTATTTGTGGACATTATAATACACTTTCTATTAAATTTTATGCAATTTGTTTTGTTGAATATCTATTATATCTACTAAAACTAAATACGTATTACATCTGGGATGTGTTGGTAAATATGATGATAATAAATTACATATAGTACTGTAATTTGTTTGCACATATTCACATAGTGCTAATCCACGGTTGTAATTAATATCGCTATGACAAGAGATGTGTCATGAAACATTAATCTCTAGTATAATAATGATTTTTCTTAGCCAATTTTTTTTTTGCTGTTAGGGGATGGGAACGACATAATCGTTTTGATTGTGACGATGGAAACAGTACTGTGAGGACTATCAAAGATTAAAACTAATCAACGTAGAGTAGTCATCAATTTTTTGTTCACGTTAGTTAAATATAGTATAAGAGTAAATCCATAATGTAACAAATTATTTTTAGATATTTGATGCATTATGAATTTCTATGAGATCGTATGGCTTTGTTTGTTTTAGTCTCTTAAAGATCCGATTGTTAATGGTAGAGACGAATTTTATCTAATTTTATCACTCGTTTTTTGTAATTTTGTTGATGCAACTGCAATGGTTGAACCCACTGCTAATATAGCTGTGTCATGAGCAAATGTAACTGCAATTATGTTTTTTGTTTGAGGTAAATTGTAAGTGAATATGAAATATAAAATAGGACTCGAAATGCTGCCTTGTAGAAGTTGCGCTTTGATAACCCTTACTGTTAAGTATTCTATTATCTTGTTTATTTCTGAAGGTTCTATCTGATAAAAGCAATTATATCAACAATTTGTTTCGGCCAGAATTGATATAATTTAAATAACAATCCCAGATTTGGTGCAATTTACTGTTAGGTGCTTCCTTGCACATTTCTCACAGACAGCTTCCCGCTTACAGATATTTTGAGCATGTTCAAATGTTTGATATCTTTTGCACTGCAGAACCTTATTGTTTTTCGATCGATCTTCACTTCACAGTTCCTTCATGGCTTTCATGTTGCATATGAAATATGTTTTTAATATCTTCGTTGTGTTCAAAACATAGCATAAATAATGCAAGTTATATTGTCATTTGTTTTGGATTTCTTAGTTTTACAAGTAATGTCTATAATTCTATATCCTCTAGATTTAAATTCTGCTTTTATATCATTTGGCAGAGACGATGCGGTAAGTTTCTCTTCATAACTATAATTAGTCTGGTTAATTTATTTCCATATGTGTGCAATTCTCGTTTAGATTAGTTTTTTAATTAATTAACAGCCTCAACATTAATTTTATAAAACTATCAATTTTATATGTTTAAACCTTGGTTCAACCAACAGACCTTGGTCTATTTATTTATTTGTTTAAACCTTGGTTCAATCTTGATATGTTGGAAGTTGAACAAAGCTTACTCGTTTAATAAGTAATTATAATCTATGGTTGAGTTACTGTGTAAACTAGAAAAGCTTATAATAAGATATTTATCAAAATTTAATTCGAGAATGTTGTTACTGCACCAAGTTTCAAATTGATTTATCATGTTGCAATAGTTCACAATTTCTAGTCTAAGTTTAGTTTAACAGATTTTTGTAAAAGAGGAAGAAAAACAATGAGGGCTGTCAATAGGTTTAAGAAACAAAGAACAATGGGCCTAAATGACTGCCTTGAGGAATTCCTGAGTTCGAAACAAAAGTTACAGTGATAACTGATCTAAACATAATTTGATATGTTCTGAAAGAGAAGTAACACGTTAACCAATTCAGGCCATGTCTGGAAAATCCTAATAATGCCTTATACTTTTCGAGGGCTATTTTAAAGGGTACTAAGTGGAATGCTTTATTAATATCAATAAATATTACATTAACTAGTTTTTTTGGATTCCATAACATTAATGATATTTGATATGAATTTTATAAAATTAGAAACCGTTTATCTTCCTCTTTGAAAACTATGCTGTACATAAGGAATAAATGGTTGACAGTAGGTTGATCAATTCATGAAGTGATTGTAATTGAAGTAATTATAAAGAATTTTTTAAAAAAGTTTAGCTATAGTTGACAGTGTAACGATCTATAGTATCAACGTCTATAGTTGCCGATTTCGTTACCAGCACTTTTTTTAAAGATTGGAATCACAAAGTCTAAAAATATGTTTCCACATGCATTAGAGAAAATAGTTTATTATACGAGACTAGTTAATTTACATTAATTGTCGAAATTGTATTTAATTATTCTTTAATATTATATCATATTTTCTATATATTTAATATCACCTGATTTTTGTTATTTTAATTTTCAATAATATCATAATCGTAATAATTTTATTTATAACCAATTCATATTTTTAGTACATTTCGAAAAAAATTTTAAAAAAATGTGCTTATTAGTTTCACTCTGTCCGTCCGTCCATCTGTCTGTTTACAGAACTTCTTCACCGTTAAAGATAGAGATAAAACATTTTAACCATCCATTACGGAGCTATAGCCCCTCAAACTTTGAAAAAGCATTATTTGAAAATGCGTATATCTCATGTTCTGATTAACATTTTTTCAATCTGAAAACGTCATTCGACAGGTATTTTACCTTTGTAAACTAATGTCAAAATTATACAACTTTTTTAAATTTAGTATTTAAATTTATCATTATGTGAAAAACAAATTTTGCATGATTTCTACCCTCGTAACTCCGGAACGCTTAAATAGGGACTTAAAACTTTACGGCCAGAAAGAACTTTTAGAATTAGTATAAGTTTGTTCAGAACATTTTTTTGAACCACCCCCTGTTTATGGAGCAATTAGGGCTCAAAAATTGAAAATTTGCTATTTTTAAACACCTATAACTTAGGCACCTATATACATTTTACCTCGGAAAGATATAAAAATTAAAGCTCCAGTAACATATTTTTACGTGGGTTAACGATTTCTTTTAGTTGTATAGGGTTCTAGAGTTACAGCTCCTCAAAATTGCAAAAAAGTCCCATTTTCAGATGTATATATCTCAGGTTCTGCGTAATAGTTTTACAATCTAAAACCGCTAGATTTAAATTTTTTCAATCTAAATTTTATTATCTGTATAAAGCAATATCAAAATTAAGAAATATTTTGTAATTTACTATTTAAATTTACTATTATGTGAAAACCACATTTTGCATGAAATTTCTTTTTCCATAATTCCGGCACGCCTTTAGATAGAAACTTGAAATTTTGAGACAAGAATGAACTTTTAGAATTAGAAGTTTCCTTAGAAAGTTTTTTGTACCAGCCCCTATTTAAGAGCTATTAGGGCTCAAAAATTTAAAATTTGCTATTTTTAGACATCTGTAGCTTAAGCACCTGTACAAATTTTTCTTCAGCATGTCTTTTAGAAATGTGCGATGAAACAATACAATACAATGTCTTTTAGAAACGATTTTTATAAATACGATTTTTAAGTGCTTTTTAAAAATGGGTCAACATTATTTTATCATAAATTTTATGTTAAAGAATTTAATACAAGACGTAAAATTCTAAATGTAATAAATATGTATCTGACCAATGGCACATTGCGTACGTCGTCGATTTTTTAGACAAAAGCACTCGAATCCAAATTGCGTTATTAGACTAGACTAGATTAGATTATTGTTTAAGAGATATAAGTAACACTGCTACCTTTTAATATAGATCTGTTGTGTTCCTTTTGATAGTACGTATTGAGGATTTTGTGTCAAATTATAATACTTCTGCCATCTCGACTGCCTCTAAGAAAGTAAAGATCTGTATAATTCATTTTCATCAAAGCAATATGCTTTTAGGTGCACACATATTACTGGAAGTAAAGTTTAATTTTTTTTTGATTATATGTCCTGGAATCTCCTCTACTTCTTGATAGAATCTGCATAAACCGTCATTCCTTAATCCAATTTTAATGAATTGCCAATTTAATCAGTAATCATGTTGTTGGCATCTAAAGCATAACTTGTGTTTATTCTGATGGTGCTTTGGTCTACCATTGTTTCAGTTGTATTACTATACTTATAGTATTGCTTAATATATATAATGCAGTTTCAGTTGATCTAATAAAAATACTATTTTAAATAATTAATATCTAATTTAAATAATAAATATGGACTTAATGAAAGAAATATCCCTTTTTATGTTGCTTTCGCATACATATTTCTTATTACTATTTTGGATTTAATAAAAAACTATTTTGGTAGGCATCAAATTTTAAAAAACCCAAATAGCATAAGTGCCACTTCTTGTTAACTAGATATTCTTTCTTTCTTTTTATATTCTTTAATCTAAAGTTTATATTGCAGTTAGTCGCTGGTTGAGAGAATCATTGACATTTAATGTACTGCAATCTTGAATATTTATACAATAAGAAGAAGTGGCACTCATTCCATTTGCGTTTAAAACAGTTCGACCTTGCCATTTTAGAAAATTATAATTTTAAAAATTTTTCAGATTTTTCCATAATTAGATTATAATAAGAAATACATATATATGTATACGTATAAATGTGGAAGGAAAACAAAACAAGGTAGAATGTAAACCAACGGTTTTTAAAAGCGCACATTTCCAAAACATGAGATATACGCATTTAAAAATAGGACTTTTTCAAAGTTTGAGGGGCTGTAGTTCCCTGATGGATGGGGCTACATGAAAAAGTTGTTCCACAAAATTAATTTTTTTATGAGACCCATGCTTAAAATTTTTTTTCTTTATCTTTAACGGTGTAGAAGTTTTGTAAACAGACGGACGGACGGACGGAGGGACAGAGTGAAACTAATAAGCACATTTTTTCAAATTTTTTTTGGAAATGTGTTAAAAACGAGAAAATGTAGTGTAACAAAAATATAAAGCCAAAATTACTATTTGTAAATATTGATGATATTTAATTATGTCAAAAAAATCAATCAAACATTTTTTAAGTATTTTATTACAAAAACTGTAAATTTAAAATTATTTATTGGTAATATTTACGACTATACATAGGTAATATTAAAAAAAAAATCAAATTATTCTGTTTTATAATTTTTTTACAAACTTTTTGACTTAGAATTTTATGTTTTGTATATTAAATTCTTTAATTTAATTTTTTTAAAATTTTTAATTATATAGAATAAATTCTTACCCCAATAAATAGTTTTATAAAATAATTTTTTATGACCTTTATTAATGACTAAGTAAAAACACATTTTACCTATTCAAATAGAGATGGTGTCAGAATTCAAAAAAAAAATTCCAAAAAATAATAAATTCCACAAAACAAATTCCATAATGTTCTATTCTATAGAGTTATAGACTATATATAATTATATAAAGTGCACGAAACAAAATAATTAGAAGGAATTTTATAGGTGATAACAAAATCGGGGTATTACCTTTTTCGGGAATATTTATATATATGTATGTATTTGCATTGCATTGTAATTTGTATTGTATGCGAGATTTTGAATTAGGAGAAATTTTAAAGCTGAATTCAAAAACAGAGTTGTACTCTTTTTACAAAATACAGTGTGGGGCAACTTGGAGTGACTGATTTGAAATGCTTATAATATTTTTATTTTTAAATGAAAGTATTAATCATGGAACCATATGTCACCATATTGAAAACTATCGGACGTAAAAAATTTTCCAATATGGTCCTATATACCGCCGCAGCGACGGTTTTCTGGATGCTTAGTTTTATTTTCGAAAAAATATGGACCGATCAGCCATAATTCCACACCAAACAGTGCATCTGAGAGGGTGAAATTGTCGCTGATGCACTGCTCTCGGATTTTCCGTACCCCAAATTTGGTAATAAATTCTGTTTATTAACATATCCATTTAATCCATTTAATGTTTTATGTTTATAAATGTTATGTTATGTTTTATATAATTTAATGTTTAACATATCCATCGTCCGGAAACATAATAAAATTCTACAATGTTTAATCGTTTTTGCACTGAGTATGATGACATTATAAAATTTTATAAAATTTTTTATTATCTGCAAAAAAAGAAAAAATTGTAAACTATAAAAATACAAAAAAATATAAGCATTTCAAATCAGTCAGTCCAAGTTGGCCCACCCTGTATTTGTATATGTATGTATATATGAGATCTTGAATTAGGAGGGACGTTATAGTTGGGGTTACAAAATCAGGATTTCAATAATTTGTTAAGACTTGATTTATTTACAGTGTTTGTCATTAAATTTTGATTTTTGAATTTTGTTTTGTGGAATTTTTTTGTTTGGAATTTTTTTTTTGTATTATGTAAATGGTATTATGGAAATGGAATTTGTTTTTTAGGAATTTCGTACCAAGCTCATTCAAATAACTTGCATTCTAAATTTGTTTCTGTTATATAAAGACAATTTATTTATTTATTTTTAAAAAAAATTAATATATATATGTACGTACATTACATTATCTTTATTTATAAAATTTTAATTTTTCATTACACGATGAATCATTTTTAATACCGCACACTAAATACTTCAAATAATGCCTACCCACATTAGAAAAAATTAGGGAGATGTACTTAACAAATCGCTTACTGAAGCCCCCTAATTTTGATACATTACAAAAATACCTAATTTTTTGAACACATGCACAAAAATAACTAGTATTTCTTAATAGTCATTGCATACTTTTAGGTTTTATTTTTTTATAAATTTAGTGAATTAGCAGACTATAAAACAATTTATTCCCAGAATTAAAAATTTTTTTAATTATTTGTTTAATTATTATAAATGAAAACTTGCTCATAATTTTTTTTTTTTATTTCAAATTTTGATTATAAGTAAATTAAAAAAAAGTAATACATATATTAAGACTAATTCAATTACTTAAAACTAAATTAAAAGTTTGTATTTAATACAGATCTTAGCACGAGCTGTCTGATCTCATTAGTATTTTTAAATTGTTTAGAAGACATTGCAAAATTTATTCTTTTATTTTTATATTATAAAATTCATTTTTAATTTTTCAAATACGTATACATATTTTATGTGACATTTTTTATTTTTATTATGATCTTAACATTTAACATGAATGTAAGCTTATGCATTTATATTAATTTATTATTATTACTATTTAAATTTATTTTTATTATTAATCAAAAATTTTCTTTTCATTATTCAAATATAAATACTTTTCTTTTTGTTTTTTCTTTTAATAGTTTATATATACTAACATTCAAAATAAATTCTTTTAATTTCTTCTTAAAGATTCTGAGGCAATCAATTTGTTTTGAGACAATTATTATTTTGTTGATTAGTTTTAAACAATGTAAGGTAGAATTTTGATTTGTTGCGCATGTTATGCGTGTGGATATTAATCATTCTATTTAGAAACAAATTATGCTTGATTTATTTATCTATTACTTTAAATACTGTTCCATAAAATAATTTTTTACATATATTCTCGAAACTTACATATATCTATTCGAATACAACAAACATGTTGGAGCTTTGATTGCCTTTTTATGAATGATATCTAATTGATGTAACAAAATCAAGGACGAATATATTTCCTAGAGGGCATTGGGTAATAAATTCTTTCGCAGTCTATATAAAATGAATACGTATGCTGATACTTTACTGATTGTATGTTGGATATGATCTGTCCACTTTAATTTTCTATCAATATTTAGCCCTAAATAGTTAAAGTTATTGACTGTATAGATAATTTCGGAGTTATAATAAAAGTTTTCAGATCTGCACAATTTATTGCCTAATAAATGAATCTTGGTTTTTTTATATTTAAACTTAGCTTTTGCTGTGTGAGCCATACTTCTTTTATTTTAAGATCACATTCAATATGCCTTTTTGACCTTCAAGTAATCACTACACTGATTGCCTATTTTTACTTTTTGTAGCCTTTCAGTTAGATCAGATTTTAAGAAATGTACTTCGTTAGAGGAAAATTCTAAATTTTCAAGTTTCGACAGAAGTATATAGAAATACACAAGCTACGTAGTTACCATCATCTAAATTGCTAGTTATAAAATTTGGAGATTTGGTCATAAACCGTAACCCGAAGCGATCAGCTGGCTTGAGTTCAAAAATTATCTGCTCAATTTCTTCTGCATTTGTTGGATCTAGAAGTTGCTATGAAATATCTTTCTAGTGTTTACACAAGAAAAATTTATCGGTACAGATGAAATGTTAATTCCGTTTGTGACATTTACAAAAAAGGCAATCATTTTATTGGTCACGGCACATGCACTACTAATGTTTTCTTTACTTATCACCAGAGACTTGATAACTGAGTTAAATCTGTACTCATCCGTGTTATACATCACTTTATATAAAAGATCTAAAAAATTTCTGGCATTTGTAACGCTATTAATGTTTTTGAAAAATAAATCTTTTGAATAAAATATTTATATAATAAAATCAATATGTATATTATATAGATATATACATATTATATCTATATAGTTATTTGGTGACTCGTAAAACTATACGCAGAATATGTTATGATTAATTTTAAGTTATTTTTAATTTTCTATTTAAATTTAAAAGATTTCTAATTCTTGTTTAAATAAAGTAAATGAAATTTTTAAAATTATTAAATTACAAGTTAACAAATTAATTTAATAAGGATTCTAATTTTATTACATAGAATTTAATTCTATGTTAATTTAAAAAACGAAAAACATTTAAACATTTATTTTACTGTGTATACAAGTTATACTCACTGTATATAAAGTGTTTTGTTACAAAAAACTTGTTTTCTGAATAAATAAACGTATACCGATACGTATAAATTTTTGTGATTATTTATTCTAAACGCATGATATATCAATTACTTTTTTCGAATTCTATACATAGAATATCTTTAAATATACATGTATAAAAAATAAATTTTCATCAAGTGGTGAATTAAAACAAAAATAAATGTTTCTTAAGTTAATCATTGTACATACATGATTTAACTGAATTGTTTTCAGCATGTAAACAAAGTAACTTATTTTTATTTTATACATATTTAAAGAGTCGTCATTTTAAATGAAATAAAATGAAATTTTGTTCTTTAAAAAAGAAAATATGTGGTAATAATGTATAGAATTTTTCCTTTTTCATATAATTATTAAAAATTTGTATTGTATTGGTAAAACTTTTCTTAAAAAATAAAATTAATATAATAATTTTTCAAAGATTTTTTTTTAAAACTGAAACTTAAATTGTTTTTAATTTTTTTTTGAGAATTAGAAACAAAATCAATAAATCAATATAAGCATAATTATAGTGTAGACTATACAAAATATTAGTCTTGTACCAAAATTCTAATTTACCATTTCCAATCGAATTGTAACTGTTGAGTGATGTAAAGTTGAAAATGATGTAAATAATGAAAATGCCTTTTATTTATTTAATCAATTGTATCCATTCTTTGTTAAACATATAGCTAAGAAAATAGTATAATTTTTTATTTTATTATAGAGGGTCTTCTTAGCTTATTTTATATTATACACTTTTCAAGACTTTTAAAATACTTAAAATACTTAACTTAATTAACTCGATAAAAAATTCTCTGACAATTATAAATTTTTACCGACCGCTTGCATACATGAATGTATAAGGTAGGTATTGTTTCCATACCAAAAATTTGTACCCAATATTTTTTTGCAAATATGCATTACTGCGGTGCGTTAATACCTGAAAACAAGGCAGAATGTTAACCAACGCTTTTTAAAATATTTTTAAAAGCGCACATTTCGAAAAGGCAATACAAACTGTTTAGGATTATGATTTGCACCAAAATTTTAAAATTTCATATCATGAGAAAAAATGTGAAAATAGGACTTTTTTGTAATTTTGATGGGCCTCAAGTCCGGAATCCTATATAACTAAGAAAAACTGTTAACATACATATGTAAAAATATATTACTGAAGCTTTAATTTTTATGTCTTGCCGAAGAAAAATGTGTACATGTGCCTAAATTACAGGTGTTTAAAAATAGCAAATTTTCAGTTTTTGAGCACTAATTGCTCATAAACAGGGCATAAATTGCATAAATTCATGCAAAAATTGGTTTTCCCATAACGGTAAATTTAAATACTAAATTTAGAAATATTGCATAATTTTGATATTGATTTAATTTATTTATTTGACTCATGCAACTCAAACGCGTTACAAACAAAGTATAAATTTAAAAACTAATAAACTATTAAGTAACAAGTATGAAGTAATTAATTACAAAACTACTAAAAATTAATAAAACAATACAAATTTTTTGTTTAATTAAACTTTAAATAATTAACAATCTTTAACAAAATCTAACACATAAGTTTAATAAAAAATTAATAATATGAGTAACAAGCTAAAGCTCCTTAAATTTCAGTGATGCAAATAAAGATTCATCTTTAAAGTAAGTTTAGTAAGTTCAAAATTAATAGTTTGTTTATATTTATTACAGAAAGACATCATTCTATTTAGAGGTTCGTGTTTTCCATAGTTGGTTCTATGAAATTAAACATAAAATATGTTATGTGATCTTAATCTTAAAACTGGACAAAAGTCTATTCTATCAAGAAACTGAGTAGACACAATATTACCTTTTAGCAATTCTTTTAAGAATATTATATCGCCAACATCACGACGTTTTTCAAGGGTAGTAAGATTTAATAAATTCAAACGAAACTTGTACGGTGGGAGATTAGGCGGGTCTTCACAAGAAAGGTGACGAAGAGTAAATCTGAAATTTTTTTTTGAACTGATTCAACACTATTATTATATACTTTGTATAATGTGCTCAGCACCTGACTGGCATATTTTAAATTGGGTCTTACCAAGCAAGTATAAAGTGGTTTAAACACATAAGGGTTTTGAAATTCTCTTGCCCAACATTTAATAAAACCGAGTATTGAATTTGCTTTATTTAATATATAGGTATATAACGAGCCTGAAATGATAGCTTATTGTCGAAAAGTACTCCTAAATCTTTAATTGAAAAGACAGATGGAATATAGGTTGATTATTAAAAGAATAAATAAACGATAAAGTGTTTAAACGACGCGTACAAGTAATAAAAGCACATTTGTTAATATTAAGAAGGACATTATTATTAATGCACCAATTATGGAAACGATTCAAATCTTCTTGTAATGCTAATGAATCATCTAACGATTTAATTTTTTTAAAAATTTTCATATCATCAGCATAAATTTTAATCTGAATATTTAAAATTAAAGACGTGATATCATTAAGCGAAATAATGAACAACAAATCACCAAAATGACTTACCTTATGAGAAAAACCAGTAGGAGCTAGAAATGGAGCAGGAGTTCTACGAACGAAATAAAACACTTTTCGTGTACCCTTCGGTAATATTAACGAATATTTTGCATCCATAATGCATCCACTCGTTCACAAGATGCAAAACGGCGACATTTTTATTTTGAAAGTTTTATTTGAAAGTACCTATAGGTTAGTATTTGTGTATTGTTTTGACATTTTATGAAGAAAATTTTTATTTACAAAATATAAAATGGTTAAACCTGAGAAAATTGTTATTTTATGTAAGAAAAGATTTTAATTAATATAAACTAAACATAATTTATTAATACACATGTAAAATTGCAAGTTTTTTTCTTTTTATTATATCCATCTTCAAAATAATTCAAAATATTTAACGTTTAATTTTACGTCTGTATTTGACGTTAAAATAAATTTGCATCTTGTATGTTTCTTATAGAGGTTGATGCTATGGTGGACATATGCAGACTGTTGTTTTTATTTATCTTCTCAAAATCCTAATTTTAACATTTTTTAATTAACAAATCATTTTCTTGGAATAGTATTTATATTTATTCAAATGCGATAGAAGAAGTAAAATATTTCTTAGAGAGCCATTATTATAAAAATTATGAAGAACGAAATTACTTAAAATCCGAAACAACAAAAGGTAATATAATTTTAAGACTAAAAGTAATATAAACTAATAATAAATTAATAAGGTTATGAATAACTGTAATTATGCATTTTGGTTTTAGTTATTGAATGAAAATTGAAAAAACTAACTAAAGTAAAATTCAGTTTTTTAATAAGATTATATTTTTATACTTTATAGATGGGTATGTATATAATATTTACAATGTATTAGTTTATATTCAACTAGTAATGATTGCAAAACTTACCAATAGTTCCATTTCTCAAGGGGTTTCCCAAAAAATTTGTTTTTGGTTTTGTTTTAAACTTTAATAATAACAATTTTTCTTTTTTATTTAAAAATATATTTTTATAATCTAATTCTATGCGAGATTTTGTATCAGATCCCAAAAAATAAACTTTCATAAAGTATAAAAAGAAAATCAAGAAAAATAAATAAAAATGGGAAAGAAAAGGAAATTTATTTACTTAACTAACGTAGAAACTTTTTTTGTTAAACTAATTTTGAAAACATAAAATTTTCGGTAATATTTGGTAAAATAATTTTTATGATTTACAATATGTTTTGGATTTGTATCTAATAAAAAGAGTTTTAAAATTTGAATTTCTTTAACGGGCCAACAATATCTGTAAAATTTAGTTGTGCTTGTGCAATAGATTCGGGTAGCTGTGAGTGTATGCTTAAGCTAGGTATCTGAAATTTAGTGAAAAAGTGTCGAGTTACATGCCAACAACTTTTATAAAATTTGTTTGGGCTAGAGCAGCCCATTTAGGTAGTTTGCGCATCGTGGAAGTTAATGAAGCTAGGTATCTGAAATCTTACAAGAGATGATTAAGTTTTGTGGAAACATCAAACATATATTACGTTCATACGGGTATCTTAGAGTTGACACAGTCTACTATACTACTATCTTCCTCGTTTAATTTTATTTTTAAATTAATTTTCAAGAATTTGAAAATTTTATAAGTGCATTCTATTTTAAGTAACATAATTACTAATTAATTTGGAGATTACATTTCGTTTTATTTTGCTTCATTTCACTTTATAACATTTTGTTCTTGAAAAATTATTAAAAGTAAAATTAATATTGCAAAGGTAAAAAATATCTTAAGAAAATATTTATTAAAATTTTTGTAAAGAAAGATACAAAATATTTTTGTATGATATTCTTTGGTTTAATGTAACGGTAAATTGTTAATCAGATTTGTTTTTTTTTTTTTTAATTTTCAGCACATTTCCAAAAAAAATTTAAAAATATGCCTATTAGTATCGCTCTATCCGTCTGTCCGTCTGTCTGCTTATAAAACTTCTACACCGTTAAAATAGAGAAAAAAAATTATATCAATGAGCAGGTCTCATAAAAAAATTAATGTTGTAGAGCAACTTTGTCATGTAACTCCATTCACTAAGGAGCTACAGCCCCTCAAACTTAAAAAAAGTCCTATTTTTAAATACGTAAATATCATGTTCTGTTTAACATTTTTTCAATCTGAAAACGCCATTCGACAGAATTTTTACCTTTAGGTCGAATTAATATAAAAATTATATAATTTTTTTAAATTTAGTATTTAAATTTACCGTTATGTGAAAACTAAATTCTGCATGATTTTTCTACCTTAATAACTCCGGCACGCTTTTAGATAGGGACTTTTGGGCAATTTTGAGGCAAGAAGGAACTTTTAGAATTAGTATAAGTCTCATCAGAAATTTTTTTTGGACCTCCTCCTGTGTATGAGCTATTCAATTTTAGGTTCTGTATATCTGTCGCATCTGTATAAAAAAGTAAAAGAGAATTTAAAATGTTTGAAAATTAATATTTTATTAAATATGCAGTCATAAGTACTGGTTAAATATTTACCTTTTCATTATAAATAAAAATGTAAACTAAATTAGGTTATTAAAATGAAAATTTATTTTAATGAATATAATACTTGTATATAAATTATTGATGTTTTTCAGAATTTAGTTGAAGTTGAAGTAGAGTTTAAATATTTCGTTAATTCAGCTGGCTCAAGCGGATTAAATCAAAACATTAAAAAAAGAATTTATAAAAAATAGTTATTTATAATATATGTCGTATTTACCCCGATGTAGAAAGGATTGGATGGGAAAGAAGAAGTTTCATCTCAAAATTTTTCAATAATTTCATTTCAAAATTTCAAAAAAGCCTTATTTTTAAATTTTCAAAATTTGTTGCAAGTCACAATCCTAGACTGTTTCTATTATCTTTAGTAAATGTTCGCTTTTAAAAACCGTTGGTTTACATTCTGCCTTCTTTATATTTGAAATAACTACAACGGAAACAATACTGGAAGGAAAGTGATCATATTACTAAATTTCCATAGTTTTTTTTGTTATGGATTCTGACTATATTTTTGTATACATATACATGATGTTGTTTAATGACATTTAAATTTTTTGTTTAAATACATGGAATATGACTTCATCCGAAAAAAAGTTTAATTCAAAAATCTTGAATTGAAAATATTTTGGTTCATATTTAGAAAAAGAAATCTTGCAAAAATAAATCCTGAATTAAAATTATATATTGAAATTATAAGAACTTACCGCAAATAATTTTCCCGGTAAATTTTTGGCGACGTATTATAGCGCACCGGGCCATATTCTGACATATGCTGAGTTACGATCACTAAATTTAATTTTAGAATTATCAGCTTTTTCAGTAGCAAAGCCTTTCAATTTATGGAACATAACCTTAACAATTTTTTTGTTGTTATGATCCATCAAAATTGGTCATAACACTATTTAGGGTAGTATGACCCACCTAAGAAAACTTTTGGAAAAAGCTGAGAACAAATTTTTGTTTTTAATAACAAATTTTTAATTTAAAAACATATACAGGGTGTTTCCGACTCGATGGTCTTCCTAGAAATGGGTGATCGGGCATATCGAGGCAAACAAAAAATTGTATTGGAGGGGGGGGGGGGTCTATTCTGGATCCTTTTCGAGATATGAGAGGTTAAAGATTTTTTAGAGACTTTTCATAAAAAAATCTACAACTTTTGAACGGCTTACTATAGAGAGATAAAAACAAATGTATTTTATAGATAAGTTGTTAGCTTTCATTTTCATGCCCTAATAATTCCATAACCCCAACAGTTACAGAGGAGGGTTTAAAATGATTTAAATGGAGGTTTAAAATGATTTAAAATGAAAAAATATGTTTCAAACTCAATTTTCTTTTGAAACACCCTGTATTTGTGGTACTTTTTATGGCACATTTCGAAACAGATTTTCAAGCTCTATAATTAGTACCCAATAACTTCTTCTCTATCTCTAACCCTTTTAGAGATATAAAGAATAGTTTGCCTCACTTGCATCGAGTCATAACCTCCAAATAATTATAGATATTAATAGAAGAAAAACGTTAATTTTTGGTTCAATATAAACTAATGTTAAATTTAAAATTTTTGTTGGGTTAAAACTAATTAGAATAAAGTTAAATGATCGGTTAAAGAATTTTTGAATTATTGAGAGAAGTAAAAAAATGGAACGCAAAAAATGAAAAAAATAGAAAACAAAAATCTATCAAGAAAAATCTAAATATATTTAAATAAAAAAGAGAAATAATCTCGAAAATTAAATCCTTAGAATAAAATTCGTCTATAAAAGATATCCCGCATAAAGCTAAACTTGCAACATTAAAGCAAGAAGAAGTAAAAGGTATATGAATAGCTAATTCCCTTATATAACAAATATCTTGAAAATTATTTATATTGTGAATAATTGCTCTAGCACATATAAATAATAAGGTCTTAAATAATGCATGAGTTAATAAATGAAAAAGGCCATAATTTTTAAAATTCTATAGAAAGCATACTTTTATTAATCCTAATTGAATTAAAGTGGATAATGCAATAATTTTTTGGGTAGTCACAGTTCTGTTTTAATGAGAAATCGTCAAATAATAAAGAAATCAAATATTGCCTTAAATCAATCAAATGCTTCAAACGTCGTTGATATAAAGCTTCACTTCTTTTGACAAAATTTCAGTTATGATGAAACGTAAACGTAATGGAAAATTTACTATACCTATGTACGAAGTACCGTTAAAATGGTTTGTACGGTTAAAACAGATATAATTTTAAATACAAATTTTTGTTTTTCATGATATTTTCTTCAATATATTTTCCATCGAGATTTTTTTCTTCCTGATAAAGTTGTGCTCTCTCATATGTGCTGGTAGTTTGAAATAAACCCTAAAATAAGAAGGACTAAGGAGCCTTTGAATTAAAAATAAGAAAAAGGATACACTTCAAATCGAAAACATTTAGGATACTTTTTATAAATAACAGTTTTGAACAATATTGAACATTATTGAGTTTTTTTTTTTTGTTTTGAGTTTTAAAAAAGGTACGAACGGTTACTTTACAAAATTTTGCAAAAATTTTCCAAGTGGTTGATTTAATTTAGTATGTATGTATGTTTGGCTAGATAATCCATATTCTTAAGACATATGTATGTTGTATGTGAACATCATACAATTCAATGCTATTTTTAAGTTTTTCTTTTCGTTTTTTTTTATCACAAAAAAAAATGTTAAATTTTTTTTAGAAAATTAAATTTATGAACTTTTTGTTTTTTAAAAGACCCTTACACAACATTTAATTTATTTTTTGTAGTAGAACCTTGTTGATAGGTATAGTATTAAAGAGTTACTTAGCCCCTGTATAAAAAATAAAAGAGAATTTAAAATATTTAAAAGTTAATATTTTATTAAATATGCAGTCATAAGTACTAGTTAAATATTTACTTTTTCATTATAAATAAAAAGTAAAATAAATTAGATTATCAAAATGAAAATTTATTTTAATGAATATAATATACTTATTGATTTTTTTCAGAATTTATAGTAGGAAAAGACATAGTTAATTTTATAAATTTTATTAATATGTATTTTGTGTTTTGGTATAATTCTTTTATAGTGCATTGCCATTTGATTTACGGTTAATCTTAAAGTTTCAACTCTTTGAAATGATAAGAAGTAAAAGTAAGTTGAAATAGAGTTTAAATATTCCGTTAGTTCAGCTGACCCAAGCGGATTAAATCAAAACATTAAAAAAGGAATTTATAAAAAATAGTGTTTTATAATATATGTTGGATTTACCTGGAAATATTGTAGATCGGATCGGAAAGATCTGAAGTGGAAAGGATTGGATCGGAAGGAAGAAGTTTCATTTCCAAATTTTTTAATAATATTTTATATATCAAATAACTGGTGCTTTTATTACAATATTAAACCGTTAAATAACACATGATATTGATTAAGGTCAAAATATTGAATAGAATGTAGAGCTATATATCATTCATGATAAATGTATATGGAAAACTGTATATTAGAAGATAATATAATGAGCATTAAAAAAAATTGATTTGGTTTAATTTTAGTTTATACATCTGAAAATGACAATAATTCTTTTTTATAAGACGTATTTTTCTTTTAACGAGTAAAGTAAAAATCGTATAATGTATATATGTATGTATAATTATGGAAGGGGTTCATTAATATAAATTGTTTTAGACTTATGGATCGATTACAAATTTTTCCTTTATAAATTAATGATAAAAAAAGATTATTGCTACTTGTTACATGTTACATGTTATAAAGAAAAAAACTATAAAAAAATTACTTTTATTAACTTTTATAATATAAAAATTCAATAAAAAAGTAAGTTAAAAGTTAGTTTTTATTTTCTTTATGTTAAGTTTCAAAAAAAAGTTTGTTTATTATACTCCTTTAAGTCATCAATTGTTTTTTATCGTTTATAATATTATTACGTATTATTTAATAATAAAGTAATTATAAAGTATCATTTTAAATATGTATTTGTAAGTGTACATAACAGAAGTTAGCAAATATATTACGCTGTTAATATTTTCGGAGAATTTAAACTTTTAATTTAATTTTTAAGACTACGTGCATTGTCTGAATTTTGTAATCGTATTGATGGGTTTTTCTAGATTTTTTGAATCGTATAAAAGTGAAACCGATATATTAAATATTTTCTATAGAAAGGGGAATTGGATCTGAGTAAAACTGAATTTGCGTAGGTTCAATTCCTACAAAATTTGATGCGATTATAATACATCGTGTAAGAATGCATAAATAATAAACAAACAATCTATATCTAACAGTTTAGATTTGAAACCTGAAACTGTTATAATTTCAATTAAACTTCTACTTTTTTTTTTAAGGAATAAGTAATATAATAAATGAATTAAATGAAAATTTTTCCAATTTATTGTACAATATTATTACTTACAATATTATTCACAATATTTTAACTGAGAGATTTCATAATTCTATCAAAAATAATTATTATTTTAAAATTTTATTTAAAAAAAATGGTTATTTTCTTATTAAACGAAAATTTAATATTTTAAAGTAAATCAAAAATTATTTTTGTCCAAAATTTTATGAAACTAAATTTTCATTCTTTATCGCATTTTTATTTCGAAAATACAATTCAATACCAAATTAAAACAATATTATTTTTAGATTTTATAGGTACAGGAGTTCCCGGCGTTTCCCGGAGTATTTTGTTGATTTTTTAAAATTAATTAATTAATTAATTAATTCATTTATTAATCCAAATATTACCATTTTTACAATTATATTATAGTAGAAATGTTACAGTGATTAGATTATGCTAATTTAACTTTTACAGCTGTAAATAAAAAAGTACTGATGTGAATAACAATAGTTCAAGCAATGTGACTTAAGTTTGAAGGAAAATTAGAGAAAAAACCTTAAATATAAATAACTTATAGTCTAATTAGTAATAAGCAAAAACTTATAATATTCGATTTTAAACACTATTGAGATTTCTAATTAAGGAATTATACGAGTATATACATTTGTTAATAAATTTGTCATATGTTTGATTTATGTTCTCATATACTAAACCGATATTTGTTTTTTGGTAAAGTTTGACAGTTGAATAATAAAAAGGTAGATTGAGCATTAATTTGAATTTTGTTTTGGGCAATTTATAACTTTTTGATGTGCCTAGCAGCTATATTATGAAAAACGGGGCATCCGTACAAAATAATTGGTTGAAACACCATTTTCATTATTAAGAGCTTATTTTCTGTTATATTGGATTTTCTGTTTATAAATGGATACAGAATACGAGTTGTTTTATTCAATTTGTTGATAACTTGGCTAACATGTTCTTGAAAGGTCAGTCTTTTATCAAAGTGGACACCCAAATACCTTACCGTCTCTGCCCAGGGTATAGATATATTGTTCAATGATAAATTAGACGAATGAATAAAAGAGGGTTTTCTCTTATATGTAAAAAATATCAGTATTGACTGCGATTTTCCAATTTTAAAGATATTTTGAAACTGACTTTAACCCATTTTGTAAATTTCTTAAAATATCAGTGCTGTATAACCCAGCCGTAAATAATGCTGTGTCGTCAGCGAAAATAGATAATTGGACATTTACCGGCCTAGGTATGTCATGAGTATGTCATCGTTGGAAATATTGGAAACGATTCGGTTAGAAATTTGGTGGAACGTGTTAACGCATCATAACAAAAGGAATCAAACCAACTGCTTCGTTAAGGAGCTATGTGTTTTGAATGAAGTTGGCAATAGTGACTTGATAATGAAAAGATGCAACTTCTTTTAAATTATTTTCGTGGGAGATTGGGTTAACAGACTTTTGTAAAAATCGTCACTGTTGTTCTTTAAAGCCATTAAAGTAGCTAGAAAATTAGGACAGCATTCGGTTAGAAATATTTTTTTGACAGATTGAAATCCCGAAAAGAGTTAATGGATCTTAATTAAATTAATACAGCGGCTCCTTTGGCAATGAATTACGTTTTAATAAAATTTGAACTCGGTTGGATGAACAGAATTGACATGATCATGAAAAGACGAAAATACCTTTAAAAGTAGTACCCTGACAAATTGGACATTTTCGATTAAAAAATTTTTTTTGATAGATCGAAAAAACTTTTTAAACTCTGCCAAATTGAATGCCATTCGAATAGAATTTTGTTTGGCGGGCAAGAATTGGTTAATGGAACTTCCCAAACATTTGTCAATCTTGTTTTTTAAGCCATTAGAGCACACTGTAAAATTGGATACGAGTCAAAAAGAACAGTTTTTTACAGATCAGATCCTCGTGCCGAAACGGATTAAAGAACCCTGAGCTTATCATTCAAGAGAACTCCTGTCATAGGCATCTACATTTTTTGAAAGTTTAAACTCGATCAGTGAAACTGACAACGGAATACGCTTAAACGGTTCCGGTGCCGAATAGGTTGCCGGATCAGAAAAAAAGTAATGCACGGAAATTTCCGGATACAGAAGAATATTGCTACAAAAGTTGGTTACAATCGGATACATCGTGTAGGAATGCTTAAATAATAAACATACAAATAAACAAATACACTTCCTCCTTTTTATATAATGGTTGTAAGTTATGTATAAACATTTTTCTTATGTATAGGTTTTTAGAATTGTTAAATTTAGTAACTTTTTTCTTATTAAGCGATTAAATATATTTCTAAAAAAAACGATCTAGTATAAAAGTTAAAATAATCTTCTTATTATTTTTATAAGCGATATTGAAAGGCTTTTAGAAAAATAAAAAAAAGCGCTCCTTGACTACCCTAATCAACTAAAATCTCTTCGTCTTTAAACTACTCGCGTTTTAATTATATTTTAAAAATATAGAAGTTTATATGATTTAAATTAAATCCTATATTCTAAATTTATTAATTGTTTTATAAGAATGAAGGCAATGATTAAATAACAATTATATAGGAATAAATAAAACTTTTCTTATTCATTTATTTTTTGATTAAAAATTAATTAGTGTCAACAAATTTATATATAATATTTTATAATTAATTAGTTTGTTTTAAAGATAAATTAATCATATTTACACTTTATACATTTTTATTTATTGAAAGATGTCTTCATCAAGCACACCATAATTCATATTAAAAAGAAAGCCTAAAAAAAAAAATGATGATATTATATAAAAGTATTTATTATACATATTAACTTTTGTTATACTTAATAAAATTTAAAAATTTCTATATAACATTAATTCGGTTGAAGAATTATTTGTTCAATTTAATCATCAACCAGTCAGTCAGTTTTTAACAATAGGTTTACAAACCCATCAATTTATAATCATCCCACTTACCCATCTTCTTATCACTTTTAATGAGTTTTTCTTGTCACTACAATGCAGATTTATTTATACATATGTGTTATATACAGTATTTAATTTTCATTAAATAAATACATAAGTAAGAGGAATGAGTGATGTTATTGATTTCCAGAAAATAAACGATGACATTGTGTTTGTTATTTTTTAATATTTTAAAAAGGAATGAGAAAAAAAATAAAATTTCCAAAAATATATTTAAAATTTTTTATTTTTATTAAAAAAAGAAAGAACCATTTTTAGATGGGACTATTTAGTAGATTAAAGTAAAAAAATAAAAAAAAAGGCAAAGCAGAGTGAAACTCAGGGCCGACTCAAGGTCGCCTAATACGCTTGACTCAAATTAAAACAACCTCTCTTTTTTAAATATACATAAGTATCAGGCATCTCCATGGTATATATATAAAATAAAGAAATGAGTTAACAAAGAAAAGGAAAACACAGGAACAAAGATATTTGAAATGTTATTACTAAGAAATTTAGGATTTGAAAAATAAAAATCACTTGATATCGTTTAAATAATCTATAATAATTATAATTTAGTAGTTTTTAG
Organism: Poecilobothrus nobilitatus; assembly: GCA_947095535.1. Taxonomy (NCBI): domain Eukaryota; kingdom Metazoa; phylum Arthropoda; class Insecta; order Diptera; family Dolichopodidae; genus Poecilobothrus; species Poecilobothrus nobilitatus. The sequence continues at coordinate 94,720,826 of OX352773.1, forward strand.
CCAGACACTACATGTTATGACATTCCGCTAAGTTTTGAATACAAGTACATATTCGGATACGATTTTTCTATTATTTTTATTTTTATTTTATATACAGTTACCGTGGTACATAAATGTGTTATGTACCTGATAGGAATGTGGGGTGTACGAGATATTATGTATTTATATATTGCGATATATGAATATTTTTTTTTTTATATTATAATTATTGTACCCAGCTATGATAAATTACATTAATTTCTATTATAAAATCTTCATTAACATAATAAAATACATACATATGTATGTTTCGAATCATAATTTTTTTTTGTTTTCTTTTGGAATCAAGAAATTTTGTATCCCATACGATTTTTTTGTAATTTAGATGGCACGGTAAAATACACTACATACCAGGGCCCCTAGTAATTATATAAATGTGTGTTATATATGATATTTTAATTTATTTCAATAAATTTTTGTTTCCTCATAAGTTTTATTAATAATAATAATTTTGTTAAGAGAATTATGCATTATTTTAGTTAATTTTATTAAAAAAAGAAAGCTTTTGAGTGCATGATAAAAAATTGGAACAAATGATTACTTATACTTATAATGATTTTTTCTTATTAAAAAACACGAATGTGGTTTATTCGCTGTTTTTTAAATCTAACCGTTTTTTAAATCTAAATAATGATAAAAAATTAAAAATTTGAAAATGATTTTTCATCGGCCTTGGGGTACGACCAACAGAACAGTCTGCCAACAGTTCGAGCCGGGCCTGAGTGAAAGAAAAAAATATTCCAACAATATTACATTCATTTTTTCGTTTCGTTTTTCTTTTTGTAATGTAATGTGTACGTTTATAAAAATTATACGCTTATGATTAAAAACATACAAAAAAAAAGAAAATAATCCAAAAAAGAATTTTGCACCATCCCCTGTTTTTTTTTGTTTAATATCAAAGGGAGTCAGGGAGGTTGAGAATGTGATATAGGGTTAAAACTAGGAATGTTTTAATAATGATGCTTTGTTATTTGTTATTTCAGTATTTTTCTTTTTGTTAATTAAATTTGAAGAAGATACCTATATTTAAATATTCTTCAATTTAAATGAAAAAAAAAAAACAAAATAAAAGAAGGAAGAAAGGAAGAAAAAATTAAGGAATATTGTAAAATTTTATATTTAAAAATATTTCAAGCTTATGATAAAGTTTTGTAAGATATTTTTGAGTTTTAAACGTTATTATTTTTTATAATACATATATTAAATGTCTTTTTAAATAGGTAGGATATGTGTTTGTTTTTGGATATTTGGAACATTAGCATTTTAATTAATAAATTGAATAAAGGAAGTAATTAGTCTCAATTAGAAGTGATGGTTTTAATTTTATCTCTATGTTTCAAATGAGTTTTGAACTTCTAAAGGAAGTATTTATCCTTATTTTCGGACATTATTGAAAATGTTATTAAAAATTATTTGTGTATTGCTATTAGATGATCGTTTATCTAAAATTCTTTGCCTCAGACTTTGTTTTTTATTCTCCGTTTTATTATTGTTTTTTTTTTTTTTTTGCAATTATCGGTGTAAGACTTAAAGGCTATTTCTTCCTACGTCATTCAGAAATATCAGAAAATGATTTATAATATTGCTGTTATCACTCTTGATTTAAAAATTAAGAATAAATATTTAAATTTTATCAATAAAAATAAAATTTATGGCTATTGGTATTTTTTTTTTTATGTATGTGTATTGGTAAAATTTTAACTTGTTGAATGAACGAATTAACTGGCTGTCGCTGAATATGTTTTAGTTGAATTATTTTTACTTTACTTGTTAGAGTAGATGAAATTAATTTTGTGAAACTAATTATTATAAATCAGTCTGTTTAAATCATACTTTGACTTATTAGGGCTAGAATTAGTTTTAAAGTAAATTAGATGGAACTCTTTATAAGATAAAATGTTTATTTTAGCATTATAATAAAAATTCTTGGCTTTAATCACAGATTTTAACTTTTTTTGAAATTTTGAATATATAGAAAAGCAAACTTCTAAAATTTCTGTGGTTTTTCCTTACGAAAATTCTTTTATTTGAAAACATTAACAAGCCTTTCATAATTTTATAATTGTTATAATTGACATTTTTAATTTTGAAATATTTTTGTTTTTAAAATGTTTACATTTCTTTGTCTAGTTTTTTATACATACAATTTTACTTAATTAAAATTCATATAACACATTGAAAATGTTAAATATTCAGATTGAATTATTTTAAGGAGGACATAATAAAATGTCAAGGTGAGATGGTATAACAACAGTCACTGTTTATATGTGAATGTGTTTTTTTATGGCGTGAAATATGATAGACACGCAATCATCATATGCTACAAATATTTATGTATATATTAAATGCTTGCTTAGTACTGGAATGATGATATATAAAATGAAAATACAAAATGGTAAAGTGATAATAAAAATAAATCAGACAAAACTTTTGGATTTTTTCGTTTTTTTTATTTTGGTTGAAATAAAATTAAAATTTTTATTGACGTCAAGTCGTCAATTTTACTATTGTGTAGTACAAATGTGTTTAAATAAAATTATAAAAAATTTGTTATAAGTAATAGGACGATAGGATGATAGGAATAAGTGAAAAGTGTAAATATAAATAAAATATTATTATTTTCAATACTATTTTATTTGAGAAGTCAAATGGTAATACTTGTTAGATTATACTAATTTATTGGCATTACTCATGTTTTATAAGATATTAAACCAAATGATGAATATAACAGTATTAAAAAGAAGTGCAGACTATATTCATAAATTAATTAATTAATTTAAAATAATCAAACTACTGATTCTTTTATTGAAAATTTATTAATTGGGATAAAAAATAACCAAAATTTTAACCTTTCATCTTCTTAACCGTTTAAAATCTTTTTTAAGTTTTAATCAAGCTTTATATTGTTAAGATTTTATATCCAAGCGATTGTCACTTGATGGTTTTACCTAAGACAAATTTGTACAGGTGTCTGGAAATAATAAATTTTTAATTTTGACTATGTAAAGAAGCTGTGTAAATTTCTGGTCACATTTATATAAATAAATTCAATAATTAATTAAAAAAAAAATATAACTCTTAAATAGGGAGAAGTACAAATATTTTTTCTGATGTAATTCTATAATACTTTATTCTAAATACTTTATTCTATGACTGTACATATTATTTTATGTTCTTTATATATGTATAATTATATTTCGATAGAATAACAAATTAAATAAATAGAAATAGAATTTATTTATGTTATCACTATTAAAACTAATCAGTTGTTGAAATTTTCAGATTAAATATGGTTGCTTTGAAAACTAAAATAATATCAGTAATAATATTTGTTTAATTAAACATGCTATAAATAGACCAAACACCAAGCAATTATTAAAAAAATGATAAAATAATTAATTATTAATTAATTTTTTTTATATTTATGTATTTTTTTCTTCCTTATAAATAACTATAAAAAAAAATGTTGCGATTTTCATAAAATCCCATATTAAGCAATAAGTTTTGCAAGTACACCAATACCTCACTTTGCGACGTTTCAGTTGACCTGTTTCTATAAGGTTAGTTACAGTTGATCCCTTTTTTACAAATCCATGTTGATCATTCACTATAAATTCAGAACAACAATCATAAATTGTATCAAAGACAATTTCGGCAAACTAGAAAGTTTAGCAATAGGCCTATAATTCACTACATTATTTTTTGAGTCTTTTTTATGAACTGGCCTTATGTATGATTCTTTCCATAAATCGGGAAACGCTCCAGAAGCAAAAGATTTATTAAAAAGAAGTGCTATATGAATGATTAGATAGGGAATCGGCGCAACGCTTTAAAATTATTTCTGGGAGATTAACTGGTCCAGGAGCAGAGTTATCACCCAGTTTAGTTAAATAAAGCTGTATCGCGGCTGGTGTAAAATTAATATTTTGAAGAGGTGAAAGTCTTCCAAATGATTAAAATTATATTCATCAATATTGAAAGAAGAAGTAGAATAACTACCGGCGAAGAAAACTTTAAAATAGTTAGATATAACAATTGAGTTGTTCAAATTCTGGTCCTTGTATCACATATAATTTGGAAGTAGAATAACTACCGGCGAAGAAAACTTTAAAATAGTTAGATATAACAATTGAGTTGTTCAAATTCTGGTCCTTGTATCACATATAATTTGGATATTGATCGGATTTACGTTTTGAGTGTAGAAACATTGCTCGTCATGAAGTTGTCAATTAATATTTGGCAGATTAAAATCACCACATATTATGAGTTCGTCAAGGTCATTTAATTTATTATTCAAAGAATCAACAACAGAGTAGAAATCTTGGTAAACTTTTATATTACTATTTGGAGGAATATAGCAACATAGAATATAAAGATTTAAAACATTTAAATCAATTTTAACTGCTATTACATCGCAGTTTATTAAATCAGCTATTTCTATCTTTCCTATAAAAAAAAGTAGGAATTATCAAATAATTCAAGAGCATTGATAGAAGGAGATAACCAAGTCTCAGTAAGCATAAATATATCCGAGTTTAGTACTTTCTAGTTACTTGTGTTGTTTTAGTGCGTAATCCTCTTACATTTTGATAATATAATGAGAGATTACTTGTCAGATCTTTATGCTTTATTGTTAATACAGTGATTAAGTTATTTTTAACTTTTGGTGAGAAAAAACTTATTATAACTTTCTTTCAATCGCTGTATAGCAGTATATCGTTATTGTAATAGTAACTACTATATATTGTATAGTAGTTACTATTACAATAACTACGAAAGGCTTTTAAGTCCTTTTGCATAATTTTAATGCGCACGCCAATAGGCTCATAATAATTTACAAAGAGGTCATAAAGAGCTTTGTAATTCATTGGAAACCCTACATTATGTAGAAGTACTAAAACGTTAGACTTTGTATTATTATCATTTTTATTATTATTATTAATGTTATCATTATTGTCATTATTATTGTTATTACTATTACTATTAACAACATTAATGCAATTAAGATCAATACTGTCTTTATCATTATCATTATTGTTGTTATTGTTATTATTATTATCCTGGTTTAGAATTTACCTTTATAGTATGGGAATTAGTAGAGCCAGATTTTATTTCCCTTACATACGCGGTAAATCTCGTTTCTTAGCTCCAATAAGTTCTTTCTCTGGAACAGAATGCGATATCTCCATATATAACGATTTATCGTTAATTGACTCGCACTGAATTTCCCTTTAATTATAATTGGATAATTGTTCCTTTATTCCCATAGTATAAAAGGATAATTTCAAGCGGGTTAAATCATCTTTAAAATTGTTAATGTCATCACGAATGCCCACCCAGCTTATTGCACGTTGCTGAGAGAAGTTTACTTTTTAAGTCATTAAAAAGAACTGTAAAATATTTTTTTAAATGTTTTTCACGGCTAGACAAGAAACTGGAAAGCGTTTGATGAAAATAATCATGGCTTTTAGCCAAACCGTTAAAACACAACGAGTTATTTTTTAACGCATCAACTACTTTGGCCTACATTCATGATATCCTTTAAGAAACTCCTCAACTCGTCTTTAAATATTTTAGTCGTCTGGTTCAAATCCAAGCGACTGTCGCAAACGAAATGATGCGAGATGAACAAGGAGCCCAAGGAGCCCCAGTCCCTAGGGACATTTAATTATACATATTTTTTTTTTTCCTTTTTTTAATTTTTTTTTTTAAATGTAGCAAAATCGAATAATGTTAAAATCAAATATTATTTCAGTTTTGAAATTATACAGTTAATATTAAAAAAAAACTTAAATTATGCAAATAGAAATGTGATATGTAAGAAACTGTAGTAAAAAAATAAAAAAAAAATTTCGTAGAATGATTCACAAACTTATAATTTATATTAATCCAAAAGTAAAAAAATAAAAATATTGAATTCTGAAAGTCAGCACTAAATATTTTTATGATAAGTTAATATTTAAATTTAAAGTTAGTAATCATTAAATTAAAAAAAAAAAACAACAGAAAAATTTAATTATATTTTTGTTTAAGTTCTTTATTTATAGAAAAAATTTTAAAAAGTGAATTGAGCGTTACCGTTACTTAACTTGTTGATAGTTTAAAAACAATAGTCGATCATAAAAATAAATGTCGATCAATAATCTGAATTATTTCGTAATTATTCAGGAAATTATAAATTAGGTAAGTTATGCTTTAAACTTTTAAGCAATTAGATGATTGATTTAGAATCAGTTTAGCTGGCAAAAAATATTTTGTTTTCGATTTGTATCCAATTTTGCAGGAGGATTTTACGGTTTTAAAGAAACCCTGTGACAAGTGCCTAATTTTTGTATTTGTTATTATTATTAAAAAGATATTTTCAAAACCCTTTACTTTTGTCTATATTGCTTTTGTTATTCCATAATATGCTTTCGATGCTAATTTCTAATATTCAAATAGTAATCAAAATAATTTTATTAAATATTTTAAGAATAATGTGTTTATGTTTTAAAAACATCACATATTCGGTTGTTATTAAAAATATGGTTTTTTTATTCATCATCCATTATCAAACATTATATTACTATAATATATAATCTTTAATAATGCATGATGAAAATATATTAATAATTTAAATTTAATATAAATTAAATTAGAGTAAAAACAAAAGTTAATAATTTTTATTTCATAAAACCAAAAAAGTACTCCGGGCAACTTCGGAGATCTGTGCTAGTAATTTCAATTTAAAAGAAATTTTTTTTAACGTCATAAAATCTAAAAACGAAATTAATCTACCTTAACCATATAAATTATAGTTCAGACATATACAATCCTTTTAAGCAATACTTTTAATCAATGAATTTATTATTTCAATGCTTTATTCCTTTGTCTGTTTTTATTGAAATTTATGAATTTTCCTTTTGCTTCGATAATTTTATCAGCCATATCATCATCATGATGATTACGATAATATTCAAAATTAAAATCTGTTCAATGTGTGCATAAATAATATGTATGTATGAATGTATGTACTATATGTACCCATTCATTGATTTGCGTAAATTGAATGATATTTGCCCGAATTGTTTTTATTTCTATTTGTTTTTTTTTTTTTGGAGTTTTGTGTTTATTCAATTGATTCATAAATTTTCATTTGAAAGACTTCAAATTTCTATTGTAAATTTTTTTTGAGCATGTAATCAAATTTACTTTTATTTTACTTATACAGGAAATTAATATGACAAAAGCATACCATTCATTATAATACATATGTACATATATGTATAGATTTATGTTGAAGTTTCTATGTTATTTATGAATTTTTGTTCTGTACCTGACAGATTTCACAAACAAAAGCAAAACAAAAAGGAAAAACAAAGCCTAAATGTAAGCCTGGTAACAGAAATAAAAAAATTATGACAAATAATTTATTCAAAGTTTTTTTGAATTTATGCGTAATAATATCTTCTATTATATAAAAGCCGTAAACGTTTGCAACAATATTTTTCATAACAAAAACTAATAGTGCACATAGGTAACAGAAAGAAAGAATAAAAAAAAATAAAATTTATAGGGTTTAGTACGTAATCCCGAAAAAAAAATCCTGAAAATAAAAATCTCCAATTCAAAATCTCCAAAACAAAATTCCGCAATTACGAAATCCCGAAAAGTTAAGATTGCAAAATTATGAAATGCCGAAAATCAAAATCCTGAAATTTCAAAATCTCGCATAGACAGACATATATGAATATAAATATTGCAGAAAAGGCGAATACTCTGTTTTTGAATCCAACTATTAATACTTACAGTATGTCTAACATACATATATATAAGTATACCAATTTCATTAAAAAAAAATTTAATTTTCACATTTTCATATAAAAAATAATTAATGTTGAAAACCTCCGCTACAAATTTATTGAAACCCTGATTTTGAATCCAACTCTAAAATCAATACTAAAATATCTATTATATAAGTGCCGTAAATGCTTGCAACAATAATATTTTTCATAACAAAAACTAATACTGCACATAACAGAAAAAAGGAATAAAAACAATTGAAAATTTACAGAGTTCAAAACCCCAAAACAAAATCCCGAAAAATTAAAATCCTGAAAATCAAATTCAGAAATTTAAACGTCTCGCATAGACATACATTATATGCATAAAAATATTCCGGGAAAGGGGAATACTCTGATTTTGAATCCAACTATTAATGCTTACATATGCATAAACCGCAATTTCACTCAAAAAAAAAATTAAATTTTCACATATGAAAATATTCCACATGAAAAATAATTAATTTTCCAACCCCGCTGCAAAACTATTGAAACCCTGATTTTGAATCCAACTATAAAATCAATACTAAAGTATGTCCATGCGCACAAGTTTCCGTGCAAAAGTGCAATTTTTACATTTCATTTAAATAATAGTGAATTTTATATACGAATTTTGACATTTTTATGAAAAAAATTATTTTGAAGGGTTAAACCTCGACTACAAAATTTTTCTTTAATTTTCTTAGTGTTGTTATCTGCGTTTTTACGTTAATTTAAATTTATTCTTATTGTAAAAAGTTAAGTATTCTTACTGATGAAGGGAACATATTTCTCAAAAAACGTTTTAAAGATAAATAAAAAATACATTAGAACAGAAAGATATTTCTTTTTATTATACCCGTACGATAGGATCGGGTATAATAAAATTACTCCTCCGTTTGTAACACCTCGAAATAAGCGAGCTAGATATACCTTCAAAGGTATGGATCGGATCAGAAAAAAATTCTAAGACGTTTGAGCCATGTCCGTCCGTCCGTCAGCACGCTAACTCAAAAACTAAGAAAGCTAGAATCTTGAAATTTACACAAAATATTCTGGGAATAATTTGTAGGTTCCCTATTTTTTTTGGTTGAGTTTGGACCAAAACTTAGGGTAGCTCTCGAACACCTAACTTTCAGATCCCCACATTTTTTTTGAAATAGAGCTATGAAATTTTAACTGCTAATAGAACTCACAAAAATATTAATTTTATTTTTTATAACTTTTTTTTGTAGCCCCACTCGTTACGGAGCTACAGTTCCCCAAAGGTTCAAAAAAGCTCTATATTTAAATTGTTATAGCACAAGTTGTATAAGGTATATCTTCATTTTGAAAACGGCAAACGATTACTAATTTTATTAGCTTTAAAAGTATATATACAATAAATATATTTTTGTGGCATACGGTGTCTTAATTTATCGTTATGCGAAACACAAATTTTGCAAAATCCTTTAACCCTTCTATCTTCTAAACGGTTTAAGTTGGAAACTTACAATTTTGACAGAAGTTAGATCTTTGAAAATAAGTATGAGTCATTTCAGACATTTTTTTTGTATCACCCCCTGTTTAGGAGCTGTAAGGGGTCAAAAACTGAAAATTTCCTATTTTTAAAACCTGTAATTTGAACACCTGTTAAAATTTTTTTGAAGTAATACACAAAAATTAAAGCTTCAACATTATACTCTTATTTCTGTTAACAACTTTTTTTAATAATATAGCGTTACTTTATAATTGACGAAAGTGTTACTTGATTTTTTCAAATTTTCTAACAAATTTCTTTAACGAATTTTTTGCAGTTTGTTTTACTCTCTAATTTGAAATTGTTGAGGATATAATGCGTAGTACAAAAAAATGTAAATAAATAAACAACATAACAGTTGCTTGAAGAATTTTTATTTATATGATATTGATATATATATACATACTTATATAATATCATGTTTATTTACATATCGTATATGTCACTAGTGAATGAATGATAAGAGTATAAATGTATATTATATAGCGCCGTATTTACATACATATATGTATTTTATTGTACTTATAAGAAATTATTCTGTCAATGGAATATTTAAATATAATATAATATAATATTTAAAATTATATTTACTGTTTTGTACTTAATAAATTTAATATACATTTATCGCTTTGTATTAAATGGTACTATAGAATATTTGAAAAAGTTTTGGATTGATAATCGTTATGTGGAAGGTTAGAATCTGCTTTTGAAGAATGTACATATAAACATATAGTTTGAATATATGTACAACCCATAGTACTAGAAATTATAAAATTCACTCAAATTATTTTAAAATACTAAAATATTAAAAAAATAATATTGTAAGCAGAGTGACAGGCTGTGAACATACTAACGGTTCGTACGGGTATCTAAGAATTGACAAAGGCATCTGTATTCTTCTTCGTTTCATTAAAAAGTTAAGTGACGAAAAACCAATACTATTTCTAGATTAGCAGACTGGCGTATGCTACGCCGGGTTTATCTAGTAATATTTTAATTCTAATAAATTTTATTTATATATATTGCAATATATAATTGCAATATATAATATAATAAATTTTATTTTATTTGTATATTGCAATCGCAATAAATATTTAATTAAATAAGTATATGTGTATATAACTATATTTAAATATATATAATATGTTTATACCCGTACGAAAGTAAATGTACGGGTATATAAATGAAAGGTATAATAAAATTGATCCTCCGTTTGTAACACCTCGAAATAAAAGCAAGCTAGGTATACCTTCAAAGGTATAGATCGGATCAGAATTAAATTAAGCTTTCGAATTCGATTCAAAAGCTTCAGGGGCATCAAAAAGCTTAGGAGTCGATTAAGCTTCATCCGTCCACCCGCTCGTCGGTCAGCACGATAACTCAAAAACTAAGAAAGCTGGAGTCTTGCAATTAACACAAAATATTCTTTGATCAATTTGTAGGTTTCTTATTTTTGTTGGTTAAAATCCGACCAAAACTGCGGGTAGCTCTCGAACAACTAATTTTTTGATTTCCACATTTTTCATATAAATTTTTCATCTTTTGAATTAGAGTTATGGAATTTTAATTGCGGATAGATATCCTAAAAAAATTATTTTTATGGAACAACTTTTTTCACCCATTACGGATCTACAGCCCTCCAAAGTTTGAAAAAGCTCTATATTTAAATTTTTATAACACAAGTTTAAAAGATATATCTTCAATCTTAAAATGCCAAAAGATAGCTGCTTTTATGAGCTTTACAAATATGTTATATAATACATGTATACTTGTGCCATACAGTGTCTTAATTACCGTTTTGCGAAACTTAATTATTGAAAAATTCTATAATCCTTCTATCTTCTAAATCTCTTAATTTAGAAACTAAAGTGTTAGATCTTTAAAAATAAGTTTGAGTCACTTCAGAAAATATTTTTCTATTGCTCTCCGTTTAGGAGCCATAAGTGGTCAAAAACTGAAAATTCCGTATTTTTAAACACTTGTAACTTGAGTACATGTTCAAATTTGTTTGTTCAAATCAAATAATACATAAAAATTAAAGTTTCAACATTATACCTTTATTTCTGTTAGCAACTTTTCATAATAATGTAGGGTTCCTTAAAATTGACGAAAGTGAACTCTCTCAATTTTTTAATAAATTTCTTTAACGACTTCTTTGAATGTTTTTTTTACTTGATAATTTAAAATTGTTGAGGGTGATTATGCGTAGTACAAAAAAAATTAAATAAATAAAAAATATAACGGTTGCTTGAAGAATTTATATGATATAGGTTTATATTATATCATGTTTATTTACATATCGTATATGTTGATGTATTGATGAATGAATGATGTATAATAATAACATTGATGCACATACATGTAGATATATATATAGCGGCGTATATACGTATTTTTTTGTATTTATAAGAAATTTTTCTATGAATGAAATATTTTTAGAGAAATAATGCAATGTATGGCGATATATGTATATAATATACATATATATGAATAAATATGCATGCATATTAAAAATTAATATTTTGTAGTAAGTTTAGTATAAATTAATATACATACATAGGTACATTTGCCGCTTAGTATTAAATAGTACTAGGTAGGTATATCATATTTGGAAAAGTTTTGGATTGATAATTGTTAGGTGGAAGGTTAGAATCTGCTTTTGAGGAATGTATGAACATATAGTTTGAATATATATGTATGTACAAACCATGGTTCTAGAAATTAAAAATTCACCCAAATTATTTTAAAATACTGAAAAATTAAAAAAATAATATAATAAGCAGAGTGACAGAGATATCGTTTTAATATATTTTTTATAATTTCAAATAAAATTTCATATTTTGTACATTTTTACTTTTTTCTGATAGTTAATCTATTTTTTATCATGTCTATTTAACTGGTTTAAACTAAAGGAAATAATTATTTTCATTTTCCTTTTTGAAATATTAATTTTATATAATATTCTAGAATTATTCCTTTTATTTCAAACAAAACAAACTTATTCCTTTTCATTCAAACAAAACAAAAATACTTATATAATAAAAATTATAATAAATAAATATGTAATTTTTATAATCGGTTTTCGGAAATATGTAAAAAATCGATTTAATTAAACGTTTTACATCACAAAGATCCCCACTTTGTGAATTCTATTTTATAATATTGTATATTTATTTAAAAATTTATTGAATATTATAAATTATAATCCATGTTTTTTGTTTCTAAAGCAGGCATTTGCATTACAAGATGACAGATAATCTAGATGAGATGACAGATAATCTATTAGATGTTAACCAGAAATTTTTTGGCGTTTTGTTTTGAATTTTTCTAGAAGTCTTTTTTCTTTGTGTTTTGTCATTATTCAATTTTACCTCTAGACCCTAGATTCAAATAGGGATACTATTATATAAATGACCCACTATTCAAATAGGCTTTGAATATTGCTTTGAAGTTTTGACTACTAAGTACCTATAGTAAGTAAATAAATAAGATAAGTAAATAATCTATCTTCTTTATTTACTTATAATGTAAATTTTTAACATCAAAACTTCTATAATGACATGTATTATAAGTTAATTCATTGATTTTAGGTTAAGTTTATAAAACAAAATGCTATGTATTCAAAAATACTTAATTTATTACAGTTTACTGGTATTTGGTTTCTTAAAGTTATTTTAACTTTTAAGTATCATTTAAATTTAATAAACTATAAATAGTCGAAATGGATAAACATGCAGCAAGATTTCATTATAATAATAAATTAGAATTTATTTTATATTTAATCTACTATAGATATTATGTACTCCTCTTTCTTTTTCCTAAGATATTATTCAAAATCTTATATTACATTTCAAATTTTGTACAAATAATATTTTTTCTTAGAAATTTTCTTTTAAATACTAGTATAACTTTTAAAATTATTAATTCAGTAATTTTTTATTTATATTATTCTTTTATGTTACGTTTTATACTGTTTAAATTCCTTTGATTTTCGATTTTTACCTATAAGTTGATAATAAGGCTTATTGAAATTTAGATAGTGTACATTTTATATTGAATATTGCTTTGAATTTTTTCTTTGACTTACAACGTTTATTTTAATTATTGCTTGTTTGTAAAACAAAATATTACTAAGAACACATTTTTACATCTGTTAACAAATTGAAAATCACTTTAAATAACAACAATACTAACAAATATAGTAAAAGAAAAATAAAAAATATTTGAAAAATTCAACATTGTTTAAAAATAAAAGAAATTTTAACCTCTTTTGACAGTTATTAGGATCCAAAAAATTTTCAACGACTAGTCTTCTATATAGAGATAATTTGTTAATAATTTTTGTGACGTTACCATGAAAATATTTTCATTTTGTAATCTACAATAATGATTTTGGAATTGATAAGGGTGCTTAATCATAAGTCATTATTATACTCAGTTAAAAATCAGTCAGCTATTTTTTTTGTATCTATTTGTGTTTTTTGTTTTGTTTAACTTGAGTTAAAATAACGGTATATGCTTTTGTTTCTTTAAATATACAATACTCGTATGCGTACATATATCCTTTTTATGTAATTTTAGTTACATTTTAGATAGATGTATATATGTTCATAGCTGCATAGCATGTGTATACACTTTGTACAAAAGTTCGAAAAAAAAAATAAAAACGATTGTGTCAGTTATCCTTATTATTTTTGTTTTTTTTTATCTTTTCTTTCTTTAACCAGTATATTATTGTCATCTAATAGTCACAAACAATTGGCATTTAGCTCCGAAAAATGTAATGAGTTTAGGTATAAATCAGTTCATCAAGAAAAAACACATAGGATATTTATATAAGATATTTGGTATATAAATATATAAATTCTACAGAGGATATAACTACAATAAATGTATAACAAAATTTACATAACATGGAAATTGAATACTTTGCTAATATTAATTTTTTAACATTTTTTGTCGTCAACATGATAAACGTTTTAAATTTAATTTAAAGAACAAATATAGATATATGTATATATTTCACATTTTTACATATTTACCTGTTTTATTTTTCTGTTTTTGAGCAATGATTTTATAATATACAATGTTCCGTTCAATTTTTTGCCAGATAATTGTTAAATTTTATTAAAACAATTTGCGATTGATTTCAAAAACATATTTTATGGTTTAAAAAGACGAAAACTTGATAACTAACCCAAATATTAAAAAAACTGCTTTAGGATAAGCAAAATTTAGAAATTTCTGCATTTTTGTTAATTTTGAATTTAAATTATTAATGCTCTATTTATAATTAACGTAGATAATACGTTATACGTCATAATACGAAGTCTTTATGTAGCTTTGCAAACGATTATCCACTGCACAATTAAATTAAATTTTTAGATTGAGAGAAATAACATTTTGTTAAATTTTGTTTTATTTTCTATTTTAACTAATTACTGCTTCAATATTTTAAATTTTCTTCTTCAGACTTCAAACCAAATATACCTACTAATCCAATTAACAATGCCAAATTCACATTCTAAAAACAATGCGTTCTATTAATTTTTTCTTTTGACACTACATATTCAATTATTTGATGTGTTTATTGTAAATGCTTTCATACAATCTAATGCATTTTAACTTTATTTTGACAGCTGGCAGGCGGCTGTTATTGGGACTTGAGAGCGAACGAAAACGTACGTTGCAGATAAATGAATATAATATAATAAAATTTAAGAGACTGGTCGAAAATGTTACATTAATGAACGAAATAAAAGAAGAATACGATTTTATGAAGAAGTTTTAACTTAACATATCAAAATTTAATTACAAAATATTTTACAATATTTGTTTTTGTATCCATTTTCATAACTTCGTAAATTTTGATATTGATACACCTTAATCCCTATTGTAATATTATCGCATCAAGGAGTAAAATTTTAATTAATAATTAATAAAAGTATGGAAAAATGATATTATAAAATTTAACTACAGTGAAGAAGCCAATGGTATATTTTTTAGCATAAAATTTGTTTATTTGGTAAAATTTCATGCAAAAATATTACAATGATATGCTGATTAAAAAAAAAAAAAACTAATTAAAAATTTGTTTTTTTTTTCATCTTATTAAATTAAACTCGTGGGTTAATTATTTTTAATTGAGCATAAATCGTTTAACCATTTGTTATTTTTCTTTTTTTAATTATTTTGGATTACAGTCAATTTTGAAGTAGCTTATTGACTTTCAAAGTATTATAATTTAGTTATTTAATATGTAAAACATTTTACCTATCAATATAGAATTTAGATAAGATTAATTAGATAAGAAATAAATGTGAAGTTTACAAATTTTATTAATATATTATAATTATGTATAGCTATTTAAAATATTGTCTAGAAAAAGTAGCTTTCTTTTCTTTATATGGGAGAATATTAAACCTTACTTAATGTGAAGTTATCCCTGATTATCATAAATATTATTACAAACGCTTTTTAAACGAATTTAATTAATGATTTTTATTACATTGAGAAAACGTTTTTATTTGTGTAATTCAACTTTAAAAAGTACACCCCTTTAGTGATTAACCTTAATACTTATTGATTAACTAATTAATACGAAAGAGTTTTTTATTTTAATTCTTTTTATCTGAAGGTCTTTACAATGTACTAATTTTACCTGATACTAACTTTACTAACTATATCAAAATATTATCCAAATTTAGCCTTATTAAATTAAATTTAAGGGAATTAATTGTTTTTATAACTTTATCCTCTTTTTTGTATGTCCTATCATTATACATGATTTCCAAGCTGTTTTGTTTCCAAATATTTTCCTTATTATATAATTAAACGTATAAATTGACAAAATAACTTAAGAGGATTCCAAATTTATAATATTATGATAGATACTTTTGTATAAAAACAAAAACTTTTAAAATATGAATTTGAAATTTTCCTTTTATATTTTATTTTTTTACCTTTTTTATAATTTCTCAAACTTTTAGAATTCTTGTCGTATACTAAATATAAAAAAAATATATTTTAAATACATACATATATACAAGTGTTAAAAATTGAATACAGTTTTTTTTAGGATAGTAATTATTGTATCTTTATGACAAAATCTAAGGTAACTTCTGTTAAAAAAAAAAAAAATAACACTCTGTAGTTATAGTGCAAAATATATTTATAAAAAGCAAAGTTAAATAAAGTTAAATATCTCTCTTCAAAATTATTTTTATAATTTTTATAGCCTTAAACTATATTAAAAATGTCCTTAAGATAAAATGTAAACAAAAAATGTTGTTCACATTCCTTTAAATTTCTATAATCTTTTTCATTTCAATAAATATATTACAACTTTTTTGTGGCAATCTACCATTCCTATAATTAGATATCAAAATTGAAAGAAGAAAAAAAAAAAAAACAGGAAAATGAAAATTTGGAAAACGGTGTAAAAATAATAAAATATTTAATCAATAATAAAAGAGTTTTAAAGTCCTGTGTTGTGTATTTATTCTAAATATGAAAAACAAAATACAATTTTTGAAAATTATATACAAAAATTATTTTGGTTGAATGATCAAAGACGATTTCTATCCAGATTTATAATAATAAGATTGGCTGAAACTGTAAAAGGAGTGGGTGAACGTTTATTTTTAAAATATTCTCTCTTAGATACATAGAACAATATTTTTTCCTATGGATAATTGTAATAAAATAATATTTTTTATTAACATTATTATTAATTTTTTGTAAAAAAATTTTTTTTTTAAGTAATGAACATAATTTATAATTATAATTTAACTAAAATTATATGGTTCATAATTAGTTTATATAAAGTTTTTGAAATAAGAACTAAAAATTACATATATATATAAGTGAGAATTTTATGTATACATTTTTAGTATCTATAGATAATAAAGAATTATTGTTATAAATTCGTAGAGTGTAAATGAGGTATTTGAAAGCTTAAAATTTTAAAAAAGCTACTTTAATGTCGGAATCAGTCAGATTTTTTAACGTCACTAACACCGATTTCTGTCATCATTCTATCACTCTTAGAAGATCTATTTAACGCTACTATTATTTTGATGATAAATTCGGTATTCATATATAAATGTTGTGTTTCAAGCTTTTTTAATTGTAATCGTACATAGTGTTCGGTTAAATTTTTTTTTAACGTATTTACACACTTCTTCAATCCCATAGTTCACTATATTTTAATTCTTGATTTCTATATTTAATATTTCAGTGGCACCTATCTTATTTTTTTTATTGATGAAGGCTATCTTATTTTCTTTTATTGATGAAGGCTGAACTGACGCGTCAGAATTCACTAGACTCTAAGTCCGTAGTAGGAGAAACTATTTCGCCAGAGTTGGTTTGGTAAGTTTCTTAATATTTACGCCACGATTATGCTACTTTAATTGATGAAACTGGCGGATATCTTAAGGAAATAATATATATATCAGTATCTCGAATTTGAGGGGCCATAAATTGATTTATTACTAAAAACAAAGGAGCGATATTATTAAACGATTGATTACAAAATTTTTGATCTCCTTAGATAAAAAGCTGTAATTTAAGTTTAAGAATTTGTTCTTCTACTTATCGATTTAAAACTAACTATTTCCGAAATAATTAGAGATTATAAATAAGTATGCTTTTTATTAATTTTCTTTCAAAAGAAAAAAGTGAAACCAAATGTTTTTATTGAAGAATTTCTACATTACTAAGAAAAAAAGTGTTCTTCCATATAAATCACATTCACTATTCCAATAAACTTTCATATTACATACATTGAAACTTTTTGTTGTTAATAAATAGAAATTAATAAAAAATTTAAAAATTTATTAACTGATTGTTTTTTATTTGTGAATTTTGCTAAATAAAGAAAAATTAATTTCTAACATTCTATTTTTATTTTTCAAAAAAAAAATACATCAATGAATTATAGGACAAAATGTAGTAGCAGTAGTAGTTTTACTACTATAGCTGCAATTGCATCACGCTTAACATCACCAACAACTGATTGTGCTACTAGCATTGCTAACAGCAATAACAATTTAAATAATGGGAGTAAATTTGGTGACAAAATTAGAAAAAGTAACAGCAATCTTAAAGTAGCTATTAGTGATGAATTTCTGTTAAAACCTCCAACAACACCACAATATAAAACTAGTATATCTAGTCTTGAGAGTGAAGTTTTTGCACTTGATTTGGAAACTGGAGATTTAGAAAAATTAAGGTAGACATATTTTCTTTTAAAAATTTTTGTATTTCATTGTTTTTTTTTTTTTTTGAAAATCGCTACTTTACATAATGCATATGTATATGTGTACCAATGAAACACCTACACACTTACAATTATGTCTACCAAAAAAAACTTCACATACTTATATAGTTTTTCCAATAAAAAATGTTGAGAAAAACACAATTTTACTGCTCTTATTGGATATAATTTGTTTTTCAGATTCATTGACAATCTTGAAAAGAATTTTTAACTTTTATCTTTTTGTTGTTTTTTATGTATATATGTATATTCTTTTTATAAATTTTTTGACCCTTTTTTTACCTGTGTAATTTTTGTACGTGTAGGTATATTTTCATTTAATTTTAATAAACATACATAAGTTTTGACAGGAAAAAGACTTTTAAAAACAACCAAACATTTAATTGAGTGACCTAAATTTAATCTTAAAGATAAAAAAAATACCTATCCCTTTTTTAACCTTTAATATTTTTATATTATATTATATTATATTATATTATGTACATTTATGTTTCACTACTGTATTTATATGTTACTATAAATGTACAAAATTTTATAAATTATACATATATAATTTAAGCTTTTTACACAATAGTTAGAAAAATCAATCAATAAACTTAAAAAAAAAATACTGATAGTACAAATAAATATTAACATAAAAAACTAAACGAAAAGGTTTATATAAATGATGGGGCTGCTTTTGTATAATAAGTCCTAATTTCTGATTTTATCTGACTCACATTCGACGTCACATCCGCATTCGACTTTATTCAAAGTTTTATAACAAGTGTCATAGTCGTTTATGTAAGTATCATAGTATGCAATCATAATAGTGTTGATTAATAATATTATTATTTTTATTGGGATAAGCGACAATGAAATGATGTGGAATTAAAATAATAAGAATCACAAGGATATTAATTTTATGCCATTATTAATGATTTAAGCCTCCAATACTTCGGTGTAGGTCTTTTTCGTGGGTCTAACTTTTAATATTTTCTGAAGCAATAACTGTAATTTTCTCGCTAATTTTTTAAAGACCTTACGCATGTAGTGTGGAAAACAGTTTGGGTAAATTTATTGGAATTTTTTAAAATATTTATTTGTTTTTATTCTCGATTTATTGTTCTAAACACTTCTAAACTATCTACTGAAGTAATGTGTATTATGGAGTTTTAAATAAGAATGCAATGTTTTATGAATTTAGATATACGTCTACCCCTGGAAGAAAAAATCTCAAATATTGCAAATTATTTTATGAAAGTTTCTATTTTGTTTCTTTTTTTGAATTTAATCAAATTTGTATATGTAATAAATACATGTTTTTATATTTGTAAAAACAATTTTTATTTTCTGATTGAAAAAAAATTATTCATATACGATATCTTATCTTATTAACGCACATTTTTTAATTTGGAACGATACTTATATTTATACGATACTTTGCGATGCGTATTTATAATAAAAATATTGGGTAAATGCTGTAGTGTTAACTATAATATCAAGAAATCTATTTCATGTGTCTTTAAATTAATATTTATACATAACTTATTTTATACTTATTTTGAATTAGTAGTCAGTGCTAAATGTTTGATAATTATTGTAAAAAAGGCTTTAAACAAAAACATTAAAACCTCTTTTTTAATCAAAATTTACAAAGGCATAGACACTCAATAATAATATCATTTTAATAGAAAAAAAAAATAAAAGTAAAGATACTTAAAAATATTGTACAGAAATTTGTTTAGCATTTAAATTTTGAAATAACAGCACTTAAAAATGTTTGATGGTGATAGGAAACAAAATCTTTATTTTCGTTTAAATTCAACCGCACCTGATCCTCAGGAGTATTACCTCAGGACAACGGCTTCAAATTGTCTCTTAGTAAATGTGGCTATTACATATTTATATATAATATTTGAAGATGCTTATGAAAAACCCATACAATATTGACAGCTTTTTTTTTCCTAATTCGACGAAAACTTACACGCATGTTGAACTGGGTCATTTTGCTTACTGCTTTAAGATCTAAATTTGATCAGAAGGGAATTCACATACTAAATTTTTATTAATTACAAAAAAAAATTTGACTCTGCTGATAACTTTTCTTTATTATAATTTATTTTTCTTTGTTGTTACTTAATTTTTATTAAAGTTGTTAAATTTGTAAAAGCTTTTATTTTAATTTTATATTAAAATAAAAGAAAATAGTTATGTTTCTACGTTATTATGGTTCAAGATCGAGACATGATAAATGACTATGCTAACATGGCGACAAAATATGACATTTAATTATGTTGAACTAAATTTTTTTTTTTTGTTTACCGCTTAAGTAATATGAATTTTGACCGGTAGTAGTAACTCTGATTTTATGGATATTAAAAATATTTGAAAAAATCATTTAATGTTTACTCTTAATATTTTTTTAAATATTTGATTAAAATATAAATATAAAACAAAATATTAAAAAAATATAAATATACGTAGCTATATAAAATATGTTAATATATAAATCGAAAAAAATATTCAATTTTATAAAGTTCTTAGTCGTATACAATATATATAAACTGCTATACTATTATAGTACTTCTACAAAGGGTCTATGTTTGTAATATACTTTTTGATTTTTTAGAATAAAAATAAAATTAAGTAAAACATTATTTTTTTGTTTAAAAAATTGTGTGGACAATATTCTATATAAATTTGACATTAATAAAGTGACTCGACAATTTCTTTTTTATGGTTTCTATGTTATTATATATAATATATACTGTATATTAAAAATCTTTTTGTAAATGATTTTTTTTACCCTTATTTTGATTTTTTTGGTAAAGTAGGTATTTTAATATTAGATTTTAAATTAAATATTTTATAATGGTCTAAATATATATAGATGTTTTTCTAGTTATCTATTATAGTTAATTGGTAACTTAATACAAAATCAATTTAACGACTTTAATCAGAGATCAAACTAATTTTAAATTAGTAGAGAAAAATTATATAAAAATTGAAATAAAAACAAAAAACGACATTAAAACATTTTGGTAAAAATGTAATTAAAAAATATATGAGAAAAGTTTAGAATAGGTACATTGATTGTTCTATTCCTTTTAAATTTTGCACGATGAAAATTCAGTTAAAATAATGAATTTTTGTGGGGGTCGCGATAAATTTTGAAAGATTTAGGGGTTCTGATGAAAAGAAGAACTTATATCAACATAACTAACTTTGGTACCGGCCACTTTTCCCTAATACCTTATGGACTATGGTATTATCGAATATTCTTAAATTATTAATATTATGGCATATTATGTATATATATATATATGATCTTATTAGATAATCCTTATAATCTTATTAGATAATCCATAATATAATGTAATCATATATAAGATATATGATCTTATTAGATAATTCATTCTAAAAATGCAAAGATTTAGAGAGATTTAATACCACAATAATATTTGGGTGTATTGTTAGTTAATTAAATCCCAAAAGGCAAATATTTCTGCTTTTCCAAAAATTTTACAATATTGAAATTTATACCGTTTTGACAGTTGGATTAGACTTGTAATACCTCAAAAAGTTTCAAATGAGTTACTGAAAAAAGTGACAACAAAATAAAAAAGTTAATTTTGTAATAAATACACAAACATTTTTTTATTTTAATTTTTCATTTGAAATGTTTTTATTTGTTTATTTGTTTACTAACAATATTAAAACAAAATATAACGCATCATTTACAGTATGGTTTAAGTCGCTTGCAAGCCAAAAATTACACAATGAGTGCCAAAATAAAAATTTTTTTATTATATGATGTAGGTGGCGCATTGCTTGTATATGCAATTAAAATATCAAAAATTAATATAAATTTCGAAATTTGATGTATAGACTAGAGTGCCTTGCCAAATTTACATAAATATGTACATAACAATTTCAAATTTTTGATAAATAATACTTTCTAGTTGAGATTTGGAATCTAAATTTGGATATATCCTTTAAAGGCTAGTAAATTATATTTGAAAAAATTAATAATTTTTTTTTTCATATTATTAAAATAATGTTTTTTGTTTAGTTGTTTTATTTACAATAATAATAAATGTAAATAAAATATTATAAATATTAAATCAACCAAAATACAATTATAAAAACAACGATTACTATATTTATGTGAAATAAATTAATATGAATTTATTGCACATGGTTCTAATTAATTTTAAATTTATTATTTTTTTAAGTTTATAATCCTTTTTTTACAGCTTCTATATCGATACATTATGGCAGCTGGTTTTTCATAACTAGCCTAGACTTTTTCTCCAAACACAATCTTCTGTAAATTAAGGAATTAGAATTCCCCAATACCTCACGTTCTCTACACAATGGAATTGATTGCCGTACCGTTTTCATGTTATCCAGTCATTATGTTTTTTAATGACGAATATAAACTGAAAATACCTCTAAAAATCGAGTTCTTTGGTTTTTCCCATTTTGTAACTAAACTATATGTAATTTTCTCATTTCCCAAAAAGGTACATTTTTATAAAGCAAATTTTGTGGGCTTTCAGATGAGTATAAAATGTCGTAATATACTGTATGCTCAAAAAAATCAAAATGTAGAATAAAACTTTGAAGGACTATTTGACTCCTTTAATGATGCCATCGCAAACCCGGGCCAGGCTAAAACACGTTTATTCGTCTCCACATTTATTTGTATAATTGCAAAGTTTGAAACGGATCGGACGCTGAAGCTAAACTAAAGTTAAGCTCTTGTATATTTTTATTATCTTTTGCGTATATGTGTATTTAATGAAAAAATCACAAAACTATGCAAGAATAATCTATTTTTAACTCCAAATGATGATCCAAATATTTAATTTATGTTCTGAATTTATTATGCGTTGGTCAAAAGAGTTTTCTGATCCCTATATTACTAAGCAACTATATTACTATTCAAGTATAAGCTACTTTTCATTACTTATGTAAGAGCTATACTTGAATACTCAAGCCAAGTATGGTCTCCATATCGTTATATAAATCGTATTGAATCGGTCCAAAAAAGATTTCTTCGTTTCGCTTTATGCAACCTTGCTTGGACTGATCCTATACGTCTTCCTTCATATGAAGCTAGACTTTCTTTCATTAGTTTGATCTTCCTCCAGTCACGTCGTCTAGTGGCGAATATCATATTCGTTCAGCAGATTGTTCGCGACTATATCAACTCCTCTTCTATCCGCGCACAAATCTGAATAATTTGACATCGGTCGAACTTTTTAATATGTCACACCATTCTGTAGAAGGCAAAGGTCTGACCTCTTCGATATAAGCGTTAAAAAATTAACACTGAGAAGCAGACATTACGCGAGCATGGTAAATTCTCGCAGTTTGCATGATTAGTCTGTCATTTTTAATCTTAACTTGCATGTTAGTTTCTTTTTTTTTCCTTTTTTGCAATGCTAGTTTTTTTCTTGTTTTTTATTACCATTAACGTCATAATTATAGTATTTACTAACATTAATTATTTATTTAAGCATTTACTAACAGTGGTAATGACCAATAAAGTATTAAGCTTTTTTAATATCTATGTATCATCATTTACTAACATACTAATATATTAACTTACAAACCCTTGTAAATTATGACTTTTTTCAGTTGATTGTGATAGTTCACTAAATGAACAACATAACTGATGCTTGGTTTAAGCAAATGTCTAATACAAAAATAACCAGAAACATTTTTAGTGGTTATTAGTTTCACTTTACGTATTCGTCTGTTTACAAGATTTTTACATTGTTTAAGATGCAGCAATGGATTTTTATATGGATATGCGCCATAAAAAAAAATTTTGCAATTAATTATATTAATTAGTATTAGTTATATTAAGTCTGAAATGGTTTATTTATTTATTTATTTAGTTAATATAACTACTTCATAATTAAATA
Source organism: Poecilobothrus nobilitatus (assembly GCA_947095535.1). Classification (NCBI taxonomy): domain Eukaryota; kingdom Metazoa; phylum Arthropoda; class Insecta; order Diptera; family Dolichopodidae; genus Poecilobothrus; species Poecilobothrus nobilitatus. The sequence goes on from OX352773.1 coordinate 94,745,384, forward strand.
ATTTCAAAATTCCTTCATTACAATTGTTATTACATAAACTTATTTCTTACATATTCCACAATTTTGTTTTTAAATATATTTGTATTTATTTCATTACTTAATTCAAAAGCCAATTCATTGAAAAAATTTAAACCATATTTTTAGTCTTTTTATTTTTAAATAGATTTACATTTCTAAATCTAAAACAATTTACATTTCTTAAACTATAGTTATGAATATCTGAAACATAAACCAAACGCTCACCTAAATAATTTGGATATTTACCTATTTTGATCTTGTGGATTATTACTAACACATTCATTAAAATTCTTTGATTGACGCTTAGCTATTTTAAAGTATTTATCATAAAATCACTTGATGTGAATCTATTTGCTTTGAGAATTATTCTCATATCCCTATTTTGTAGCCTTTGCAGTCTAATTTTATTAATATTAATCATCAATCATCATAAATAAAATGGTTGAGCAATATTCAAAATGCGATTTAATAATTGTATTATAAATTGTTATTGCCCTTGTAAAACTTAAACTCTTTCTTATTTTTGAAAACAAATAAATCTTTTTTGAAATTTTACTACAAATGTAATCAATATGTTTTTTAAAATCTAGCTTATTATCGAATACAACACCTAAATATTTTATTTCATTTACTTTTTCAATTATTTCATTTTCTATTTTAATATTGTCAATTGAGTTTCCATTAACATACATTTGGTTTTCTCAATATTTAAACTAAGTTTATGCATTCTAAACCACATACTTAAACTACCTAAATCATTATTTATGTTTTATATACTTTCTTCCACGGTATCCGCAACAGAATAAAGCAAATCATCATCTGAGAATAAAACAATATTTGATAATGCCACTTTATGCTCTTTCTAAAAATATGCGTGCATCTTTGTTTTGCATACTGTAAATATTCTTTATTTAAAATATGAGCTTTTCAAACATTTTCATTTTGATCTGTGTTGATCTGATGTTTATGATAACCTCACACTTTTTTATTCAAAAACAATATTTTTGCAATTGTACAACCCATATATATGTTTTTGAAATTATTTAAATAATTATTTTTCAATACATCTTGTCGTAAGTTGACCTTTGGTCTATCAAATAATCATTTTTCGTGAGTGATTTTTGCTAACAAAAACTTTATTGAGTTATTACTAAATAGTGCAATAAAACCTTATCAAATAAATGATTATTTGATTACTTATAAGTGAGCGATGCAATAGGAGTTTAATCTGAATATTTTTATACTATTTTTAGCTACTAGTTAAAATTAAATTTTCACAACTCTCTTTAAAGAAAAATATTTTTTTAAATATAATTTTTAATATTTCAACACTAAAAAACAACCCATATAATAAAGGATTCTTTAAATAAAGAGCAAATAATAAATAATTCAATTAGGAAAAGGATTAACCTATCCTGTATTTTTTATGTTTTGTTTTTGTTTTTGGATTACCACAATTCACACTTTTGATATTTTACTTTTTTGAAATTTATATAAATATATATATTTAATACACGTTAAATATAGGTATAAAAATTAAATAAATCCTTTTAAGAAATGAATGTAATATCGCATTGCTGTCAAAGTGTCAAGACTGTAACTGGTTTAAAGTGATAAATATTTTGTTTTGTATCTCTTCTCTGTATATAATTTATATAGTAATAGTATAGTTTTTTGTTTGTTTTAATTTAAAATAATAGATATACTGGTTAATAATGAAAAAAACATAAAATATATATAAAATTAATAAAGCTATTTTCATTATCGTTAAGATTGATTTAGTACGTAAACGTAAGATTATTATTCACTATTATTAATTTTTATTTAAAATTAGATGTCAGAGTTTTTGTTTTTGATTGAATAGTGAAAATTTAATTAAATATTATTATTTTATTGTAGTATAAGTTATTAGTACCTTTCAAATAAATAATGATATTGCTTTGTCAGATAATATAAACTCTATAAAGTTATGTAAATTTCTTAAACAATTTAAATATTTCATTTCTTTTGTACAAAACATCCTTAATGTACAAAAAACATCTTTAAACCACACTCTTTTTGGCAAGAAATTTGTTCTAATGATCTGATAAATAGATATTATGTATTCTAATGATGACATATTTTGTTTTTACTTTTTACATTTACCTACTTTTTTTCTTAATTTTTATTTTTATTTTACAATTAGAAAAAGTTTTATAAAATCTAATATTTATTGAGTTGATTTCAAACTAAACGTTAAAAGTACATTTAATTTATTTAGTTTACATCATTTTGAGAAATTTTGAGTTCAATTTTTTTTTTTTAATTTATTCGTCAGAAATTATTTTATCATTGGCAATTTTGGCAAATTAAAAAAAAAAATTAAATTAACAAAAATTATAACAATAGACATAAAATTTTAAGTATAATTAATGCATTTATTGAATTACTGTTTAAAAAATGTTTAAATATAATAATAATCAAAAGTATCGTAGTTTTTTTGTATACTCTGTATCTGTAAAATGAATACTGAATCTATATCGTTCTTTTATTTCACCATTAGTGGTAAAAAAAAATATTAAATGTTAGTAGATAATGTAAGTTGTTTAATTATTTTCGAAAATTTTAACTTGAAATTTAAATTTAATTTATTTTAATCATCGATTTTAACAAGAAAAAAGGCAACAGCAGTAAAACTATAGATAGATTAGAAATAGATTCGAAAGATGGTTCAATAAAATGATTATAATAATATTAATTCGTCTCTTTTTTTCTTATATGTTTTTCTATTTTATGGTATTTCAGTCAGAAAAATTCATATACATTAATTTATATACATTTAGTTCAATCAGCCTTTATATTTATAAAAACAAGTAAATGTAACAGTAAGTCGATGCAACCGACTTATTAATACCCTACACCTGAATAATTCGAATTAAATTAAAAATCCATAAGTTTTTTTGGCAGCTGCTTGAACTTCTTCCCTTTTCTGTCTTATTCAACTCGAATTTCAGGAACGTAAAAAAGGCATCCTCTTGGGATATGCTTGACACCTTTGTAAAAAATTGTAAGTTTCTATCTTTATTAATTTCGAAGATTGTTAGTCCTTGGGAGGCGTGTGTCAGGTACCCGAATTGCCACTCCAATTCATCGAATCCATCTCAGGAACATAAAGAAAACATGCCAGAACACCATTGTACTAAATTTAAAGGTTCTACTTTTGTTAGTTTTGGAGATATGCTCGTTGCTCTTGTGCTCGTCCGGAAGTTTCCAAAATACGAACCCATGGTTCAAATTCTTTCAAATGTCAGTTTCCAATTTTACAGAAAAGGAAACATAACAGAACACCTTTGTACTAAAAATAAAAGTTCTATCTTTGTTGGTTGTGGAGATATACTCATTTGCTCTGGGGCTCGTCCGGCAGCTTCCAAGATTTGAACCCATGGACCAAATCCTCACAAATTTCAGAAACATAAATCAAACATGAAGGAACACCATTCTGCCTAATTTAAAGGTTATATCTTTGTTGGTTTTGGAGATAATCTCGTTTGCTCTGGGGCTCGTTCCAAAATACAAATCCATGGTTCAAATTCTTTCAAATGTCAGTTTCCAATTTTATAGAAAAGGAAACATAACACATAACAGCACATTCTTTTACTAAAAATAAAGGATCTATCTTTGTTGGTTGTGGAGACATACTCGTTTGCTCTGGGGCTCGTTCGGAAGCTTCCAAGTTAAGAACCCATGAAGCAAATCCTCTCAAATTTCAGAGATTTAAATAAAACATGAAAGACCACCACTCTGCCAAATTTAAAGGTTATATCTTAGTTGGTTTTGGAGATAATCTCATTTGCTCTGGTGCTCGTTCGGAAGCTTCCAAAATCCAAACCCATGGACTAAATCCTCTTAAATTTCAGAGACATAAATCGAACGGGATGGAACATCATTGTACAAAATTTAAAGGTTCTATCTTTGTTGATTTTGGAGATAATCTCGTTTGCTCTGGGGCTCGTTCGGAAGCTTCCTAAATACGAATCCATGGTTCAAATTCTTTCAAATGTCAGTTTCCAATTTTATAGAAAAGGAAACATAACAGCACACTCTTGTACTAAAAATAAAGGTTCTATCATTGTTGGTTGTGGAGATATACTCGTTTGCCCTGGGGCTCGTTCGGAAGCTTCCAAGATCCGAACCCATGAACCAAATCCTCTCAAATTTCAGAGACTTAAATAAAACATGAAAGAACACCACTCTGCCAAATTTGAAGGTTATATCTTAGTTGGTTTTGGAGATAATCTCATTTGCTCTGGGGCTCGTTCGCAAGCTTCCAAAATCCAAACCCATAGACCAAATTCTCTTAAATTTCAGAGACATAAATCGAACGGGAAGGAACATCATTGTACAAAATTTAAAAGTTCTATCTTTGTTGGTTTTGGAGATAATCTCGTTTGCTCCGGAATCATTCGGAAGCTTTCAGAATCCGAACCCATGGACCGAATTTGTCCAGATTCGAAGTTAGCCTTCCTTTCGTAATTAGTAACCTACTATATAAATTTCATCAATATAGCTTTATTAGTTTTTGAGATATCGTGCGAACGGACGGACGGACATCGTTAAATCGACTCAGGAAGTGATCCTGATTCAGAATATATATACATGTCTCGCTTCGTTTTGGTGGTTACAAACACCATACCAAAGTTAATATACCCTATACTTTAGGTGTAGAGTATAATAATGTAAATCACTTTCGCAGTTTCACATAAACTGTTAGTTCTATGTAAGAGATTTTATGTTGTTTATTAAGTAAATAATTGAAATATTTTGTTTTTAAAATTAAAATTTATTGAAACATTTTAAATAAAAAGTTATTAAAAATTTTAACTACTTGTAGAGTAATAAAATAAATGATAAAATTCTAAAAAATTGAGAAATAGAGTGTAGCCATTTTTATGATGTAAACTGTAAAATTTGTTATTGTCAATAATAAATATGGAAAGGTGCATATGATAATGCACTCAAAATTTTGATTCCATCTTGTATATAAAAAAAATACCGTATTTTGAAAATAATATTTATGATAAAAAGAAAAAAAAGAAGATTACTTGGGTCAATCTTTTCTATATTAGTTAAATAACACAAAACGAATATAGTAATTAAATTTAAATATTAAAGAAATTAAAGTTTAATAAAACGAAGATAAATAATGTAAAATATAATATAAAGTTTGTAGTTTGTTTGAAATTGCCTACAAAAAATCAGAAGTGGGATTGAGAAGAAAATCAATTTTAAAATATAATATTTTTTAATATTAAAGAAAGAAAAGTGCACATGGTGGTATAGCGTTGCATGCTAAGAAGCGTTAATATGTACATTTAAATATTAATCAAAAACTGTATTTATTTGGCGGAGTATTTGTTTTAAGAAAACAAACTTGTTTAATGGAAGAAATTCCAGAAATATTTATTATATAGCCGTTTGGTATTCACTGGTTGAGAAAGAAGCTTCTCATAATTATGCAGTAAAGCAGTATATAATTTCGTAGGAAAGTAATAATAAAAATTTAAATCGTGGAAAATTCGAAAAGCCAGAAAAGACTCGTATATCACAGAATATTTGTCTGCAGTTATTTAACAAAAAATATATGTATTTTACTATTTAATTTGAACAAAATGGAAAATCATATTTTAAGATTCTTAAGCAAAGCTCCGATCCATTTACTAAAGGAAAGGCTTGAAAGCTTAGGAGAAGCAAAATCAGGCCACAAAAACGAGCTAAAAATCAGGTTACAAAGTGTGTTACAACAACAATCAACAAAGATATTATACGCACTTTTCCCCAGAAACACGTTAGAAAATGAAGCTGATCATGGAAATTTAAATCCAGAAAACCAAGAGCCGTAGGATGTAAGTGTAATATAAGGTGAATATTCTGAAAATGGCGAATCATTACTGCGAAAATTGAGTGGTTGAGAGCGGAACTCCAAAAAAATGCTGAAATTGTGGAATTATTCAAGTAAAATACAGTTTTCTTTTAGAGATGTAGAAGAATCTGTGTTACCATTTTCTGGTGACAAAAATTCCAACTTTAACAAGTTACAACAGGTTGAAGAAGGGATAATCGATCAAAATGTATTTATGTTAAAAGATTGTTTGTAGGTACGGCAAAATTAATTTAACGTACCACATGTTTTAAAACATATGAAGAATTGAAAGAAGGGTTATTAAAAGAATTTAATATAAATATATCTGACGTCGAAATTCATAATCAATTACGTAACAGCAAAAAGAATGTTAATGAAACGTGGCAAAAATACATATTTAAAATGCAGAAGGTAGCAAGTTTGTTAAGTATAAGTGATAAAGCAATAGAAAAAATTAAGTGGCATAAGATAAAAGACGGAGAAATCTTAATTGCAAAAATATCGGATTTCTTCACAGAGAACCGAGCAGTAGATCAAAACCCAGAGCAAATGTGGAACAGTCTTCAGAGCTACTGTAACGAGCAAGCAAAGCAGATTCTAGAAGTTTCCAAAGGTGAACTAAAAATTAATAAGGAAACTTGGTTGTGGTCTAGCAATATTCAAAAACAGACCCAAGAGAAGAAACGAGCGATTAAGAGGTGGCAACAATTCGAGTCGCTAGAAGAAAAAAATTTATACAATTTAGCAAAAAAAAAGTGAAAAAAATCGTAGCTATTACGAAATCAAATGCTACTAATGAGCTATATTACCGCCGTTGGTATGGACGTTGGTATGGACCCGTAATGGGAAGAGAACCACCCAGTCAAAAAAGTTTTGAAACTCAAGTCACCTAAAAGAAAACCTGGTAGGCCAAAGGGCACATGGCTTAGTAGAGTACAAAAAGACCTGAAAGAAAAGCATCTTAACAACGAGACAGCCTAAGATAGGAAAACTTGACGTCTCAGAGCACGTAAAGCGGGCCCACGTGATTGGGACAAACGCGAAGGAGAAGAAGAAGATTGCAATATTACAAGACCATCGGCTACTAAAGCCATTATAAGCCGAATACTATATTATTAGTTTATACATTAATATTATTTTATTTTTTTTATATTATATATTATATATTTACACTATATTTGGTGGCAAGGAGAAATTGTTTTTATTTAATAAAACTTTCTTTCTATGCAGGATTTGAACCCGCACTCCCTCAGTTAAAAAGTCACATTTTTAACCACTAGACAACCGAGTCCCCTCATCGTGTATATTATATCAATTGTAATGACATTATCATATTAAAGATATGTAGTAGTTTTATTTCAAAAATCTTATTAAATTTAATTATTGTGCCAACAATATTTTTAAAAAGTGCAACGCCCTTACTTTGAAAGATGACGCCAAAAACGATAATCTTACAAGTCACAGAGACCACCAGCGCTATGTATATTAAAGTTTTTAATTAAAACATAAAACATAATATTAATAATAAACACAAAGTTTTTAATTACACGAACAATAATAAACATAAACACATATCAAACTAACAAGGATTTAGAAATTGTTTTTATAAAAGATTATAGATGTGTTTTATTAACTATTCATAGACCATATAATGGTTTTGTCCTTACAATCTTCGGTTTTTTTTTTTTTTGTTTAAATCTACAAAACCTTTTGTATTTTTTTGTTTAATTTTGTTTTTCAATAAAACAAAAAGATTTGCTCTGCGTTATGTAAAAGTGTGAGTAAAAATTCTTATTGAAAAAAAATATATTTATATTTTATATTTGTAGAAAATTTTAAAGGTTATAAAATGATATATATTTATTTAAGTCTATGTTTAAATACACTTATAGACTTAAATTAAAATATTTGTACAGGAAGTAGTTTTAGGGTTTTAATTTGGTTAAATTATATATTATTTCTGCTCATATCCCTAAATGGGTTGAAATTTGAAAAGGATTTCTGAGAAAGTAATTTTACAAATAATTTAAAAAACTAAATAGCATAAAAAAATCCAAGTTCTCAATAAAATAAGCTACAAATCATAATTAGAAAAAGAGAACAATAAATATTTTTTCTAATAATGAGAAGGTTTAAAAAACAGAACTTACCAAGAAATGAAATACAAATTTTGTCTAAATTTATTTACTTGTTCTTTGATTTTATTATTTTGCCGTTTTTATTTTATTAGCAATAATTTTTTTATTGTTATAATTCCATTCATGTTACATTAAAACTTTTGATGTAAACTGTTATTTAATAAAATTCTTCGAAAGTTTTTAATATCCTTTCATAGCAGTAACAAAAGAAAAATTTAACATAAAATATATACCTATTAAATTTTTAAAGAAAGAAAAATAAATAACACTTGTCTCAATAATATTATAAGTATAATTTCACAAAGATCTTTAATTAGGACCATTCAATTTTTTTTTTATATTGATCTATTTATTTTCACAATTATTTTCTATAAAATCAATTATTATCAATGATATTTTATAATTATTATCAATTATACAGATATACCATATGGACCATGTTTTTCCGTTTCAACAAAATCGTAAAATAAAAAATGTTTTCATATTCCCTTTCTTGCCTATATTCTATTACTTACGGAAAACCTATTTAAAATTATATACCTTATAAATTTTTCTTCTTATAAACTTTTTCTTCTTTTTGTCCACAAGAAGATTCTATTATTAGATAAAAATTATACCTAAGATTAGGTAAAGTTACATGAAAGATGGAAGGATATGGATAGAAAAAAATGTAGAAATAGAAATGAAGAAAAACTACAATTATACGGTTAACAAAATGAATGAGTGAATGGTTGAGAGAAAATTTAATGATAAACAATCTAAACACAATAGTAAGGGAAATTTATATTTTATGGTCCCGTAAGCCCAGTTCATCCTGTTTTATTAATACATATGTATGAAATATGTATGTACGCATAAAGATAAACGGATGTATTGTATAACAGCATCTATTTTCATTTTAGATTTTTTTTTATGTTATTTGTGACTTTATATATTTTATACTTTGAATTGTAATAGTGTAGTTTTCAGAGATACCGCGTTTAATAATGACTGACGCAAAATCATAAGCAAACCGGATATTAAATTAATATTGACAATCTGAGTTTTTTCTGTTTTTTTTTGCTGCAAATACAAAGATGTAATATTGAGAAAGGAAACCTTGACCGTTTTTTTATTTTTATAGAAAGTGTTCTTATACTCGTAGACTTACATTCACTTCCTGTGCTATTATTATTATTATTATTATTATTGTTAATTTATTAACAATGTATAAAAACTTTTTTTTTAGCATTAAAAAAGCACCGAAAAAAAGAACACTTAAAAATAAATGTTAAGATAATCACGTTCTATATAAAAATGGTGTAACGACGAAAAATAGAAGAAAAGTTATTAGATATCTAAAAAAAAAAAAGTTTTTTTACATTAATATTACAAGGTTTCCGTCTTTTTTACTTTTTTTTTTGTTGATTTAAATATATCATAAGAGAAATTATGTACAACAAAAGAAAATATATTAAACCGGATGTCCTTATTATTAACATGGAACACCATAATATCATCATTGGTAGAATATAGTATTTTAAAAATAAATCGTATTTAAAGTATTGAAAAAAAAAAAAATAAAAAATAAATAAATTTTTTTTAAAGATTTAAAATAATATTTGAGTTTTAATTTTTATTTTTATACATATATTTACATATATATACATATATATAAAATTCTCATTTTTCAAGATTTTCTTTTAGTTTTTAGTAAAAAAAATTTATAAATAACTAACTAAAAAATTAAATATTTATTGGCACTTCTAAATTCAAAAGATATTTTTAGGAGTTCGTATAAATTTTTCCGAATTATTCTTGTGATGAAAAACAAAAATTATATTACACTACGAGATTTTATAATTTTTGATACGAAAATAAAAAAATCTCATAGTGTATAATTGAACTATTTTTACTTTTTATATAAAATTTTCCCTCATTTATTTATTAATCTGGATCCTGGATTATTTATTAATCTAGATTTATCTTAATTCCTACCTGGATCCTACACAAGAAATTCTTTTGATTAGAAGAGCTCATTATCATCATCATCATACTTTTATGGAAAGTTCATAATATATACTATAAAATCATCTAACTTTAGTAAGAATAAAAATAATGTAAGATCAATCGTTTGAATATATAACTTTTAGTAAGACAAAGTAATTAAAACATCTTATGTTTATAAATATATAATAAAAAATAAAAAGGGATTCAATTTAAAGGTGTTTGTTAATTCGTTTTTTTTAAATTAAAATATTGTAATAAATAAAATGTAATATAAAATTTTTCTGAATGGTAGATGAATTTCTAAAACAAATTTTATTTTTTGTTAAATTTTTTTTTCAAATAAATCAGAAAATATTTATTTGTATATTTATTAAAAATCTGTGAAATTTAAAAATTGTTTCAAACATTGCTAAATTTAGATTATTTATTATATTCATGGGTACTTTGTGCCTGTAGGTGTGTATTAAATGAAATGGTACTTTTTTCAAATGGAATTTTCACAAGATTTATTATTATTTTTTTTTTTTTTTAAATTGAGTGTTTCTTAGGAAAAATTTTGAATTCTTTTTTGATAAACTTTAAATGATTTTTGAATATTATAATTTTGTTTTATATAAAAAGTATATTTTTATAACAAATTTACGATATTTAAGAACATAATATATTATATACGTGTTATAGATATGATATTTTGTTTTGTGCAATATAGAAAAAGGTATGTATGTTCTCTGCGTTGATATGGTTATTTCAGTAAAATAAATGTTTTTTTTTTTTTTTAGTATATTTTAATATCTAATCAAAATGTATTGGTAGATATGTAATTTAATTAAGCTGAATTATTTTAGTATCAAACAATTTGCGTACTACAAGCATCAGCTAAATTATAACTATCTGATTTAGTCATAATTTATACTTGGATTATTTTTTTAGTAAATAAAAACTAAATTATACTTATAAAACTAGTTAATAACTATTAGTGAGATTAAATAACAACTAAAAACTAAAATTCTAATAGAAAAAATGAATCATCTATATAGGTTAAGCACTTGAATTAGAAATTACAATGCGAGATTATAGTAAAGTCCGGATGTTAGTATCAAAGAACTCAGACTAGTCTGTATAGGATGGTGTAAGAAATTAAAAGCGCGATAAAATTCATATTGTTTGAATTTTCCTTATATACCTTTGTTTTTTTTTTTCTTTATTAAATTTTTTTATTTACAAAGTGGTTTTTACATATTTTTTTATTATAGGTATTATAATTTTTTATTTAAGAAGCTAGTTATTAAGTATTTTTTATTTTTCTCTTAAATAACAAAAATATAATAAAATAATGTAAACAAAATATTAAATATAATTATAATTTAATTCCTGTACTGAGATGGCCCACATGCTTTAAGGCAAAAGGGTCCTAAAAATATCGGGAGATATTTATATCTGGACAATATAATATAAAAAAAATAAAATTCATTTTCATTCATCAAATTATTATTTATTCTTAAAGCTACAATTTCAATATACTAGAACTAGGGGCCACTGTTAATGTGTAGTCAAATTCTATGTTAAATCCTAATTTATATAATAGACAGTTGTAGTTTAGAAAATAGAATTTATGGAAAAAGTACAATCCGTAAAAAATCAGAAAGCAAAACCAAATTCGTCAAAACACTAACTGAATTTATTTTTAAAATAACGCCAAAACAGAATTAAATTGTATAAAGAGCCTGTAGTTGGTGTACGTATATTTAGATTATTTGGTATTGTGAGTGAGGACTATTATGTCTATTTATTTATCGAGTTCGAAATAAATGTTTTAAAGGTACGTGGGGAAAACAGAATAGGTATCCGTAATACATTCGTAAAATGCACAAACCAAGTTTGGAGCAAAATTCAGTTACATTTTTTATAGGCCACGTTGTCTATAGGAGGGTGAGAAGACCGTACAAATATTACCACAATTGTACAAATGGTAACCCTGCATAAAATTGACATACAAAATATTTAAAAATAAAAAATTATTCAAATTTAATTTTGGTTGTAAGAACTGATGTATTATGTATACTAAAATTTACGTACTTATATGAGAAGAAATTTCATTCAAAAAAGAATACAATTAGAAAAGTTTTCTAATCGCTTCAAATAATATACAAACATTCATACATAAATGCAACAAATTAATAGAAAAGTACAAAACCAAAACAATTATATATTTGAATTTTAAAGAGACTCCGCCCGCTGGTCATACATAAGTACATACTTAGATACATATTGATTACTAATATCAGATCAATATCATTCATCATTATTGAAAATTTCAATATATATTGTGCTAAATGATGATTTTTATCAATTTTTAAATTTTTTTCTTAACACATGCATAAGTTAAACTACATACTGAATTACATACATAGCCAAAGAATAGTTGAGCCGTTGAGGTCGAGTCGACTCGAGACTCGAGAGGAAAAAAATACACAATTTTAAAGAGAGTAAGTGAGAATGTCTCTTATAATTTTGTGTTTTTTTTTGTTATTCTGTTGTGTACGTTTTGTTACTACTACCGACTATCGTAGGAACCATACTACTGTAATATATACATACTAATGTGTTGTTTATGTTTTATTATTAATATTACGTATAGGTTTTATAGTAGAAAAATGATAAAAAATATGTAGTTACTGTTGTTCAAGCTTGAAACGGAATTCGTAATACGTTGTGTGTGGCTGAAAACTACTAAATTATAATTATAGATTATTAGTTCTTTTTTTTTTATGTTATTAATGAATTTATTACATTTACATTTACAATTACAACAAAATCTCTAATTTTCTTTTTAAATAAGTTGTAGGAAGTTTTTTAATTCATCTGTTAAATTAAACTATTATATACATAATAATTTTTTTTCGTTTATCTGTTCGGGACAAGGAAAGATAAAAGTTACTCCGATTTCTAGTATTATGATTATGTATGTAAAATTACGAAATTCGTTTATCAAGCAGCCCTTATATTCGTTTAGCCCTTATATGACGGAAGATGTAGCAAATAGTTCACTCAAGATTGTGTGTAAAGCTAAAAGAAGAAAGTGTTTTTGGGAAATGTCTCTATCATATAAAATGTCAGAGATCAATGAGTTGCCTTAATTTGTAAGGTGGTAATAGAGTCAGATTTGACCAGCGCAAAGACGTAAAGGAAATCTCAGAAACCTTTTCTCAATTGTTTGCGAAAAGGTTGATTCTATTAGGTTTGTTACAGTTGAATATTGCTTAACAAAACCGTGCTGGTTCGAAACATTGCGATGTTGATACATAGTATCGAAAATAATGAGCTAAACACTTTTAGAAATAGACGACCAATAGGACGATATTTAATAACTTTGTCTTTTAAATCTTTTTTATGTATAGGTCTTACAAAACCTTTGTCCGAAACAGAAGGAAATACACCTGAAGCAAGTGACATATTAAATAAAATTGCCATAATAGTGGCAAATTCACTGGAAAAACTTTTTAGAATAATTTCCGGAACAACATTCGGGCCTGGTTATTCCCAAGCTTATTTAAATAAGTTTTTATTACATTTTCGTTTATTATTAAACTATTGAATGATGTTTTTTGATATGAACTTAAGTGGGGAAAAGAATCTTCATCCGGTAAAATCTGGAGAAAGAATAAAATGAAAAAGGAATGTAACAATTTAAGAGATATATATTTTTAGTACTAACACCGATTTTCACTTCAATAATTTCAAGGAATTCAGAGTTTAAAAGTCTCAAGTTTGTTGAATAGTAAAAGCTTTTAATAACAATTAACACCCTTCTTCCTTTAGGGAAAATATTACTATTTGTTACATTGTCATACTTTTCATATCTGTCTTTATAATAAACTGTATACGACGAATTAAATAACAATTTCAAATTTGTAAACGATAGAGTTAACCATGTGCTCTCCGGGCGTATATATTAAAATCAAGTGTAGGGTTATGAAATATAGTTCATAACCCTAATAACGTATAGTTCATAACGTATAGTTTTTGTTGAAATACAGACTCGGTATATTTTGATAATAAAATGACAGATTATTTGAAATGCAATTTTTGAAGTTAAACGATGTATTTGAAGATAAGTTAGTATTATTAAGTTAGTGTTATTTTTTTCGCCTAGAGAACGTCATGCTACTCTTTACCGCTAAGGGAACCTCGTGCTACTTTTTCTAATTTTTTATAAATATTCAAAAAAAAAAAAAAGTTTCATTAATTCTTTTGTTTCAATAAAAAATTGTTTTTTGTTTTCTTTTGTTCAATAAAAAAAATTTATATTGAGTTTGGTTTTACTATCTAACATTTTCGCAGATTTTATAATCTCTAAAACGCCAAATTACATAAGTATGATCATGATTCATTATAGCATTTTTCCTTAATCTAACTATAGGTGGTGGATTAATTAAACTTTCTCTAGGTTAATATGTAGTCGAAACAGATGTTACTGGTTACAAGTATTGAGTGCACTGAGTACCAATATTACTTGTTTATCCCTAACTCTTTCGACAAACTTATAACAAATTCTAGGTCTGATTTACCTTTACTAATTATGGATATGTAACGCGTAGTGTTCAACCTATTCAAAAGTATTATTAATAATGAATCATTATTTAATTATTATATAGTCTTTTATATTCAAAAAGTTAATAGGTGCTTTTTAGCCTTTTATCGATTTGTTTTATTTACTATGTTCCTTATTAATATTCTGTGTTAATTTTTTTTAACTTTTAAATTATAATTTTGATTTATATTTTGTTTAAAAAAAAGCTTATTATATTGTTTGTAATTTTGTTACGATGGCATTTAAGAATTTGACAAGTGGGAGTGTAATATGTTTTAAAAAGAGTACATTAAGTTTTATATAATTATTGTTCTAGAATTTAAAAAATAATTGATTGGAAGGGTGGAAATTTGCCATCTAATTATTATACAAGTTCGTAAAAATATTTTAAAACTATTTTTAAAATTTTATAGTTATCTTAGGTATATATGTAGTTTTTTTTTATTTTAAACGCGAATTTTTAAAAGCTTTAAGATTTAAATTTTTAGAAACGTACATTAAATTGTGATTAAAATTTATTATTATTTTTATATAAAATTTTCATTTAATTATGAATTGTAGCATGATTCTGAAATGATGTTTGTAAAAAAAAAAAAAATTTAAAGAATAATATATTATATATTTTTTTTAATATTTTTATTTTTAAAAGAAAACTTTTTTAACTTTTGCTAAACAAAGTAGAGTTAAAATAAAAAAAAAAAAATATTTGTTTTAAATATTTTTGTTTGAATTTAATATTATCCTTGCAGAAAAACTTTCTCTTCTGCTCTATACAATTCATTTAAATAAAATGAAAATCTTTTATTTATTATTTATATGTAGATATACGCGTATAGATATTGAAATATCTTTAAATTTATTTTTTGTATAAAAAAAAAGGGAAATTTAATAAATATGTATTACCAAAGTTGTTCAAATTGGTTTTGTAATTTTTAAGTTATATTTTTAAAATTTATTTTATTCTAAATTATTATTGTACTATCGTTTTATTTTTGTTAGATTTGTTTTAACAGCATATTGAATAAAACTTTTTAATTAATTTTTAAATAGATGACAAATTGGGTATATTCGTCCCTAGCTATATGTATATGTATTACTCAAAAGGTTCACATTTAATATTTATATATTTTATATATACATATATATTTATTTTGTATAATTTCTAAAAATACCAAAATCTTGTTTTAAAGTTATTTAAGTTTAATTAAAGTCATATGAAGTATAAGCAAATGAAAAAAAAATCGAATGCAAATGAATAAAATCTGCAGTTATCATTTACTATTGAATACAAATAAATGACAACTGAATTGATTGATTGTGTAAATTCATTAAACTATAAATTTTGATTAATAATTTTTTTAGTTTAAAATATTACAGAAAATTATTGTTTATCACAAAATTTTTGAAATAATGTCATCGCGTTGACTAAATTGTAAGTGATAAGTTTTGAATAAATCAATAATTTATTATAACTTTTAATGTATAGTATAAAATTTTATTTTATTTACTATAACATCTTTTTAACTTTACTAATCTAAAAAAATAAACAGTTTTTCTTAACATACAGGTATGTATGTGTATTTTTATGGTACTGTAGTCTGTATGGCAGGATTTGTATCAATAAATTTTACAGAAACCTAAAAGAAAGGGTAGAGTTTTTCCATAAATAAATATTTTAATTTGGGTACTTTCGTATATTTTTGATTATTTATTTCAAAAAGTTCCCTTATAAGTTTTTTCTTTTTTCACTTTCTATAAACTTAGTTGATAAGTTTAAGATGTATTTTTTTTTCTCCTTTTTATTTTCACAAATTATCAACCAATTTCAAACGCCAACCAATATTTATTTCTTTGAACTTGAAAAGGTCTTAACAAACAAATCTAGATTATATTATGTACTATACGTCTATATACATATGCATATTATGTACATGTTTTGATAGATATATACAAAATAGGTATATATACGTATTTTTTTATTATACCTATATATTTATTTTTTTATAAGTCGTGTTTTGCGAATTGAAAATAAAGTTTTTTTTAAATAAAAATACATATTTCAATTTCAACACCTTTCAAAGATTTACATATATATTTACATATGTATTACATAAATATAAATATATATACATATATACATATATATTATGTATATATTGATTTAATTTTAAAAATAATTTGATACAAGTAACCTACACATAATACGGTTGTTAAGTTACAAAAATATGCCGTTTTTTCATTTTAAAATGATTTTATACCTATTTTTAATTTAGACTTCTTTTTAATTTAGACAAATTGACTTGATGCATGAAATACTGGTCCAGGTTTTATATTATTGTACAAATTTAGTCTATGACGGTTTCTTTTGATATTGTCTTTAAACATTTTTGCTTCAGTGCAATTTGGATCTCGTCAACTATGATTTTCTAATTAATTTTATGTTATTTTTCGCAATTACTTCTACCTATACCTACATTTCATATGTATGTTCAGGAGTTTTATTAGATTTTCGGTTTCGTGGAACGAATTCCTTAAGAGATAAAATGTTTTAAAAAATTACAACTTTTTATACTATTTCTGAAAGTTTTGACGACTACTAATCGATTTAAATGATATTTTGTCGTTTCTGTTTTTAATTTTAACTTTTTTAATGTTTTTGTTTTTAATTTGTAAAAAAAAAAAAATCTTGTTGTTTGTTGCTTTAGAAAATTGTTTTTTGCTTTTCAGCATATGAAAAATAAGATATAGGTATATGTACATATATGTAGGTATAATGTGTATGTTATATACTTACATTTTCTAATAAAAAGGAGAGTAGCAAAAAAAAAAAAATGATATTTTTCTTTGATAAAAGAAAAAAAATGTAAATAATATTTAATACAATATAAAAACTGTTATAAATAAATGTAAATACTTTGTATTTTTTCATATTTTTATGTTTTGCAATGAAAATTATGATGTTATTCAATTTTAAGATATACTTATACATAGAGAAGTGGGCTCTGTGAAATTACTTCGAAGCTTAAAAAGGAAATTTGTACAAAATTTCGCAAAAATTATATTTAGGTACACAATAACAAAATAATAAATGAAATAACTCCATCTAATATTTTGTTATTTTTATAATATCTTTAATTTATTTTTATAGTATTTATGATGGGTTCAAATATTTTAAAAGCAAATGAAAAAGAAGATAAAACAATTAAATTAGTGAAAGTATTTTCCATTGTAAAATGATACTAACCACATTATGTGAATAAAAATTAAAAAAAATATGTACAAGTATAAAAAATATTATAAATGCACATACTTATTTGATCATACTTGTATGTAGGTAATACATATATAACGTATAATAATACATAGTCATAAGCGAAATAACTATAAAAGTATAATACAAATAAACGATGTAATAGGGATGTAAATAAGTGATTTCAAAAAATTAAGATAAGGTAAGGTACGTCTAATTTTAAGGAATGCATAATAAAAGAAAATTTTAATTATTATAAAGGATCTTTTAAATTGAGTTTTCAAAAGTAAATAATTAAAAGACATAGAATTTGAATTAAAACTGGAAAAGTTTTTATTTATTTTTGAAGTACAATGTTTACCATTTATACTGTGAAAATGACATCTTTCATGTGACCACCTCTTGCGTCTCTACAGTATCCGATTCTTTTATCAAAATTTTCGGTCATATTCTGGCATAGTTGCGGCTCTATATCACCAATAACTTTCTGCTCTCAATGCATCTACTTTTCGAGGATTATCCTTGTAGACTTGTCCTTTTACATAGACCCAAAGAAAGAAGCCTAACGGTGTCAAATCGCAGGATCTTGAAGGCCAATTCACATCACCGAATCTGGAAATAACACTGTCTGGAAACTCACGCGAGGGTTTTTCTCTCCCCAAATACAGCAGTTTTGTTTATTAACGTAGCCACCGATCTCGAAATGTGCTTCGTCCGAAAAGATGATTTTTTTACGAAAAATCGTTGTTTTGTTCCAGTTTCCAATTGGCAAAGTCCCGACGCATGGATTGATTTTCTAGCAGCAATTCTTGTGTCAATTGAACTTTGTAGACCTTCAAAGCTAAATCTTTGTGCATAATACGCCATACAGTTGACTCAGAAAGCCCCAATTGTTGTGTGTCGGGAAATTGACATAGTGGGGTCAGCTGTAACACTATCACTCACAGCACCAATATTTTCTTGGAAACGACCGGCACGAGCATACTGATGTCTTTATCGGTCTTGTACTGCACCAGTTTTTTAAAATTTCCGCACAATATTACCAATTTGTTGCTCAGTTAGACGATTTTGTCGACCATAAACATCGCGTAATTTGCGAAATACATTTCTTACAGAACGATCATTTTTATAAAATAATTCAATAATTTCAACACGTTGTTGTAATGCATACAACTCCATTTTTATAAATGGTAAACCTTCAACTGTTAAAAAGATATATAATATGGGTGCGTTCAATGTTTGAAGTGTGTTACACAGGCGCAAACTTTTGAAAACTCAATTTGAAAGACCCTTTATCATTGAAGAAAAGCAAAATAAGTTTTACAAGAGTAAATGTTTTCAATTGATTTTATGATTTAATTGGAAATTTTGGTTTTAAACAAGTTCTATAATGATCTGGATTTTGCATCACTTTGAAGATTTGAGATTAGGTTAATTTAAATATTAATTTTTAAAATATTTTACTATTAGCTTATCCGTTTTAAATCTATAACTTTTGTGTTTGTTAGATTAGTTTCTCTTTTCATTTCATTATAATTTGTCTGAATCTCTTTATTTCTAAAAGTTGGATATGTGCGTCTTCATTATTGACATTTTACAAACTTTACTCTTATACATTTTTTAATTTTGTTTTGATGTCGAATATAATTTATTTCCATTTTTGCTTTTACTTTTTCACTCGTTTGAGAATCATTAACTTTATCATTATATTTTAATTTATTTTGCTAGACCAGCTTCTTCTATTTTTCTCGTTTTTAATGGTTCAACACAAGTGATTATGTGGTAGCATTGTTTAGTGAAATATTTATTTGTTTTTTACGAGGGTAAGTGGAAATCATTAAAAAATGCTGAAGAGGAGCGATAATAGCACGATTCCTCCATCAACGTGTGGAACCTTAACGCATTAAACATCACCTATCTTTCTGACAAATAATAAGCTATAATAGGACCCTTAATACTATTGTACAGCATGTAAAACTAGATTGAAGGTTTGGAGGAATGTGATGAATGAAAGAGTTTACGTTCTCCCTAAACCTATATAAGTTGAAAATATAATCGCCACCAATTTCAAGAAACACATGAGGCAGCGAGTTATAAACAAAATTTATAACAAACAGGTTTGCTTCTTTTAGATCATATAGAATTTCGCCATTGATATCAAAAAACGCTCTAAACGAAGAACCATCAGAATCGTCGTTTTTAGCAAAGCTGCAAAAAAATTTGCTATTCGTATGTTCAAAAGTTTTCTTTTTAACCGTTTGTTGTGTAAAAACTTTTGTTTGTTGATAACATTCTTACACCGATTTTTGGCCACGATATAGCTCGTCCCAAATATTTGATTTTAACGCAAATGTAGGTAAACATTGTATTGAACCATTTATATTTATGAAAAACGCTGCAGACAACCTCATTTTTAATAGAGAGTGCACTTCTTCTGTGAAGCTTAAAATGCGAGTCAAATAAATAGCGGGGAGCAACATAATTCGCATCTTGGCCATTTATCTAAGTTTCGGAAAGTGTTATATCCTCGTATAGCTTGTTTGGACAGATTAAGTTAGCTTTGAGCAGCTAAAAAAGATTTTTTTCTTTCTAAGGCAGGTGGGAATCTTCCAAAGACACCAAGTATTTCCCCTTTGGTAGTGTCAGATTCTTAGTAACTAAACCCATCTCCGCCCTTAGCCAATATAATGGGATGGAACCCTTACCTGCTAACACAGTATATTGGCTAGGGAGTAGGTGTAGGAAAGGGTAGGAAATGGATGCGGAAACATTTAATTAAAAGTGGGACTGTAAGGAAACAATGAAATCGCCTATTATTATTATTTCGCTAACAGTGACTATAGCCGCAACCCCCACTGTCACTGTAGCAGCTATTATTGTTGATATTAACATTCTTATTAATATTATTATTTTACTACAGAGTCAGGGCCATTAGTGGATTACAACGTGTAATAGTATATAACCCCTTCCTCCATGATATAACCATAGCTAGGATAGCTCCACTGTAGCAGCATAGCAAGGATAGCTCCACTGTAGCACCTGCTATTATTATTACTATTATTATTATTTTATTATTATTAATATATTACTATTATTATTACTGTTAATTATTATTATTATTAATTATAAGATATACATTATTACGCTATGATATTACTACATATTTTTTATTTATATAACCTGACC
This sequence comes from Poecilobothrus nobilitatus, assembly GCA_947095535.1. NCBI lineage: Eukaryota > Metazoa > Arthropoda > Insecta > Diptera > Dolichopodidae > Poecilobothrus > Poecilobothrus nobilitatus. The sequence continues at coordinate 94,766,455 of OX352773.1, forward strand.
GGGATTTGCACCCAAGACCGTCCGATTGAAAGGTCTTTGGTTCAAAGATTTAATTTGTTATTCAGGTTTTTCCATTAGAAAACTACCATTGGCCAATTTTGGTAAGATTTGAAGACTTTATTTGCTAAATTTGTTTACTTATGTAATTTTTGAGTTTTTTCATTTTAAAGTTACTATATGAACATTGAACAATAATAGGATTGGTTTAGAATTTTGGAAATTCAAGATTTTTTTTCTCAGTCTTCCACTTTGAAATACTTTTATATTTAGAAAGATTACATATCCTATAGGTAATTAAAATAAGTAATGTGAAAAAGCCAAGGCTTTTCAACAAAGCACATTTTCAAAATTGGAAATATTTTTTCCATAATAAGCCTAGAGTAAATCTACTCTTTATTGAAAAATAAATATATAATAATATAAATTACGTATTTTATTAATACAAATTATGAATAATAATGAAAACAATAAGAAAAAATTGAGAAAAATCGAATCACACTTTTGTCAACTATAAGGTAACCCTATATTATTAAGAAAATTCTTAACACAAACAAAAATATAATGTTGTAGCTTTAACTTTTGTATTTAATTACTTCAAAAAAATCTGGACAGGTTTTTGGACAAAATTTTGGACAAAATTTTTTACAGCTTCTAAACGGGGGCTACATAAAAATATTTCCTGAAGTGACTCATACTTGTTTCCAAAGATCTAATTCCTTCAAACTTTTAAGCTTCTAAGTTGAACCGTGTGAAAGATAGAATTGGTTCTTTTGCAAAAATTGAGTTTCACATAAAGGTATATTAAAATACCGCATGGCAAAGTCACGTATCATTTTATATGTATATACTTATAAAGTTTATAAAACCAGATATCGTTTTGCGTTTCCAGATTGAAAATATATATATTACTTTATAGAATATATATTATATATATATATGTATATATATATATTACTTTATAACCTTATAGAAACTGTGTTATAACAATTTAAAAATAGGGCTTTTTCGAACTTTGTATAGGGTTGTATCTATAGCTAAGTAATGGTGGGACTACAAAAAAAGTTGTTCCACAAAATTAGTTTTTTGGCGATGCCTATCCGTAGTTAAAAGTTCATTGCTTTATTTCAAACGGTGTAGAAGTTTCGTAAACACAAGGAGGGAAAGAAGGACAGACAGACGGACAGAGTGGAACTAATAAGCAAATTTTTTCAAATTTTTTTGAAAATGTGCTAAAAATAATCATTTGTATTGGTTATGACATTTGAGATTGGTTATGACTTAATCCAGCTGTGTTATTTAAGTAAATATCTTTAGGGATAATAATTGCATATTGTTAAAATAGAGAATTAGAAGCAAATATTAAATTTTATTAGGTTCAAGTAATTGCTTTTAGTCAAAATTAAAAGAAGCTATAACGTTTTCCATGTACAGTTATAGTACATATTAAGGTTACATGTGATGCGGTACATAATATAGTCATTTATTATATAAAAGAATAAAATAATAAAAAAAAGATACATGTTGATTCTAATATTTTGCAAAATTTTTAGCATAATTTGTCCTTGTAATTTCCCATTTTATGTAATCCCATTTTATTGTCTCATGTGATGGTCTTATCATATAGAAAATTTAAATCACTATAGATGTAGGGTTACCATATTGGAAATATTTAAAAGAAGTGCGAGAGAAAATGGGGGTATCTTTTAACCCATCGGAATTTTTTTCCAACACTTTTATTAGACTAGAATTAATTAGACTATTTAAGACTAGAAAATAGTTTTAATTAGAAAGTTTAGTTAGATAGTTAGAATTAATTATTTTAAATAAAAGTAGCTACATATTAAAATAAAAATATTTAATTTCTACAAATCTTTATATTTTCTTTTCTGTTTCGCATTGTTTTTCAGTTTTTCTTTAATTTTAAACCACAGTTTTAAATTTACAAATCACAATTACTAGACAGATAACTAAAAAAAATAAATAATTTTAAAAAATATGTTTTTAGGTAAAAATTATTTTATTGGTTTTAGCTAGTTTGATGTTGCAAACGTATTTTTTTTAATTAAAATACAATGTACTCTTAGTGCAATTTTTGTAATAAATATTAGGGTATTTATATTGAATTGGGAGTGGGACTGTAAGGAAAGAATGAATTCAATGAATTACAACATGTAGTTTTATATAACACTTTACTACATGAGGTAATTATTGAAGGCAACCCCCACTGTCCCTGTAGCGGCTGTTATTATTGGTATTAGTATTCTTATTAATATTATTATTATTTTACTACAGAGTCAGGGCCATCAGTGGATTATAATGTGCAGTAGTATATAACACCTTACTTGCATGATATACCCAAGGATAGCTCCACTGTAGCAGCTATTATTATTATTATTACTATTATTATTATTATAATATTACTATTATTATTATTATATTTAATATTTAATTATACGATATACTTTATTACGATATAAAAGTACTACATATTTTTTATTTATATGACCTGACCAGGGTTTGAACCCAAGACCCTTCGATTGAAAGGTTGACGACTTAACCACTGCGCCATGATTCAGATGAAGATAACAAATTTAATATAGTTTGTTTATCGATATTAGAACACAAGAAATTCAGTAATCACCAAATGTGATAAAAACTTTGTACATAAAAACAAAGCGTATATGTGTTATGATAACCAAGCTCGTGTTACGCCAGATATTGAAAACTACGATAATTTAAAAACCAAATTCAAATTTCTCTTTTGAATTTCTTTGAAATCCGACGAAAATTTGCGTAGCTCTGAACAGGTATCTTTTCTATGCCCAAATTTTTCATATACAACTTGCAATTAATTAGTCGGAATAAATTTGAAAAGTGTCAACAAAATCTACCCAACAAAAACAGTTATTATTATTCAATTAAAAAAAACCAACCAATATCACTAAAGTCCAAATATTGACGGGATCTGGACAGGCACTTTTTGCCCAATAATCTAATGAATAATGATTTTCAATTACGTTCGTTTTTGATTTTGTGTTTATAAAGTGACTTCTCAAGTAAAACATGGGGACTAATATGTGAGAAAAACGTGACATTTTTAAACATGTCCCGACCTTGTTACGACACTGTAATTAAAACGACAATATTTCGAATTGCGCCGTATACGTTCCGTAATTTTGTGCTAGAATTGAAAGAAGGTATTGCTCGTCACAATTTGTTACAATTAGGAATCTAAAATTGAACATTGTTCCTTAAGCTGTAACAATGTGACAATAGTGTAACATATTCTCGTAACAGTGTCATTTTAAAGTGTCGTAACGTCTTCTACAGTATTTCTCAGAAGTTAGTGAAAAAGGTAACAAGAGTGAAATTTTGTTTTACGAATCTACAGTTAAATAAATAGGAAAGAACGTACATATAAAGTAAGTAATATTCATAATATTATGATTTTATAATTTTGAACTTAATTATTATGGTCTCCTCATTTTAATATTGCTTTCAGAAAAATCAAAATAATTAAAAATTTTTAAACTTTTTTTTTTAAATATGGCAAACTATTTTTAGTTTTTGAAATCCAATAAGAATACACTAACGCGTAACAATTTTTTATTATGAACATTTTAATTTTGACTTTCGCTACCTTTCCGATACTTTATTTAGTAAGCGTTGCTAATCGTTACCATGTGTCGAATTGAAAACTTTGTTGCAACTTTATTAAGTAATAAATAATTTTGTGACAATGTTGTTGTATAACACCATAATGAAATTATGGTGTTATAACCTTCGATGGTGGGACATAAGCCCATAAGTATGAGTCATAATCCCACACAATTTTTAATATTTATTGCCTTATAATTCACATATAGTGGGTTATACAACACCATCATTTTGGTATGGTGTTGTGTCCCATCGGTAGTGAATTATAACACCACAAGTGATTTTAATGGGATCTAAGTAGGTAAATTGAAAACGCTTTTTGTTATTTTTTGTAATAGATTGAATTCTTACTTAAGATTTTTACTAAATAATTTCAGAGTAAAACTCTGAATTCCAAAAAAAAATCTGAACTTATTTAGTAAATACCTGAATATATTTAGCAAAAACCTGAATATATATAGTAAATACCTGAATTTGATCAGAAAATGCTATATTAAGCTGAAATATTATTGCGGCGTAGCTACGAAACATAAATCGTAACAATTCATATTGTTACTGTCGTCACTAAAACGTAACAATAACTGAATTATTGCGACTTTTATTACCAGTTACAAAGCAATGTTACGTAACGTTACTAATTCGTTACTCTATTTTTCTGGTTGTGTTAATTCTTGTTATCCTACAGATATTGAAATTTAAACGTTTTTATGACAGAATAAATAAGTCATATGCACGCCTGACGGTTTAATTTTTTTTTTAATTTTTAAAGGAATACGTTAATAATTTCATAATTTGATTATTTATAAAATTAGTAAATATAAAAATAATTTTAGCCCTTCGAAATGAGTCCAACTTAATTGATTAAAATCATCGTTTTGTCCCATTCGTATGATTCTGAACGAAACATTAAGTTTGTTACGTAAGGAATTTTGCGAATTAAAAATATTAAAAATTAAAATAAATTACTAAAAATGGAAATAATAGAAAACAAGGCAAAATGAAAACCAATTTTTTTAAAATCGCACATTTTTCAAAAAACAATAAAAACAGTTTAAAATACCAAAATTTCTAATTTTTCTAAGATTGTATGTATATTAAAAAAAGAAAAAATTGTGACAAATCAAGAGATTCTTTCTTCAATTTTAAGAATACTCTATATAATTAGATAAACCATTAAACATTTAAAACTTTAATTTTTGTGGTTTATTTGAAATAATTTGTAAGTTACAGCCGTCTAAAAACAGCAAATATCAATTTTTAACCCCTAATAGTTCTTAAACAGAAGGTAGTATAAATAATTTTCTGAGGTAACTTAGGCACTTTCTGCTTTCAAAATAGCAAAGCTCTGTGTAAAAATTTGGATTCACATAACGATAAATTTAAATACTAAGTTTAAAAATCTTCTAAAATATATATATATATATATTTATATATTAATTTTGGCGCCGTGAATTTACATCTTAAGAATTATCACCTACAACAAGATTAGAACGAAGAAAGGGTAAGAATGCGCCAAGGACTTTTAAATACCCACCTTTTCCAATACAATAAAAAAAGTTTAGAATTGTGATTTGCACCAAAATTTCGAAGTTTTCTTAGAATTTATATATGTATGAAAAATTGTGAAAAATGAAGAGACAGTTTCTCCAATTGTATCAAAATAATTCAGAAAAACAATTTTGTTTTCACATAACGGTAAATTTTATATATTAAATTTTAAATAATTGGGTAATTTTGATATTAATTTATAAAGATGAAAAAAAATACTGTCGTTTGGTGCTTTTTGAATGAAAATATGTAATGTAGTAACGTACCCCATATACTTTTAAAAATAAAGCTTAAGGCAAAATTTGAGGGTCTGCAACTCCGATAGGGTTACATAAAAAAAGTTATTCTAAACATTAAAATTTTTAGAAGACCTATGCATGACTAAAATTTCATTGCTCTATGTTAAACGATATAGAAATTTTGTAAACAGACAGACAGACAGACAGACGGATAGAGTGAAACTAATAGATGCAACTAAAGAGTGAAACTAAATGCAAAATGGGGCATAAGATACAACAATTTCTATTCACCCTTTGTATTGAGAATATTTTAGTATCCTATTTAATTTATAAATAATGGCTATTCCGAGAATTTATTTGAATTCTATTTTATTGTATGCTAACGGTTTTATATTACAAATTTTTATTAAAATGAGTTAGATTTATTTTTTATAAAAAGTTATATTAATATAAAAATAATGTTTTAAATAATATACATATCTATTATTTCAGTTTTATTTTACTGATTTTAAATCAAATAATTCTTAAAATTGCTATTGATATTGTTGTTGTTTTATTCTTATTTAAAATTATGTAATGGTTTTCATTAATGGTTTTTTTTCCCTCGTAAATTAGTTTCATATAACTTGAAAAGGTACCTACATTGAAAAAAATTATTACTTCTAAAAAGGATAACGAACCGAGTAATTTAACAGTTATATAATTCTAAGTACAAAAAACAAAAAAAAAAATGGTTTACCTTAACATTCTTTAACTTTACTTTTTAGCACATTTCGAAACAAATTTTGAAAAAATGAATGTGCCTATTAGTTTCGCTCTGTCCGTTCGTCAGTCCGTCTGTTTACAAAACTTCTACACCGTCAAAGATAGAGAAAACAAATTTTAACAATGGGTAGCCCTTCATGTAGCCCTTCCATCAGGGAACTACAGCTCCTCAAACTTTGAAAAAGCCCTATTTTTAAAAGCGTATATTTCATGTTTCGCTTAACATTTTTTCAATCTGTAAACGCCATTCGACAAGAACTTTTTTTTATCTTTGTAAATCAATATCAAAATTACATATTCTTTTTAAATTTAGTATTTAAATTTACCGTTATGTGAAAGCTAAATTTTGCAAGATTTTTTTTTTTTCATTACTTCGGCACACTTTTAGATAGGGGTTTGCAAGAAAAAACTTTTTGAATTAGTATAAGTTTCTTAGCTATATAGGGTTCTGGACTTACAGCCCCTCAAAAATGCAAAAAAGATCTATTTTCACATTTTTTCTTATATGAAATTTTCAAATTTTAGTGCAAGTCACAATTCTAAACAGTTTGTATTATCTTTTGCAAAAGTGCCCTTTTAAAAACTGTTGGTTTACATTCTGCCTTGTTTATTTTTAAAGTTGGCTTATGATTGATAAAAAATTCTGTTTAATGCTCATATAACGTTAAATGCTTTTAATAAAATATAATCCTTTACAAGGAGATTTTATATATTCTTTACTTTTTTGTAATTCAGTTTTGAAAAGAAAAAAATGAAAAGAATAGCTAAAATTTTGTAAAAGTAAACAAAAATTATACAAAATAAGAAAAAAAAAATGTATACCAATAAATAAAACTGTTTATTAAAATTTTTTTTTGTGTGCAAATGACAGTTATTTTAGCAGGTTTATTTTTTTAATTTCATCCTTTTATCCTTTCCTTGAGAGATCCTTGAAAAATAAAAGAACTCATTTTATTGAAGAAAATTGAAAGAAAGTTATTTTTCGTTTTGAAATTTTATAAAAGTACTTTTAAAACATTGGTGTTAGGATATTCACTTCTTATTTAAGTATGGAAATATTTTGTATAAAACATAGCAGTGATATTAATTGCTTAAAAACCACGTAAAAAATTTTAACTTTGATATTAAATAGAAATTTGGTAACAATAAAGCCATCCTATCAAAAATAAAACACACTTTTTATTTTGATTGATCTTCTTTGAGTTATAAGAAATTTTTTCTCAGTTTGTGTAAAAGTACAATTGGACTTTTGACCCAAATAAATGAGGCAGAACCCTCTGGAAACTTTTGGCCTTTGTTTTTGGGATTTTTGTCTCATGGAGGTAAGTCAAAAGTGCTAATGGGACTCTTGGCTATGAGACTTTTGACCCTGCGTTTCTTATAACATATATGCTCAACATTTTATGCTGTTTTGATGGTGGTGGTACTTTTATAAATTTTCAGGCCTTAGATTGACATGTTCAAAAACACTTTTTCTAAACTTTTGAGTGTTCACGTAATTAAATTTTTATAATTTTGAAATAAAATCTTCCTTTCAGTGTTTGGTGGTACATAAATGTACGAATGTACATAGATATATAAAAAATGCATATACTTTTAACTTCAAAATAACAAATTTAAATGAAATAAGATGAAGTGATTAGTGATATATTATATACATACATATATAAATAAAAAGAAAAATAAAAGTGGAATTTTTCTTTCCTTCTTGTTATTTAAATATTTTCAACTGAAAATTAAAAAATTCAATTATAGAAAATATTGTGCAAAAAATATGTACATAACTTATTTTAAATGATAATTTTGTAATAGACATATTCTATACATTACATATGTAAAAGCCTTTAGACAAGGTTATAAAAGAAAACTGTGATGTCTTGCTTGCTAATTAAACTATTCTAGGATGAAATGTGCAACGCAAATACTCTGATTTTTTTTGCTAAACAGAATCTAATTAATGAATCTAAAAATTACAAAAATTTAAAAAAATATTTATCGATAATAAATAAAAGGTAAATAGGTAATGTCCTGTCACAGGTAATGTAACCATCTGATGTTTCCTGATTTATTTGTGTAGTCTTTGTATATTTATTTTTAATAATTAGTAAACTCTTTATTTGTAAAAGTCTGTATTATTAGAAATAATTGGTGCATTACAAATAAGTATACAAAACATATACATATAAATCAGGATCACATCAGATAATAATCTATAGTAAAAACAAGGGAGTATGTAAAACCGGAGTTTTTCAAAAGCGTATATTTTAAAAAGAAAATAAAAATTTATAACTTACACCTAACTCTTTAAATAGCTCTTAAATAGAATAAAGCAGAAAAAATGTGCAAAATTTTTGTGTCATGTTACCATTATATTTTAAAATTTAGTGTTTATCTCAGAAAAGTTTTCTGTATCAACCACTGTTTAAGAGCTATCCGGAATCAAAAATTGAAAATTTGCCTTTTTTATACACTTGCAACCCATACAAATTTTATGAAAATAAAGGTCACAAATTAAAGCTATTAATTATTTTAAATGCTTTAAACTCTCATTTGAACTGATTTATTGTTAGCTGTTCAATTATTAGAAAAATTTTAAATAATTTACGTTTTATTTAAACTAAATTTTAAAATATATTGTATAAAGATACATTTTGTAATTAATTAATTGAAGTTTCAAAAATAAACCATATATTTTTTATATTATTCTTGTAACAAGTTGTTATTGTTACAATTTTACTATTAAAATGTTGAAAAAAAAAAAAAATGCTAAGTTTCAATCTATTTATTTGAATATTAAATGATAATTTTATTTAATTAATTTTTTTTTTTTTTGGTAAATATAATTGTAAATAAAATATTTTTAGTCACATATATATATAGATTCACAGATATATATATTTTGAATATTTTATTTAACTATATATAAAGTGTTCAGCATGAGAATACGTATTTTCATATAACTAAATAAAATTAGAAGAAATCATAATTGAACACTTAAACATATAATATTATATATACTTCTAATATTTTTCAGTTACAGGACCCATTATAAATGAAGTTTACTTTGAATTTATGACAGACTGTCAAAGTATTTTATTTTTGACCATTTATTTTTTCAATATTATAAAACTTTTTCATGGAAGATATTTTCATTCATAAATATTTCAAGATTTAATTTTTGAAACTGTGTGTGGGTGTGCATACTAAATTTTAAACATTTAATTATCAAAATTGTAATTTTGAATTTTTTTTATTAAAATTTAAAACTTTTGTTAAAAATAAATGAATTAAAAAAGAGAAGAATATTTTCCATGAAAATATTATATATATTATGTATATATTGAGATATTCGCAGGTATTTCTTCAGAAAGCATTCTCAAAGAGTACAATATAAGAAATCAAATGAACGGATTTTTAGAATTATAAGAAAAAATATATTTATTTAAAATTGAAAATGGTTAAATTGTTGAAAAATTAAATTTCACATTATATTCATTTCAAATATTTTAAAGAATTTAATTAAAAAATAATATTTTACATTGAAATAAAATTTATATGTAGATACTATAAAAAAGTTTAAATTATTTTTTATTAATTTATGTCGATTTATCTTTTAAATTAATTAATGTGGACATTAGAATCAAGAAAAATTCAAAGAAAAATTTACAAATTTCTACCCTTATTTATTTATATATTGAAATACTAATTTTAATATTATTTTTCTTCACTATTAAATTTTATGAGTAATTAAAAAAAAAAAAAAAATTAGTTTTATCACTTTGAAGAAGGGAAATTATATGGTAAACTCCTAAATAATATAAGTAAATCAAATAAGTAAGTATATAAGTAAATTTTAATCAACCTCGTCCTAAAATCAAGTCTTTTTGGTAAAGAATTTTCTGTATTCTTTTTTTAAGACTTTTTTGTAATACTTTCTAATAGAAAAAGAAATAAATATAATTTAAAATTTATATTCAATATTATTTAAGTCAATAAATATAATATGTAATAAATTAACTTAAATTAAAAAAAAAAGAAAACTACAAAATTTTAAAATGGAAGTGGAAAAAAAAAGTTTTTTTCATGGAAAGTACAAAAACAAAAAAAACTTTATTTTTAAAAATTTATTTAACACATTTCTTTGTTTTCTTTTTTGTTTTGGATTTTTTTTTTGTTTTTTGACAGACAATTTTCAAAAGACGAAGCAGCAACAGGAACTGTTGGAACACAACGTGTATATAAAAAGACATCACCAAATTCAATTTTAACAATGTATTTACCAACAAGAGAAATTGTATCTTGTGGTGCACACACATCAATACTTAAAGGTATACTATTTGTTGATCCAAATGCTATTCAAGGATATCGTGTTTATGCTCAACTGACATTAACTTTCCGGTAAGTGTATATTAAAAAGTAAAAAAGAAAAAAATTAAAAACAATATGTGCTAAATCAATTTAAAATTTTTTTGATTTTTAATGAATTGATTCAAATTAATTAAATAACTGATTGTTTGGTTTGGATGCTCTTTCTTTTTACTTCTCTTCCTGCTATTTTATTATACAATTTGTATTATAAGGATCTTTTTTCATTATCTTTCGTTTAATTTTGTTTTTTTTTTGTTGTTTTTTTTTTCTTATTTAAATTTACTTTTAATGTTTTTTGCTTTTCTTTTTCCATTATTTTACCTTTCAAGATCTTATCTAGATACGTAATTGAAGTATTTTGACTTGTTGTTTTTTTTTTAACTGAAAATCTTTTAATCTATAGCGTGATATCAAAAGTTAAAGGCAAAGTAAATAAGAAAAAAAACAAAAACCGAATTATTAGAAGTTTTTTCTTTATTTTTTGATTATGAAAGATATTTTTTATGAATTATATAATATGTATGATGATTTTAATCAATTATATGACGATGAATCAAATAAGAAATAAAGTAAAGATGAAATATAAAATTTATTTAATTTTTTAAGATTTTTGTTTGCTGGGGTGTTTTTTTTTGAAAAAAATAAAGAATATTTTTAATTTACATTTGAATTAATCAGGAGGGTGCAGTTTTGTTCTTAATTTACAAGTATTTTTCCTTTTTAAGTACGAGTTGAAATAGTTCTTCCGAAGTCTCTCATTGAAATAGATCTTCTAAAGTTTCAGATTATTCAAGTTGCGTTTGGCAATTTTGAACTAAAATTATGTAGGTATCAATATTTAAATCAAATAGTGTGTGATCTTAAATATGTACATAAGGAAAATAGAAATTCAAACAAGATAAAGAGATTTTCAGGACTAAAGAAAACTGGATTCGAGAAAAAATCTCTTTCCCATCTCCTCATTTCTATTAGCAATTCTAGCTGTAGAATAGTAAAAATTAAATTAAATATTTATTAAATTAACCTTTCCTTTCCAAATGTAGTACTTGTACTTGTAATTTACTGTGTATCGTATAATTTATTTTGCTCACATTATTTTATAAAATTTTTTATATTATTTTGACTTGATCAGCGTTTGAATTCGCGACTTACGCACTGCGTCAACTGTTTTTTTTTTCTGCTTCAAAATCTAAAAAAGCGATTTTCTATAATACTCTATCCAAATATACCCCATATACTCTATCCTAATATATACCCTTATTTTATAATATACTTTAAAAAAAATCAATTTAAGAAAATTCTCTTGTATGCTTTATTTTACCAAAAAAATATGACTTCATTCGTCTTACAATTCTTCTCTCCCAAAGAAGTAGTGTAACAAAGAAAACTCAAAGAAATTTTTAAATTTAAATCACGTTTTTCACATCTCTCACAAAATATATCATATTTGCTTGTTAAATTTTTCAGTTGTCATAATATTTGTACATTTATAAAAAAAAATTTATCTAAATATCTGAGAGTTATAGAATAAAATTATTAGAAAATAAAAAAAAGCAGAATTTATTTACCAATGACTGAAATTACGCATCTTTTATATTATTTAATTGAGTCGAATTTTATACGAACAATTAATTTTGTCCTTGTTTCTGAAAATTTTTTTTTAAGTTTTAATATCCGAAGCATATTTATACATCAATGCGTTCATAGGTTTCATTTTAATTGTTAAAATTCTTATATTTTTTTTTATTTGATTCTTAAGTAAATTGAAATAATTAGTCTAAAAGAAAAATAAAATTTCAAATGTAAAAAAAGTATTTTTGTATTTTCTGCTGGTCTGGGAATATAATGCCCAATAAAAGATTGTATTTCTACATATATATATGTATATGAGTTTTAGTGAAATTAAAACACAAACAAAATAATATTTACCTAAATGAAACAATTCAGCTTTTAGTCTTCATTTAAGGTAGTGATTTAAGATTTAATTTTAGTATACCAAGATTTTTATTATTTAGGACATTAACGTAAATTTTACGTCCGAGAATTAACATTTCAAATGGATATCCTTTTGGATTTAAAAACAAATTTTATTCTATTCCTTTATTAGTCTCAATTTAGATTACGTAATCAAGTCAAAATGTTTTTATACTTTATATATATACACTAGCAGGGTTCCTTGGCGTTGCCCGAAACATTCTTTTGGTTTTATGAAATAAAAATTATTAATTTTTGTTTAATTTAATTTAATTTATATATTTAAATTATTAATATGTATTAGGATTTAATTTAGTTTATATTTTATCAGTTAATCATATATTATTCAATATGAATTACATATTTTTCATTTTTATTTGAATATGTATTAAATATAATGAATAATATCAAAAGATAATTTTAATAAAATTTAAGTTATTTTGATCTCTGAAAACGTGATGCACTAACATTAATTACTGTGCGTTTATTATTTTTATTTGTTGTGGATGCAACACTTCATGGTTGTCTTTATAAGCAAACTGTTTTTTGTTACATATAGTATAGAGTTAATATAAAATTTCGAATATTATATCAACGCAAACTTTATTAAAGTTATAAAAGCTTTTAAAAAATTTAAATTTTACGGACTATAATTAACTTGATTCAGGAAACTTCTTTAGTAAGAAAAAATATTTCTATAAAGTTTAAAGTTAATCGGTAGAACCAGATGGGTAGGATAATAAAATTATGAAGATTTAATTAGACAGTTCCCGAAAACGATTAGAAACGGCTCGGTTGGAAATTTGTTTTTAAAAATCGACCAGGCAGAGCGTGCTAATGAAGCCGAATTTTTTCTGAGTTTGAACGCTGATAATGAAACGATAATAGAAAGACAAAACTTTTTTAAACATGTTTTTTAAATCCATTAAAGCATCCTCAAAAATTGAAAACCATTTTGAAAGAATTTTTTTTACTGACCCGCATGGCGGAAAGGTTTAAGGAATCCTGAGCTTATCAATCCAACGAACTACTTTGAAATGAAACTATGTTTTAACAAGGTTTGAACTTAATGGTTGAAACTGCATAAGTACGATAACGATAAACCTAAAACCTTTAAAGGGCTTAGGTGATGAAACAGGCTGCTAGATCCAAAAATAGTGCGCGGCACCATTTGAGTTCAGAGGAATATTCCTAAAAATTTTAGTTAGAATCGAGTACACTGTGTTTTTTTTTCCTTGCCACTCCTCGAAGGAGCATATGGCATTCACAAAGTCATTTATTACTCATATTTTACTAAGCTACAGTTTCGTGAATCATTAATTTCACTAAACCGTTGATTACTCGGCTGTAGCTATTGTACAAGATTATAGAGACATTTATTTTATTTCTACGCCATCTATTATCTTATGCAAGAATTATAGTTTATAATTATTTCATTATATACCTATTACAATATGTTGTTATTTATAATTTATATACGACATATATACTTATTTTTTAATTTAATTATATTCTGCTAATTATGTATTATAAGAAAAATCTATATTATTTTTTATTAATCTATATGACCCAACCGGGGTTTGAACCCGAGACCTTTCATATGAAAGGCCGGTGTCTTAATAACTACACCATTGACTGGAGTACACTGCGTAGGAATGCATAAATAACAAACAAACAAACACACTTTCTGCTTTATATAATAGATATCAATGTGTTTATATATTCAATGTTTTCACTACATTTTTCTTATAGATATGGTAGAGAAGATGAAGAAGTCATGGGTTTAAGATTTTGTAATGAGGCAATAATGTCTTTATATCAAATTTATCCACGTACTGAAGATCCAAAAAGAGATTCATTAACCCCATTACAGGTGAGTCAACAAAAAAAAACAAAAGAGAAATTTAAAAATAAACTATTTGAATTATTTTAATATTTTTTTTTTTTGAAGAAAAGCAAACAAAATAAAATATATGATAACGTCATTAACAGTTGGTTTTATTTTTCATAAAAATTTATTTTCTTTGGTTTTTATAATACTTAGAATTAAATTATATTAATAAGGTATGCATATATAAATATATATTATGTTTGTATATGTTTTAATTAAATATATATGTATTCACTTTTAATTTGTTCTACAATATTAAAAATCTTTAAAAATATAAGAAAAATAATAAGATTTTAAGCTGGCCACGACGTGTTACGTTCTTATAGAATTCATAGAGTTCGTGTCTGAGAGAAACTGGGAGTCTTATATTTTTCGACTGTCAGAAATGAGACTCTTATATTTTTTTAAGACTTTTCTTGTTAAAAATTAAACTCAACTGGAGTAAATAAAAAATAATATGTCTGATATCGCCATTAGGTGAGAAATAAGGTATTATACCCTGCCTAACCCGAAACGTAAAAAAAAGAATCATAAGATTAAATATTTTTTTTTTTTTACGAGGGTTGGTGGAAAACTCGAAAGTCACCAAGAGGAACTGCACGTGCTTCCTCAGGGTAGTGTTGGACTTTAACCAACCAAAACCACCCCCCTTTTAAAACCAAACTTTAGGATGGAACCTTTAATACGAATGTACCGTTTGGTTTTGGGGATAGGGATGTGGGAAAGATAACTGGGAAATTTGGATTATGGGGGATAGGTAGGAAAATTTTGAGGGACATTTTGAAGAAAGATGTTGATGTTCTTCTTAAACTTAAGTAAATCGTACACATATGAATTACCAATTCTAGGGAACACATGCGATGGTATATGGTTCCACAAACGGGACGTTCGCATGACAAACGAAGTTCCATTAGCTGTATTTCGCCATCTTGATAACTCTACATGGTAGGGATGAGCTTCTGCTGCCCGTCTTGTTTCTCGCTGGAAAACTTTGAGCGGAGGCATTAACTGTTTTAAGTCATTCGAGCAGGTGTTAATCCCTACGAGATATCTATAAAACAAGGTTAGTGACCCAACTGTGCGACTATGACTGAGTGGAGTGAGCATTGAAGTTACACTGGGGTCGGTGATAAGACGAATAGCTCTGTTTTGCACATTATCTAGGTAACCCAGCGCTGTTTGAGGGCCTGCAGTCCAAATGTGTGCATTATACTCCATTTTCGGCCGAATGTACGTTTTATAGATATTGAGAAGATCAGATGCAGAAAAGTAAGTTTTGCAGCGATACAAAAAACCCAAACATTTAGCTGCATCCTTAGCTATACCAAAAATGTGATTTGACCAAGTCAATTTTTGGTTTAACTCGATACCCAACATGTTCAAATCTGTTGAATGCTGCAAAACCTCTCCCTGGAATAATAGGTTGGGAATAGTAGTGGCAATTTTTCGCGAGATCAGACAGCATTGGGTTTTTTTCATGTTGAAATCAACTCTATTGACTTCACCCCATTTTTGAATTTTGGCTAAATCGTTATTTAGCTCACTAATAGTGAAATTTTTTGCTGTTATATTAATCTGGTGATTAGTGTTACAGCGGCTATGAAATTCAAAGGAAGCTACAAGGGTGCTGTCGTCTGCGAAACTATGGATCGGATTGGAGGTTAAAGAAAGTAGGTCATTGATAAATATTAAGAAAAGAGGGGGGGATAAAACTGATCCTTGAGGGACACCAGTATTTATTTTGAATTTGTCAGATGAATATCCATCGACCAGTACACGAATCGTACAATTCGAAAGGAAATCTCCAATCCATTTTAGAAAGACCCTACCTAGACCTATTGCTTTGCATTTTGCCAATAGAGCATCGTGCCAAATTCGATCGAAAGCCTTAGAAATATCAAGAGCCACAACATCAGATTCACCAGAATGATGAAGGCTGATGCTTAGCTTCTCACAAAGGTAAGTCATGAGATCACCGGTTGAACGACGGGCTCTGAACCCGTATTGACGATCATGAAGCAGACCTTTGTGATCCAGGTATTTCAGAAGCTTTTGGTTCACAATTTTCTCCATTACTTTGGAGAGGACCGAAGTTATAGCAATAGGGCGGTAGTTGGAAGAATCGCTTTTATTACCTTTTTTGGGAATTGGGAAAACATGTGCAACCTTCCATTAGGTAGGATGAATACCCGAAGTGAAGGAGAGGTAGAAAAGGTTGCGCAGAGGTTTTGAAATACTGGAGTAGGTATTTTTAAGCACAAATGAATCTATTTTTACAATTTTCCTATATAGGAATCCTATTTTTCTATCCTATTTTCCTATATTTTACAATTTTCATATATATATATATCTGTTTATATAATTTTCCTATTTTTACAATTACGTTTTAAAAATCAATGCTACATTATGTATCAAAGAAAAAAGTAATCAGATGATAGTCTTGCCTATCAAATTAATTTTAAGTAAGAATTTTAATTAAATTTATCATGGGGTCTTTAGTTATCTCAAATATAAACCATTGGAAATAGAGTCCTCTACCATAGAATTATTATGAGCTTATATATCCCAAATTACATTATTTTGTAACCATTATATGATATAGGAAGTATTATTACAAAATCTTGATGTTATTAATACCTATTTAAAATTAATTAATTAAATAACATACACTTTTTGTGAAACAATGTTCATTAATATATATGTATATAACTAAGGCATATATAGGTATATATATATATATATTTATATAAATAAAAAATAAAACATAACATATATTATAATGGAAATTTAATGTTTTTTGTTTGTTTGGAATTTATCCAATAAATTTAATTAATTTGTATATTAAAAAATAATTAATAGAAAATATTTTAAAATTGTCATTAGAAACCTTTAAGAAATAAATTTAAATATATAGACATACATATTAATAAATAGCATTAAAATAAATAATAAGTTCATATTATAAATTATAATAGTACAACTAATTAGTGATTATATTTTTTCTTTGCTCTTCTTTTTTAAAGGATGCTTTAATAAAAAGACTCGGTCTCGGTGCTTATCCTTTTACACTTAGCTTATCTCCACAATCTCCTCCAAGTGTTCAATTAGTTCCAGCCAAAAGATATTATGGTGCACCAATTGGTACAAGTTATGACGTAAGATGTTTTATTGGTAAGTTTTTTTTTATATTAAATAAATGTAATTTTTTTATATTAAAAAAATTAATATTTTAAAGTTATCTTAGTAATGTAAAATAAATTTTGCAATAATTCAGTTTCGCATAACGGTAAATTAAGACACCGTATGGCACAAGTATATATTTATTATAGATACATTTGTAAAGCTCAAAACTTGTGTTATAAAAATTTAAATATATAGTTTTTCAAACTTTGAGGCGCCGTAACTCCGTAACGGGTGGAGCTACAGAAAAAAGTTGTTCCATAAAATCATTTTTTTAAGATATCTACCCGTATTTAAAATTTCATGGCTCTACTTCAAACGATGTAGAATTTTTAAAAAAATTTATGAAAAATGTGGAGATCAAAAAGTTAGTTGTTCGGGAGCTACCCGAAGTTATAGTCCGATCTCAACCAAAAAAAATAGTGAACCTACAAATTGATAAAAAAATATTTTCTGTTAATGTCAATACTCTAGCTTTCTTAGTTTTTGAATTATCGTACGGACGGACAGACGGACGGACAAAGCTTAATCGACGCATAATTTGATTCTGGTCCGATCCATACCATTGAAGATATATCTAGCTTGCTTATTTCGAGGTGTTACAAACGGAGGAATTGTTGGTAAGGAAATTGAATCAAAATACAAAAAAAAATATAGAAACAAAAATAAAAATTTATTTTATAGTGTGAATTTATAACACAGAAGTAGTAAATCTTTTTTATTAAAATTATTATCCTTTTATTTTAATAGTTGAAGCAACAAAATTTTATTCTGATTCAGAAAAAAGGCGGAAAGTTGACGTACTCTGATAAATAAATATATAAGTCTAAGAAAATATTTGATTCCCGATAATTTAATTAATTAATATTAAATTACAAATTTATTATTTAAACACCAATATTTAAAATTAAATTTATGGTTTATATTTTATAATTATATATATGTACCTACTTAGTACTTACATATAATTAGGGAATATAGAATATACATGTTATTTTTTTAAAAATAACTTCAGGTCGTAGGTTGGTAATTTATTAAATTTTATGATATTACCCTAAAAATATAATAAATAAAACTCTAAGTGATTTTTATATTATTTGATCATATAATTTGCAGCATTTCTTTTGTTTAATAGATTTTTTTTTAAATCGAAAAAATATATGTAGTAATGAATAGTCATTGTTAAAGAAACGAGGAAGAAGACAGTTGCCATTGTCAACTCTTAGGTACCCATACGAACCGATTAGTATTTTCATAGTCTGTCAGTCTGCTTATAATGTTATTTTTTTAATTTTTCAGTATTTTAAAATAATTTGGGTGAATTTTATAATTTTTAGAACTCGGAATTGTATTACAAAATACCAAATATATGTATTAATATGCATATGTATTCATACATATATCTATATTATTATATATCGCCATATTCCATTATTTTTTGAAAAATATTTCATTCATAGAATAATTATTCTTGTAAATACAACAAAATACGTATATACGCCGCTATATAATATCAATATTCTTATTATCTATACATCATTCATTCATCAGTGACATTTACGATATGTAAATAAACATGATATTATAATATTAGTATATACACCAATATTATATGAATATAAATTCTTCAAGTAACTTTAAATTTTTTATTTACTCAAATTTTTTTATACTACGTATCATTCATCTTCGACAATTTTAAATTATCGAATAAAACAAAAACACGTTAAAGAAATTTGTTAGAAAATTGAGAAAAAATCAAGTCACACTTTCTTCAATTTTAAGGTAACCCTCTATTATTAAAAAAGTTGCTAACAGAAATAAAAGTATAATGTTGAAGCTTAAATTTTTATGTATTACTTCAAAAAAACTGGTGAGGCTACAGAAAAAATAGGGAACCTACAAATTGATACCAAAATATTTTGTGTAAATTTCAATACTCTAGCTTTCTTAGTTTTCGAGTTAGCGTGCTGACGGACGGACGGATGGACAAAGCTTAATCGACTCAGAATTTGATATAGCTTTGAAGGTATATCTAGCTCGCTTATTTGGTGTTACAAAAGGACGAGTAATTTTATTATACCCGATACTTATCGTACTGGTATAAAAAGGAAGAATAAATTTGAGCCTAATATTAAATTGCTGAAAAGGAAAGAGAAACCATGCTATGAATTTGAATAAACAAAAAATTAAAAAAAAAAAAAATAAAAATTTAAATTTAAATTATTATTAATGAACTTTAAATTTAAGAAAACAAAAATTATCGTTACCATTATGATTTTTATCACTACTTTATTAGCTTTAGAAAATTTTAGATTTATTTTTTAAAATATGTATAAATGTTTATCTATGTCCAATCCAATTAATTTTTATCAATGGCCAGTGGCCAATCTTCTCTTGCCAACTTTCGAAACGAAACGTCTCCAGTTAAAATCATGATCTCGTCTTATTCAAATAAGTAATACATTTAACTAAAATTAATAACATAGTATTATAATAATTTCCTATAGAGAATTAGGTCTCGAAATTTTGTTATAACAAGTTATTAATAACTAGGAAAAATAAAAATTATAATAATAATAATATATAAATTTCTATTACTTTAAACGAGGTATAAGATTTCTATTGATATTTTAAAATAGATTTTATTTTCTTAAAAATATTTTGGATCTGAAATAAAGTTAAAGTATTATAATATGAAACCTAATAATTAATTTAAATTATTTAAATAAAATTTTGTTTATGAGATTAATTTTCTTTCAAAATATATCCAGAAAAAGATTATGAATAAATTTAATTTTAAGTATTTCTTTTGTAAATGTAACAGAAAGTGTCTCAGTTTATTTGTTTGTAAACTATGTATTGCTACATAATGTAACAGATTATTAGAGGTATTACATAAGGTAACAGATTATTAGGGGTACAGAAATGTATTTGTTTAGGCCCGTCGATTAGGCAAAATATTTTTACTTGTGATTTCCAAGTTTCTAATTTTGCAAGAGTATTATAAAGAGAGCTCATGAGTCATGACAAAGTTCTGTTAAACCATTCTAGTGTATAAGAACATCAAAAAATGTTCGGAGTAAAAGTATTACTCTTTGTTTAAAAAATTTATGGCAATAATTTGGTTACGATCCAACCCGTCGTTTCGCCAAAAAAATTTTCTTTTCGATTTTGTGTGTTCTATTTTACGCGTCTTGAAGAAAGACTGCGACAAAATTTTATTCAGTTCGGTTAACAGGTTTCAGAACTTAAAGCTGCTAAAATATTTTTACTGTTTTCGTTGTCATGTTTTCACATCGCGCCTGTTTTATTTCAAATTTTGCAGAAATTTTATCTTTTCCGAAAAGCCTATGTTTTTGGGTTCAAATTTTACAGGTCTTTAATGGCCAAAAAAGAACATCCATAACAAATTTTTATTCTATTAGGTTAACCAAGTCTTGTCGGTGAAACATATTTTTGTCTTTAAAGTTTAAATTTTCTTTTATAAATCAAACAAAGTACGAACTCAAAACTAATCCGCACAACGCTTGTTACTGCTGTTAGTATATATAGGATAAAATGTAAATTTGTATTGTGTCTTTTAATCAAAATACTTTATATTAAAGTTGCAAACAATTAAATATTATATTAATTTGTTTTAAGAAATGAAAAGATTTTATTATTAAAGTACATATTGTTTTTATTTATCATTCATAAATCTAAAGATATGTAATAATGTAATGTGTGGCTTCTGAGAATTTTAATTTAGAAATTATGTTTTATGTACAATATTTTATTTTTAAATTAAAA
Source organism: Poecilobothrus nobilitatus (assembly GCA_947095535.1). Classification (NCBI taxonomy): domain Eukaryota; kingdom Metazoa; phylum Arthropoda; class Insecta; order Diptera; family Dolichopodidae; genus Poecilobothrus; species Poecilobothrus nobilitatus. Next base: position 94,787,866 of record OX352773.1, read on the forward strand.
TAAAAAAAAAATAATTTCTTTTTTGTTTACTTCTGGGATTTTTTTAAATTTATCTTACTTATATTTAATTTAGCATAAAATCTTCAACATTAAATTCATTTGGTGATATACATACACAACAAAATTTAACAAATATAGGTGAAGACAGGTATTTAGATCCTAGAGACCAATAAACTATGAAATAATAATAATGTTTTTCTTTTTATCAAATTACTCTATATCAAATAGGAAAAAGGAAATTTTTTTCGTCCTTTTAATTCATTACGATAATTATTTTCAAAGGATTTTTTTTTTGTTTCTTTGAGTTGGAACTGAAGTATTCTTTATCATGTTCAACTTCTAAAAAAAATTATAAAACTTTTTTATTTTATTATTTAAAACTTCGAACAAAAATTTAAACAGAATCAAGAAAAAACTATTTTTTCTAAAATTTAACATCTAAAAATGTTTTTTTCTGAGTTGGCATATATTAGAAAACATAAAATATATAAGACTTTACGGCAACGATGAAAATACATTTTTTGTTTTGTGTTTCAGAAAAAATCCGTGTCTTTGATTTGATTCCGGATGAGTGCTAATATAATGAGAGCACAATCTTAAAATAGAATCTTATAAAAGAAACAACTATAACTTTGTAAAATAGCTAGTTTGTTTAACAACTTTTTACAAAACATTGTATTGAATGGAAAACTAGATTTTTAAAAATTAAAAATGAATGTCAGCATTTTTTGTTTGACGTGGCCGAATTCTTAACCGGAATATAACGTTAAAAGAAGGAAAAAGAGATAATTTATAATGACAATGTCAAAATCCCAAAATTGAAGCAGCAGAAAATAATAAAGTAAAAAAGGGTTTTTGATTTTCTTGTTTTTTTTTCTTTTCTGTCTTACCTTTCTTCTGATATAAATATAGAAAACATTTCTTTTTTTCTTTATTTAATTTTTCTTTTTGGTCTTTTGGACATTCATAAAAAATGACAGGTTATTGGTTTAAGTACTAAAAAAAAGTAGTCAAACTTTTAAGTTACGAGTTATCGTTTTTTTCTGTATCCGGCTTGAACTTTAAAGTATTTGAAGGATTCTTTAAAAGTGAAAAGAAAGCAAATGCTTTTGTGTTATGATTTTTTTGTTTATTAAAAAAGAAGACCTTGTTAGGAACTTAAGTTTATTTACAGTTACAAACCATTTTTATTTAAAAAAAAAGGTCAGAATTAAGAATGAAATAAAAAAAAGTTTTGAATGAATAAAAAAGTTTTTTTAATTCAGAAATGCTTTCAACATTTTTGTGGTCATTTTTTATAGTGATTTAAAAAACAAAAAAAGTTCTTAGAAAAATGAGAAATATGTAATTTTTTTATTCATAAAAGAAAAAGGAGAAAAATTTTCTTTAATATAATATAAAATAAAAAGCAGGAGATTTTCCATGACCATAATAATTGAGGGTATTTATTTAAATTAAAATTATAAGTTACATTATATAAAAATTTTTTCAAAATAAGTTTTGAGAAGCCCCTTTATTTTAGAAGAGATTATTATTAAAAATTGAAACACTGTTTAATTAGAATAACGCAAAATATATGATGTATATCTTTTATAGTAAATTATTTTTAATTATAACCGGAGTAAGACTTAATAGTAATGATAAACTGTTTAGTAAACTATATTCGTGTGGCTTATTCTTATAGTCCACTTAACCGTTAACAGCTTTGATTTGGCTTGTTGAGCTGTCTTATCTTATTGCTATCTACTATCTTAAATTTTGAAAAAAAACTGTATCTCTTCAAATCAAAATCGTATTTTCTCTTTATTTAAATTATCACAAAAATTTCACTATATTCTTGATTTGAAAATCATCTGCCAGACAAACAGCATATCACAAAATAAGATCGAAATATAATTCCAAAACCGTAATTAAAGATATACTTTGTAATTCGATATCAGTTAAAATTTCAAACCATATATTTATAATAATCATATTATAATTTAATTATTTTTATCCAAGGCTTACCGTTAATTAAATTTTATTTAGTCTTTTTGATCATATATAATTAGTTGATGACGTATAAAGTATATAAAAGTATATAAAAGTGTGTAATATATAGATTCCAACATAATTAGTTACAAAATTACTTTCACAATCTCTTAATAGTCTAATTATTTAATTACAGATCATATGCATAAAAATTCCCAAATACAATACCACAAAATAATTGAAAAAACTGTGTTTTTTTCTTAAATATCAGAGACTCTCCATCCAATAAAAACTTTTTTCAAAATCACCAATGTTGTAAATTAATCTCTTGATTACTAAAACCAAACAAAAAAAATAATTGACTATTATTTTACACCCTTAACGTTTTTGAGTTTAACGTGCAGAATTATTATTATAGATAAGTGCTTACATATATAAAAACAACATACAAACATATATAAAAAAAAAGAAATTAAAAGTAGTATTTTAATAGTAATAAAAATAAAATTTAAAAAATTTGTTAAATTTTAGTATATAAGATAAATAACAAATAAAAATTGGGAATTATATCTGTAGGGATTTTTTGGGAATTGTATCTGTGCATGTGTAGGATACAGATAATGTTGCGTTTAATAGAGTTAGTTCTGAAGTTAGAAACATATTGCTTTTAAAAGAGATGAACTACTTATGACAAAAATTTTAATTCCAATAATTAAAAAGTGTAAGCAGTTAATCGACTTGCTAATCTAATACTATCGTATATCTTAGTATACAATTAGAGAAATTAAAAGAAAGCATTCCTAACTGCTAGTATTTTTTACAAAATTTTTGTTTTAAATCGCTTAATACTTTCTGTCTGTCTTCTGTTTTAATACTTTCTGTCTGCTTATTTACGAAATGTCTGAATCGTTTATGGAGCAAAATGGGGCAATTTTTTTATGTAGTCCCATTTCCCCTGTTATAGAATTACATCCCTGCTAAGTTTAAAAAGCCTAATTTTGAAATACATATTTCCATCTCAAGTTTGCTTAAATGTTTTTTCAATTTAAAAACGTGAAACGACAGAAAATTTTTTTAGCTTTATAGAATAGCTCAATATAAAAATTATCTATATAAATTATAAATTTTGCAATTTACTTTTTATTTTAAACTTACAGTTAATTGAATTTTTACCAGATTTTGGATCTTCCGTTACTCAAGAACACTTTTAGTCAGAATTTTGAAATTTTGAGAGTAAAATAATTTTTGAGAATACGCAAGGTTACCCGAAAACAAATATTTATACTTCTCGTGATTGAAGAGCAATTAGAGGTCAAAAATCGAAAATTTGCTATTTTTAGACATCTGTAACTTGGATAGCTGTATAAATTTGTCAAAAGCAAGAAATAAAGCTTCAATATTATATTTTGACATGCATTAACGGAGCATTTTCTTAAATCAGAAGAATTTTTTACAATTTTTTCTTACAAAAAAAATTAAAAATTTTGGTAAATATGCGCCATAAAAACATGTGGAATTATATACTGTCTTATTGTTTATTTTAGAGTGGATTTTTCTCAAGATTTGTAAAAAAATACATTATATAGTTTAATTATGATATAAAATTTCTTTACACATAGAAAAGCATTAAAATACTTTTGTATTTATTCGTGCCCTTTGTGATCAACAGTGTCTCCATCATATGTCCTCCTGCTTTTCAATTTCGTTCGTCTATTCATCTATGTATATGTATGTATGCCATTTTATTCAATTCGATTTTTATTATCTGTTAACTTTGTGCTGCAAAACAATACAAATAAAAATATAAGATAAAAAGGATATAAAGAATAGCTTTTATTACAAATAGTGTGTTATTTCAAATAAAATTTGAAAATAAAAATATAAAACAGAAAGACAAACGAAAGCTATAATGAATTGTGAAATTATTGTATACTAGATATAAAATATAAAAAAAATTAGCTAAAGGATATTTTTACCTTTTATAATTTAAAAGACTATAATATACTAAAGTGTTTTGTTTCAAAAGTTTTTATTTTCCTTTCAAAATTCACCAAGACTTGTGTTTTATAAAAATAAATTGGATAAATACAAAATAATTAAAAATAATAATCATTAAAATTTTAATTAAATTTATTATAAAACCAGATAATAAGTCATAAGTAGGAGTACCTCGCTGTTTACCAATTTTATAAGTTTTGTAAGTTTTGTTTTTAATTATTATTTTTTGCAACCTCCTAATTAACGAAATTGAAAATTGAACATTATTTGAATTTCGATAATTTTTTAGTAAAACCTCTACATTTATAATTTTTATGAGAATTTTTATAAAAGTATCAAATAGTCGACCCATCTCAAATTTAGAATTTTTATTTTTTTTTTTAGGAAGTTATATTAACGTAGATGCTCTGAAAACTGGGGTTTTCTTTTAATTATCTTGTATAATAAATTCATTAAATGGACAGTATGGGCGGTTAAGAGTTTAAAGGATTAACATCTAACACAATTTAACATTAATAATCGCTTAGATCTAATATTCACCTAATAATTATGCTACATTTTCTTTGTAGATAACTTAAAAACGGGTTTGTGTCATAATCTTATACACAAAAATCTTATGCGACCAAATCCTGCATACAAAATCTTAGATTTAGATTTATTGGCGAAATATATGTTTTGTTTTTGTTTTCCTTTGTTTTCCTTCTTTTTGTTTTTTTTTTTTCCGAAGTTTATGTTTCTATACAATATATGCTATTGCTATACATATAGTTATGAATATGAATGATATACATTATACAAATGTATTTATAGAGCTACGTAGTGTTAGGTATCTATAACTATACGTATTTTTTGTTTTATTTTATTTTTTTTTTTTTTTATGTTTCTATACGATATATTATACGGTTGCTATGCATATAGTTTGAAATTTGAATATAATGATATAAAAATGTACATATGTATGCATATAGCTACATAGTGTTAGGTATCTATAATAGCTATGATGGCTATACGTATTTTTGTTTTATTTTTTTTTGTTTTTTATGCTTCTTTACAATATACCCTATTGCTATACATACAGTTTAAATATGAATGGTATAGATATGTATTTATATATGTATGTAGCTATGTAATGTAAAGTATTTATCTACATATTTTTTGTTTTGTTATGTTTCTTTTTTATTTTTTTCTGTTGTGTAAAGAATGAATGTGAATATAATATGTAAGTACTAGGTATATGATGTAACACATTGAAAATTGTATGAGGTTTTATGAGTTACAGACAAATTGTGTATGAAAGTACATTTTGTAAAAATAAAAGCTAAAAATTGTGGGCATTGTACCTACATATAGGTATAAAAAATTTGCTATTATTAGAATGAGTATTCGTTTTTATTCTAATATAAATTCGTCGCTTCCATTGAAGTAATATTATAACTATGAAAAAAAAGATTTGTATTTTTTTTTACTTTAAAAATTTGATGAATTGAATGTAACTTTGAAAATTTAGACAAATTGTGTATGTTGTGTACATTGTATATATATAGAAATTTGCTATTATTAGAATGAGTATTCGTTATTCTTTGAAAATTTTTTTAAAAATAAAATTTAAGTGTAGATTTTCAAAATTTGTAAATTTTATTTAAAATATTTAAATTTGTTAAAAATTTAATTATAAATTATATCAAATTAAGGTATTAGGTAGCTATATTAGAAATTTTATATACCTACAAATATTATAATAAGTTTATTAAAAGTGTCCGAAGCTAAGAAAGTTGATAAGCGAATACAGGTAAGCTAAAGAAAATTTTTTTTGTTTTAAAATGGGTAGTCATAGACTTAAATCAGAAGAAATTCGTAAAATATCACTTCTTCACTATCTCCCTTAAGGAAAAAAAATAAATAAAAAAAAAAAATTCATTATCTTATCTTATTGACTCTATGTACAAGGAATTTAGATATTAATTGAAATATATGGCAAAATTCAAAGTATACTAGAAAATATTTTTAATAAAATTTCAAACTTACTTGTTTTATTAGTTTCTAAGAAACTTTACAATTTTACAATTTAAATTTAAAATTATATTCTACATACACACATATATGCACTACTATTAATTTTTTAAATATACTAATTCTAATTTCATTCTTTATAATATGGTGTAGTTCATTGCTGAACTCCTTTATACATTAGTGAACTTTGTGCGCTGGATTTTTTGTATAGTGGTAGTCTAAATTCTCTTCCGTAAGTAATAATAACCACCAATATATTCAATGTGGTTCTTCATATAACTGGGTAGTAAATTATGTTTTAGTTTAAACATGAGGGTCTGTATGTTGAACTTTAATTTGTTTCTAACATCCATCCATTTCAATGTATTTAACATATCTTTGATGTGGGTTCTGATAGCGCATTTTAAAATGATTCTCATAGCTCAATTTTGCAAAACTTGAAATCTGTTTATTTACGTTTCGTTACTTAAGAATAAAATTGAAGAACAATATTTTAAATGTGACAGTATAAGTGTTAACGCGATATTTGGGGGCCTGCAGACAAAATATATGCATTATACTCCATTTTCAGCCTAATGTACGTTTTATACCGTACATTGCTATAACTATATTATACTCCATTTTCAGCCTAATGTACGTTTTATAGATATTAAGAAGATCAGATGCAGAAAAGTAGGTTTTACAGCAATACAAAAAACTCAAACATTTAGCTGCATCTTTAGCTATACCAAAAATGTGATTTGACCAAGTCAATTTTTAGTTTAACTCGATACTCAGCATGTTTAAATCTTTTGAATGCTGCAAAACTTATCCCTGAAATAGTAGGTTGGGATCAATAGTGGCAATTTTCCACGAAATCAAACAGCATTGCGTTTTTTTTTTGTGTTGAAATCAACTCTGTTAACTTCACCCCATTTTTGGATTTTTGCAAAACTTTTTACTGTTGTATTAACCTGGTGATTAATGTTACAGCGGCTATTAGTCTCATAGGAAGCTACAAGGGTGCTGTAGTTTCAGAAACTATGGATCGGATTGGAGGTTAATGAAAGTAGGTCATTGATAAATATTAAGAACAGATTGGGGGATAAAATTGATCCTTGATACCAGCATTTATTTTGAATTTGTCAGATGAGTATCCATCGACCAATACACGAATCGTACGATTCGAAAGTAAATCTCCAATCCATTTTAGAAAGACCCTACCTAGACGTAATGCTTTGCATTTTGCCAACAGAGCATGGGGGTTACAATTGCAGTTTTTAGTTTTCTTGGAAATATTTGTGAATGAAGGGCTTTGTTAATGAATTTCACAAGAAGCGGAACCAAACGTGTGGAAAATTTTTGTATAAATCTTGTTGAAATATTGTCAAATCCCGTAGCAGCAGAGTTATGAGATTTTAATAACTTAATTTATTTCTTCGGCGTTTGTTGGATCTAATTTGAAGTTATTGTAGATATTTCTATGGAATTGGTTCATATACATTATATCCATACTATTTGCAGGTACATTTATCTCATTAATTACCTTTATGAAATATTCATTGAAAGCCTGTGAAATTTCGTTTTCTAAAATATGCTGATTGTAGTGAATCATATTAATTTTATTGCTAGATTGAGACTTACTTGTGTTAAACATTTCTTTTTTGTAGCAATCCCAGAGTTTTTTATTATTTGAATAACTTTTCGTGATTTCATTTGAAGAATATTTTTTTTTGAATCATTTACGAGTCTTTTAATATTTGATTTATATTTATTGAATAACTCTTGAATACGTTTGTCCCTAGGAAACTTTTTCGTATATTTAAAGAAAGAATTAATCCCTAACTCTCATTTTATTGATTCATGGATTTCTTCGATAATGCATGTTTTCTTCTTTTTGCTATTTTTGATAGAAATACGTTGAGTATTCGCATTAACAGTTTCTGTTAATTTATCAATTATGCACTCACAATGCATGATGTATAATTGAATAGAATTTATTTTATTTATACAATTTTTGGTATCTCAATTAGTACATGAGATAATCACTTGTCAATTTGTTCCATATCCACTTTTTTTTCGATTTATATGTACTTAATTGTGCCATATACCAAATTTTTGGATGTGGTACACAATATATATAGATTTTTGAAAAAAATTTGGTTTGTGCTTATTTGGTCCATGTAATTTAGTAATTAACATGGATACAATACTTATGATTATTGGTTTGGAATTATAATGTTCCATGAACATAGATATTTTGAACACAAAGTTTGCGTATGTTACAAAAAAAATTATAACTTATTGATGCAGGTTTGTTCGTTTGTACGTATATACGTGGAACAAATAAAATTGAAATTTTTTTGTGTAAGTTTGTTCCACGTACATAGCAACGTTAGATGAAGTAATTTGTATTCTTTTAGTAATTAGTATGCTTCAAACAGTCTTGGTGTGGGGAAGTCAATATTATTTTTATTTCAAAAGCTATGGTATCTGTTTCCGTTTGTTCTAATGAATCACCTACACAAGTTTTTGAATATTTTGTAATCTTTGAAGGTATTCTTTTATTTTTGATTTTTAAATTTTGATTTTCATTGTTAATGTTTAATTTTAATTTTTAAGTTTTAATTTGTTATTTTAATTTTAATTTTGAAATGCCTTTTTTAATATTAAATTTTTTTCTTTTTTTAATAGTAAAACATAATTGTATCTTTTTTATTAAATATTGTTTTTCTAATTAACTATGAATTATTATATTATGAATTATAAATTTGGTATTTGAAGTAATTAAACTAATAAAATTAATAAAAATAATAATAACTTTAATCCTGAATATATATCAGAAACAGAACTAAGACACTTACCGTCTAATTCTAGTTTTACTAGTAAATTTCTTTGACTAAATATTTTGGTGCTGATTGAATATTTAAAAAAAAATATTTTTAATTGCAGATTCTGAAAATTCATCTCCAACATCTAACTTGTCAAAAAACAGGCAAATTAATTGTGATCTTTGGCATCGTAATATAAAAAAAAAGGGTACGGGAGTCAGGAAAAGCTTACATGAACTATAAAAAACATAGAAATCAACGGTCCTCTACATTTAATTAGACTTTTAAAAAATAAAACTTCACATTTTACAAATGACAAATTCAGATTTTAAAAATTAATCTGTTTTTTCAACAAAATTAAACTTCTCTAAAGTGCCATTTTTCAAAATAAAAATGCTTTTATATCAAAAGGACGATCCGGGAATTTTTTCATTAAATATAAAACTTCATTTCGGGAAACTGAATATAAAATTATCGCTTTAAACATAAATCAAACAAGGAAAAATTTGTCAACGTCCAAAAATTTAAAATGTTTAGAACCACAGTCACTGTCAAAAAAAAAAATTAAGGAAATCAAAGATCTCTTTCCTTTCATTCTTCGAGAAGACCAGTCTTATTATTAGACCGTGCATTATTAAAAATTAAATAATATTTATGACCTAACAATTTATTGAATTTTAAAAAAAATGGATTAAATATTTTTTATTTTGTTTTTTTTATGCTATGAAAAGCTGTGATTTTGTTTTTATGTAAGGTTAAATTTAGAAAAAAAAATGAATTAAATATTAATAAATTGCTTTAACCAAATATGGTGTTTTATGTATATAATATATTATCTGTCAGATTATGTCCATAAAAATAACAACTACATAATATATAAAATTAATATATAAATAATTTTTAATAAAATTAACATATAAAATTAATATTTGCCCAGTTATTTTTAACTAGGGAAAATTAAATCATAATAATATTTATTATTATATTGAATCGAGTCATACTCAAACTTAATTTGTGACATGTACATATATAATCACACTGACTAAAAGACTAACTAATATCAACGATTGAAATCAGAGCTGGTTTGTTCCATCTATTGGTCCACGTTATACAAGACGAACAAATCGATAAAAAAATATAGATATGGAACAATTTGACTTTAGTCTTTTTTCTTTTAATTTCAAATATTTTTTTAATTTAGTTCTAGGCAGAATTTAATTGTTATGTAATTTTGATCTAAAAGAACTATATATAGTTTACTGTTAATTTCAAAAAATTCTATCGAGTCGTTTTTTATGTAATAGCACTTCATACTTCAATATCGACTTACTCGAAAACTAGTTTTTATCAAATGTCTCAAACTAAAACTTTGGCGACGATATGCATTTTTGCATGATTTTAATATCGCAAGTGAAATCTTAAATCTGAAATTTTGCTAAAATTTTAATTTTATATTTTGTATTTAATAATTATTTATATTTGATTATATATTTACTATATTTTAAATATTTAATTAAATATTGCTCCAATGTCTAGTGCTCTTGATTGAGTTGAGGTATTATTTTTTTGTGCTTATATGATGTGATGTATTAAGAAACCTGAAAAATTTGATTATTAGTTTCACCCTAGCCCGTCCATCCGTTATGTGTGTAAACAAAATTTTACAAGATTTCGCTTCCTTAACTTCGGCATGCTTTTAGTTAGAACCCTTAAATTTTGATTGCAATGAATAAGAAGATTTACAAATTACAAGAGATACAAGTTTGTACTATTCCAACACAATAATTATTTTGCTTTTGGTGAAATTTTAATTCAAGGCATTCGTCTGTTGGTAACATCTCTTCTATTATAAATGGGCAACATCTGGAAATATTCAACATTCAAAATATTCAACAAATTTCTAATGCGATTATTTTTTCCCCATTATATCCCACTTGTTTTCGCACTCCTTCAGGCTCTTTTATCTACAAATTTTTAATAGCAAGTTTCTTTTGACTTTTTTCTGCATTAGTAATCTTCATTCATTTTCGGATCACGACGCTATTCAAGTGTTATCAGGGGAAACTTTTCAATGATTCTGATCTCCCTTAATTTTGTTATTAAAAAATACAATCACACAAATCCAAATCGTTTCAATACATTCATTGAAAATCGAATTAATCAAATTATTGTTTGAAGTGTATATTTCTGAAAGTTTTAACAATATTTTATATAAAGCAATATAAAATAGCAATATACAATATTTTATATAAAATCCTTAAGCATGCTAATGTTAATGTTAGACGAGAATTTCTCTCTTTTGCCATTTCTCATGATCTGAACAATTATTACAGAAATGTTTTAGTGAACACTAATACTACTAGAGATGCCTTTACAGTTAAATTTCATACTGAATATAAGAAAAATTCAAACTGCCAAACATTATTTTTGAAAATCATGGAAAAACTAATGAATTAATTGGCTTTGAAAACATAGTTAATGCGTTTTCTAATCACTCCCCCATAAACCATTAGTTATCAACTAATTTGAACTCAGTATAGTCTCATTCAGTCAAACTTTACATGGATTCCCTCACAAATCTTTCATCTGTCATATAAGTCGATGGAATTATTACGTCGGTCATTAATAATGACAACGAACTTGTAGACATTAAAAATTCTCTCAAAGATGCTAAAAGAAACTTATTAACATCTGTAGACGAAATATACAATGTTATTTTGAAAAGCGCTAATAAAATATCGACAGGAAGAGATGGTACACCATAATTATTTGATTAAAATTTTCACATTTTTTTCCTATATTATTTAATTTATATTTATATGATTTGCCAAATGACATAAGCTCTGCAACTATACAATATGCTGATGACAGATCAATTGTTTTCATGCACACGTTAACTTTGCTCAGAATTAAATTAATGCATATATTGTCATGTTATAATTATTTTAAGAAATGGAAATATTGATTTAATGAAAATAAAATTATGCTCGTAATGGAGTGATTACGAAATGAATCATTAAGTTTAATTTTATTCTTTTTTTGTTTGATTTTAATTTATCAAGAAATGTTTTTAGAAGCTATTTCAATGCAGTTTTACTTTTCTTAATATTTTATAATACTCTTTATTAAAATTGTTTGCTTTTAAAATGTAAAGTAAACTTAATTTTTAAAATGTCAAAGTAAAGCTTGGTTTTGCACTGTAAATAATTCATGTAGTCTGTAGAAATTACTTCGTAGAAGAAATAAATAAATAAAAAAATGAAATAAAATAAAAATTGAAATGATTAATTTTCTTGGTTCCATACGCGATACAAATTATAAATTAAGAAGAAATTGTAAAGAGATAAAGATCTCAATTAACAGACATTACATTACATAATACATTACAACTAAAGATAGAGTTCTTGTTTTATTAATATTACATAATTCAGATTTTTATTTTTTTTCCATTATAATTTAATTCATCAAATTTATTTAGTTGAGGATTGTGCAGTTTACGTTGACCACGCTTAGGCCGAAACCAGTATGTGTGAACTGTGCTTCGCGACGTCACTTTTTCAAAAGTATATATTCTTAATGGCGCTTCTCGTCATTTAAGCAAAATAACCTCTACTAATTTAAAAACATTTTGTTTTATTCAATAACAATAATAAGCAATGAAATCGAAAATATACATACATATGTGCATTCACTCATACATCCATTTACATTATTATGTAATGTACCTACATAATTTTTTTTTCATTCAAGAATATTAGATTAGAAGTAAAAAATAATAAAAACTGTAAACAAATACAAAACAAACATAAGATTAATATTTAATCTGCTAATAAAAGTTTTACCGTTTTAATTTTATGTCATCAACAAAAGAATAATATGCATAGTACATATGTATGTATATAAATTTTTTGAGATATTTCATATAAATTGATATGGAGTGTTATGTAGGAAATTTGGACTTAAAAAAAAATTAAATAAAAGTTAAAGTTAGTCGGATCAAAAAATGTTCTATAGCAAAGTTGTTGCTCTTTACTTGTGCAACAACTTTTTCTTAACAATTTTCTCATAAAATTTTTCTGTTACGAAATATTCGTAAAAAACTTAAAAAGTACACTAGTAAACTACCACTTGCGGTTGTCCGATTTGCTTCCAAAGCTTATCAATCCGAGATATTTACGTCAAAACCTTAAATATGAAATTGCAAAAAATTCCGCTCAGTCTTTTAAGCTGTACACGTGCCCACAAACGTACCCACACACACACACGACGGCAAACAGACATAATGCTAACAAAAGTTTTTACAGCCTTCTCCACACCGGAGTAGTGCATATTTGCCAAAATCTCGGGTACAAATTTTTAGTATGAAAACAATACCTACCTTATACTAGCTTATACATTAATGTATGCGGTCGGTAAAAAAAAGATGAAAAATGAAAATTTTTCGGGTAGGTATATAAAATTTTGATAGTTTGAAAAAAATTTCACAGATAGAATTTTTGTTTTTTGTTATAATTGTCATAACCAATAATATTAAATTTTGTAAACAATTGTTTGTTTTGAAATGAAATCTAATTCTAAAATAATTTTATTGTAAAAAAAAACTGAATTTCAAAATATTTTTTGACGGATATGAGAAAAATTTAAATTTTTTTAGCTAGGTAGAAAAGTATCGGGAAAAAATCGTATTTTTTCTTGGTTTGTGTTTTGGACTAAATATTTTTGAGCGCTACTTGAGAAAAAATTGATTAAAAAGCTTTTGCCGAGAAAAAGTTTGACATTAAATCTCATATAAAATTACATTTTTTGAGCTAAGATATACCTGAGTAGGTACTATACTTTAACGACGAAAAGATATTTAGAAATATTCTTGTCTTTTTTTGTTTTATTTATATATAAACCGTTATATGTCTTAATCTGTTGATTATATATATTTATATGATTTTTAAAATAGAAGGATAATATTCTTAAGATTATTTTAACATTTATTTGGTGGACATAGGTGTTACCGTTTATGAGATATAGGTATGAGTTCAAAATTGGCAATATTGAAAAAAAAAAAAATCTTTCATATCTTTTGTTAAAAACAAGATATATCAATATTTTATCCAAAAAGCCTCCAATTATTGTATATCGTCAAAAAGTCTCTATCCCATATAAAGTTTACCCATACGTACTTGATACATATCTCTCATATTTTGGAGGATATAAGCGTTTATGTCTAAAACAAAGTTTGTACTTTTTGTATGTACTTCTTTTATACTTTTCTACATAATGCACTCTAAAATACACATAATAGTTCCGAATCTTACATATACCAATATATAAATATTCTGGAAAAAGCGTATAACCGTGCTTTTGAATTCAACTCTAAAGTCGTTTTACATATACATATTTTAGCAACAAACGGGGAAGAATACAGTTGCTCTTGTCAACTCTTAAATACCCGTAGAAACCCTTTAACCCTCTACATATAGTATAATTTTTTTAACTCTTCATTATTTTTAAATAAATGTAAAAATTGTACATAGATGCTGTAGTTACCTCAAGCCTGAGTCCAAAAATTCTAAGCTTTGTCTTATTTAATCTTATAAATTATATATAAATTATATTAGGTATGTATATAAAATTAAAGTACAATTTATTAATGAGTTGTGATGGTATATGAATTGTAAATGAATTGTAATTTAAAAGTCAAAAAATTTATTTTTATTTTTATTTGCATATTATTTAACATTAATTATCAAAAATAAAAAACATATGCATAGGTACATAACCAAACAAAAAATTAATCTTTCCCAACGCAAATTCGAACCTATCCAAACAAAATCATTTAATACTAAGCGGCAAACTTAATTTTATACTTACTACAATGTAGCAAATTGTTATATAATAGGTGGGAATCTTCCAAAGACACAAAGAATTTCCCCCTTGGTAGTATCAGATTCTTACTGACTAAACCCACCTCCCCCTTTGCCAATATAATGGGATGAAACCCTTACCTGCGAACGCAGTATATTGGCTAGGGAGTAGGGATAGGAAAGAATAGGAATTGGATACGGAAACATTGAATTGGGAGTGCGACTGTAAGGAAACAATGAATCCGCATTATTATTACTATTTTGCTAACAGTGACTAAAGCCGTCACAACAGTTACAACATGTAGTAGTAGTATAAAGTACTACATTAGGTAATTATTGAAGGCAACCCCCACTGTCACTGTAGCGGCTGTTATTATTGATATTAGTATTCTTATTAATATTATTATTATTTTACTACAGAGTCAGCGCCATCAGTGGATTACAACTTGCAGCAGTATATAATACCTTACTTGCATGATATAACCAGAGATAGCACCACTGTAGTAGCTATTATTATTATTACTATTATAATTATTATTATATTTACTATTATATTATTATTATTATTGTTATTATTGTTATTATTTTACTACAGAGTCAGCGCCATCCGTGGATTACAATGTGCAGCAGTATATAACACCTTACTTGCATGATATAACCAAAGATAGCCCCACTGTAGCAGCTGTTATTATTACTATTATTATTATTATTATTATAATTATTGTTATTATTACTATTAGTATTATTATTATTAATATTATTATTGTTATTATTACTACTATTAATTATACGAAATACATTATTACGATATAAAAGTACTACATATTTTGTATTTATGACCTGACCGGGGTTTGAACCCAAGACCCTTCGATTGAAAGCTTGGCGACTTAACCACTGCGCCATGAGTCAGATTATTTATTTGACTTTATAAATTTTTTTAATATGACATTTTATATTTCTTAAAAAATAGTGCTAAATGCCATTACATGTACTAATTATAATTCAATATAACTAACCTTACCGCACTAACGTATAATTCAATATTAATATTAAGTGGAATGATACAATTAAAAATAATTCAGAAAAAGAAAAACATTTTTTGCTTATCAAAAAAGAAATTATAATGAAGTTAGGTACAAAAAAAAATAATTCCAAAATATTTAAAAACAAAATCTAAAATTATTAATTAAAATAGTTACAATCTAAACTTACATCAAAAAAAAATATTAAAATACAAAAAAAAAATCGAGAGGTACCTACACAAAATACAAATTGTGCATGTAATACTCAATATGTTATAATAATTATTTATAGGTATTAATTAAATTAAATGAAACAAATCTTCAATTTCAGTGGCATCTTTATCTAGAAGCCATTGACCAAGTTGTTTGCTGAAAAGATTAAAAACTCTTAGCTTTCTAATGTAAAAAAGTTACCTGTTGAACATACGACGAGCAATAGTTCTATAAAAGCTGCAGAAAAAAGTAGTACGAAAATTTGGGGCACATACGAGGTACATATTATTCATACGCAATCCATAAATAACACAAAATCTATTATTCAAATAACCCAATCCGATATAAAAAGTTTTCAGCACTTTGTAGCAATACAGATGCCGCACATAATGGGGATGTATGATATAAGCGATGTTTTTTAAATATTCTTCTTATGACTTGCCTTTGTAAAACAAGCAATGGTTGTATCTTACTCCCAATTAGTTCCACCTCAGCAAGTAATTCCATACTGAAGCTTAGCGTGAAAAATACCATAATAAAAAAATTTCATTACTTTCGAAGAATATATTATTATACCCGTATGAACATATGTTCAAGCGTATAATAAATTTGCCATTTCGTTTGTGAGACCTTAAAGGGGTTGAGCTAAGAGCTAGATATAGTGTAAAAGGTATGGGTCAGCTCAGAATCGAATTCTGTGTCGATTAAGTCATGTACGTCCGTCCGTCCATTTGTCCGCACAATAATTCAAAAAATAAAGAAGCTAGGAGGCTGAAATTTTGATTTTACGTCTCTTTTACAAAATTGTTAGTTTCGCTATTTAAATTCAGTATTTTCGGCCGCTGGATTCAAGTAGCTGCTATACAACTTCTTTCTTTATATGGAAATAACCTATATTAAAGCTAGGTATCTGAAATTTTGTAAACTGTCGTCGAGTTAAAGGCTGAGATCTGTAACCAGCAACAGGTTCGGGTAGCTACCAGACAACTTCTCTTTTTAAATTAAAATATCTTAGTGTCTATTGCAGCTAGATATTTGAAATTTAGTGAAGAGGTGTCGAGTTACGAGTTACCACTTTTGTAAAATTTAGTTGATCTAAAGGTTTGTTAGCAGGTTTAGGTTTCTTGCACCTCTTTGAACTTAGTGAAGCTAGGCGTCTGAAAGCTTACAAATGATGCTCAAGTTTTATGGCAATAACATTTGAAAAATTTGGTTGTGTTGGTGTAATAGGTTTGGATAGCTGCCATGTCACTTCTCTTTTTAAATGAAAATAACTCAGTGTCTAATGAAGCTTAAGGTATCTGAAATTTAGTGAGAAGATGTTGAGTTCCATGCCAACAACTTTTGTAAAATTTGGTTGATTTGGAACAGCCAGTTCAGACTTCTTGCACCTCTTGGAACTTAATGAAACTAGATGTCTGAAATATTACAAATGATGATCAAGTTTTATGGCAATAACTTCTGTAAAATTTGGTTGTGATTACGTTCAAACGGGTATCCCAGAGTTGAGAAAGTCTACTCTACTGCACTCTTCCTCGTTATAATATACTTGTATTTATATTATTATGTACACATTGCCATTCATCGCAATTTTTTAAAAATATTTCATTCATTCTATTTTTTCTTATAAGTACACAAAATACGTACAACCATACGTATATATATTTATATCTACTGTGCACTGTTAGTATTATGACATAGTGTATATAAATACATAAAATACTATACGTATAGATATATATGCATGTATGTATATCAATATCATATAAATAAGTTCTTTACGCATCCATTATATTTTTTTTATTTATCTAAAAAAAATAGGGAACTTAGAAATTGGTCTCTTCTAGTTTTTGAGTTATCGTGCTGACGGACAGACGGACAAAACTTAATCGACTCAGAATATGATTCTGATCGAGGTGTTACAAACGGAGGAGAAATTTTAATATATCCAATACTTATTGTACGGGTATAAACATTTAAAACATTTTTAATTTCGTTTTCATCGTCTAACAACCAATTTTTTTTTTATTAATATTTTTTATTAGTTTAATCTTTTAGTTTTATAGGAAAGGGATTGTTATTAAAATAGGTAGATTTATATTAAAAAACCGAAAAAAGACAAGGATGTTTTCAAATATCCTCCAATCGCTTCTCGGATTATTTTCAAATATTCTCAAATATCCTCCAACATTTTGAAAAATAAATCTTGAATTAAAATTATTTGTTTACTTTCCTGATTTTGTAACCAACTGCTGCCGCCTCCTAAGCTTGCTAAACAAATCGCTGTATCATGATTTTGTAACCAACTCTAAAATTCCTCCTAATGTTTTTTTTGCATACAGTCAAATGAATTTCAGTTAAATAAAATGCCTTCAAATGATAATACTGGCAAAGGAAAATGCAGACAGGATAGATTGTAAAATTGTTTCCCGTTTATATTTGCCAGATTTCCTACTTTTCTTATAATATCAAATTTTGTTAAGATTTTGAAATAAAATTTAAATTATAAAATCAAAAATAAAAAATCATGAGCACAGATACTATTTACAATATAAATTCATTTTTATTTTCAAGATTTTATTACATCCTAAAATTTTTCGCAATTTTTTTTTCTTCAAAAATATTTCTTTCTAGATTTGTTTTTCCAGATATAAGATGCTCCAGATGCTCTCTATTAAAATAAGTGTATTTTTACAGGTTGGTGACCAAATCCACAAACCGAAATACATAAATAAAGATCCAAAGCCAAAATCCACAATTTAAAGTTCTTCCTAATTATTTTTATTGCAGACATATTTCAACATCAAAAAATATAAAACAAGCCTCCGCTAAACAAATGATTGAACCCTGATTTTCTAACTAACTTTAAAGTCCTTCCTAATTTAATATAAGTCCTTCCTTTTTAAAATTTACAAAATTTTGATGCAAGTCACATACACTGTTTTTATTAACTTTTGAAAAATGTGCGCCTTTAAACAGAAGAAGAATGGTGTTCTTTCATGTTTGATTTAAGTCTCTGAAATTTGAGAGGATTTGATCCATTGGTTCGGATTTTGGAAGCTTCCGAACGAGCCCCAGAGCAAACGAGATAATCTCCTAAACTAACAAAGATAGAATCTTTGAATTTGGTACAATAGTGTTCTTTCGTATTTTATTTATGTTTCTGAAATTTGGGAGGATTTGGTTCATGGGTTCGGATCTTGGAAGCTTCCGAACGAGCCCCAGAGCAAACGAGTATATCTCCACAACCAACAAAGATAGAACCTTTATTTTTAGTACAAGAGTGGTCTGTTATGTTTCCTTTTCTGTAAAATTGGAAACTGACATTTGAAAGAATTTGAACCATGGGTTCGTATTTTGGAAACTTCCGAACGAGCACAAGAGCAAACGAGCATATCTCCAAAACCAACAAAAGTAGAACCTTTAAATTTAGTACAATGATGTTTTCTTTATGTCTCTGAGATGAATTAGAGTGGCAATTCGGGTACCTGGCACACACCTTCCAAGGACTAACAAGCATATCTTCGAAATTAATAAAGATAGAAACTTGAAATTTTTTACAAGAATGTCAAGCATATCCCAAGAGGATACCTCTTTTACGTTCTGAAATTCGAGTTGAATAAGACAGAAAAGGAAAGAAGTTCAAGCAGCTGCCAAAAAACTTATGGATTTTTAATTTAATTCGAATTATTTAGGTGTAGGGTATTAAAAAGTCGGTTGCATCGACTTACTGTTACAATTACTTGTTCCTTATAGTTTTGCTTCATTAAAAAATATTATTATTGATTTAAAAATATTAAAAATACCATATGTATAATATTTATGTACATATGTATGTATGTACATACTTTAATACTATACATATTTTATCATTTAGTAAATTTCCAAATAATAAAATTTTATGAATTTGTAACAAGACGTTAACATAATTTTCTTGTTTCTAAGAGGTGAATTCTTTGAGCGTTTACCTCAACTTTTTTATTTGTAAAATTGTACATAATATATATACATAAATACTTGTACAACTGAACTTATATACACATATTTATTATTAATGTATGTAATAATACATTATTCCAAAATGGTTTTGAATTTTTCGAACTCTTTTATTATTTTTTTCCTTTTTCTTACCTATAACTTTCTGAAGAATTATATTTTTTTTTCAACATAATTTCAGAAAAGTACTTGAGTATACTTAGAAACATGTACGTATATAAATATAAGGTAAAAATAAATTAAAAAGACCTGTAGAAAAAGCTATAACTATTATTGTATAAATCCATACTGTGATTTTTATATAAAAATTTACGATCACCATTTCTTCTATAGGTATATGTATATATGCACATAATGTTTGCTTTTATAAGCATTTTTTTCGGTTTATTTTATTAAAACTGGTTTTTGGACCAACCATTAATTTATTTTTGAAAGCTTTCATAAATATAATATGATAATATAAAGTTTGTTTATATTAGTGATTTTAAGTTGGAGAGGGTGAATAAGCTAGGAGCTGTTAAATTAGAATGAAATTTTATTCGACTGTGGTTGTTTTTTTTTTGTTGCGATATGAAAATGTAAATGATACATTGAGACTTACTGATTTTATGGACTAGAACTTTTAAAACAAATAAATAAAGGAAATTGATTTAGAAAATTGAAAAAATTCAAACTAATAGAAACGAATTAATTTATTAGAAACGGGACAATACTCTTTTACTTTACTTTAAGAAATAATCGGTTTGAAGAAAGAGATTGTAAAGAAAATATTTGCTACAAATTTAATATTTTTTTTTAAAGTAATTTTTAAAAAACATAGCAAAATCATATAGACCCCTTTATCTATAAGATACACTGTATAATAAAGATTACTGTCAGTAGTAGTAAGGTGAGAAACACTATTTAATATATATATATATTTTTTTATTTTTTATGAAGTTTAGGATTAGGATTATTTTTGAGGAAGTTTAAAATATTATATTAAAATTTGGTTTTTTTTTTCTAAAACTCAATACAAAAAAGAATTTCCTAATATAGAATTATAGAAATCGTTATTTATAGTCAACTAATTTTAGATTGTTAATTAATTCACTTTTAAGAAATGCAATTTTTTTTTTAAAGATGTTTGAATTATGATAATATAAACTGATTTATTTGTTGTTAAACATTAAAATTTTTTAAAATTTTTACTGGTAATTTTATTTTTTTTTTCTTTTTTTTTTTTAGTGCATTTCTCTGTCACATAAATGTGAACAGGAAATTACACAATCTTTCTTTTTCAGTCGTGGCTGTAAATGTCGTAAGGGGGAATAATTCTTACGACGTGTATGGGATTCGAACCCACACTCCCTCGGTGTTTTACAGCGTATTTTATACGCTCTTATCCACTAGGCCATCGAGGCCCCCATTATATAATAAAACTATTTAAGAATTTTTTTTTAATATTTTCCATTACATCTATGAAGTGAAAGATATTTAAATGAATATTATGTATATGTTGTGTAATTATTTTGATTAATAAATAAGAAAAAAGGACAGTAAATGAATGTTAAATAAAGAAATAATAAAATAAATAAGAACATTGTATAAAAAAATATAAAGTTTGTATTAAATATTAACATTTTATTATTGTAACAATTTACTTAAAAAGGAATAAATAAACATATTGTATTTTCTTGATTATTATTTTTTAATAGAATATTTTGTTTTTTTTTTGATTGATCAAAATAGGATAAAATGTATGTATGTATATATACATGTATTAAAAAGTTTAAATAAATGCCTATAGGGTATTCTATGAAATACCAACAAAAATAAAATAAATATATATTAAAATATTTCTAAGGTTTTGTGGAAAAGGATGCGAATATAATAATAATAATTACTTAACATATTTTAGAATTTTATACATATATTCAGTTTTTATCATTTGTCTTCTTTGTCGTTTTTTCATATTTGGTATTTTCTTTTTTAGAAATTTAATATTTTACAATAATTGTAGATAATTTAAAATCTATTATTTTGCACTTTCTGTATCTGTTATATACAAAATATGTAATAATTCTCAATTATATGGTTTGTGTTTATTATTAAAATAAACACATAAAATAAATATTATAATTATTAACATTACAAAAGGCTTTGTTACGGTTAACCATAAGATTTTGTTGATAAACTAGAAAATGCTAAAGTTAGAGGTTAGATTGGTTACTTGAACTCGGGTTCAAGATGTATGAAAGTTAAAATTGGTGAAAAACTGTTAAATGCAAAATATATTAGACAAGGTGTACGATAGCTTGCTGTTTTGGAACCTATTTTATTTTTATTTATATAAATTCGTTACTTAAGTTAGTATTATTTTTATTTAATGCTTGGCCTTCGAAGTCACAATACTTTTTTCTTTTTTAATTAAGAAAAAAATAAAAATTTTTTTTTTTTGTAACCTTTTTTTTATTATTTTTAAAAATGTTAAATTTAAACAAATGCACTTTTTTTAATCTTTTTGCTTTTTTTTGTTACTTCAAAATAATTTAGGGTTGCGATAAAATTAAATTTTAAATTTTATTTCGTTCCTTTTTTTATGGTTGCACTCCAATGACGGCAAGATAAGTATTTTTAATAAGCAACATTACATTTTTTTGCACATTAATTTTTTTTTTTTTTTCACAACAAATAAAGGAAAAACCTATTACCTATTAGATTTTTATTTTTTCAAATATCAAATATATATAATTTTTAATTTTTCAGTGGTAAGTTCCCAAATAGTCTTAGGGATGTTTTGCAATTTGCACTAAAAAAAATCACAACATGGGCTAAAGATTTAGACTGTCAATAAATCCACAGAAAACTGAACTAGTCCTCTTTACAAGGAAATATAAATTCCCAAAATAAACTCACCTCCGTTAAATGGCTCCGATCTTGGCTTTAGCAATACGGTGAAATTTCTGAGTCTCACTCTAGACTGGAAGTTAATTAAGCTGGAAGGTTAACATCTCAAAAAGAGTAAGAAAGACCTCTATAGTGCTATACTCTATTAGTGCGAAAGAGCCATTGGTAAGGAATGGGGGCTTCAGCCACACATGACTTACTGGCTATACACATCCGTAATAAGACCCATTCTTATGTACGGAGTCCTAGTATGGTGGAAGGCAATCGATAAAGAGGTCAAAAGCAAGGCAATCATTAGGGTTCAAAGAACTGCCACACTATGTTTAATGGCTCTTTAATAACAACTCCTTTTGCGGCATTAGACATCATGCTTAATATAATGTCTTCCATAATGAATATTATAGCCAATCGTGGTCACTCGGATATGATTGACCGATTCAAGTCCACTCCCGTTTTCATGGACTACACGTCCCCACTTACTTCTTCGTGAAATCTCACGTTACGAGTATACCAAAACGTGAGATTTGGAACTCGAAAACAGTGATGATCTTCGAAGGAGTACGGTTCTACACGGTTGGTTTAAAAATGAACAGCGGTGTAGGATGCGTGGTCTTCTCAGAAAATCTGAATATCAGTCATAATTTCCGAATGTCAGGCCATTGTAGCGTCTTCCAAGCGGAAATTATAGCCATCTATGAAGTCTTGACTCTACTGAATAGAAGTGTTTTAATTGTAAAGCAAGTACGCATTCTGTCGGATAGTTTCAAAAAAGGGTATTAAAAACAAACCCTCTATCTGCCGCCCTATTGCTATAACTTCGGTCCTCTTTAAAGTAATGGAAAAAGTTGTGAACCAAAAACTTCTGAAATACCAAAATCACAAAGGTTTGCTTCACGACAGACAATACGGGTTCAGAGCCCGCCGTCAAATCGATGATCTCATGACTTACCTTTGTGAGAAGCTAAACATCTGCCTTCATCATTCTGGTGAGTCCGATGTTCTGACTCTTGATATTTCTAAAGCTTTCGACCGAGTTTGACGCGATGCTTTGATTTACGATTTAGCAAAACTTCAAAAATGGGGTGAAGTTAACAGAGTTGATTTCAACACCAAAAAAACGCAATGCTGTCTTATCTCGTGAAAAATTTCCACTACTATTCCCAACCTACTATTTGAGGGAGAAGTTTTGCAGCATTCAAAAGATAATCACATATTTGGTATAGCTAAAGATGCAGCTAAATGTTTGGGTTTTTTGTATCGCTGTAAAACCTACTTTTCTGCATCTGATCTTCTACGTACATTAGGCCGAAAATGGAGTATAATGTCTACATTTGGGCTGCAGACTCTCAAACAGCGCTGGGTTATCTAGATAATGTGCAAAACAGAGCTATTCGTCTTATCAACGAACCCAGTGTAACATCAATGCTCTCTCCACTCAGCCATTGCCTTATAGTTGGATCACTGATACCATCACATGTGTTCCCTAAAGTTTGTAATTCATATATGTACGCTTTACTTAAGTTTAAGAAGAACAATAACATATTTTTTCAAAATATCCCTCCAGATTTTCCTACCTATACCTCATAATCCCAAATTTCCTAATTCCAATTTTCCCAATCATCCTTCCCACATCCCTATCCCCAAAATCAAACTATGTATTAAAGGTTCCAACCTAAAGTTTGATTTTGGTTGGTCAAAGTCAGTCACTAGTCTGAGAAACCACGTGCAGTTCCTTTTGGTGTTCGAGTTTTCCACCAACCCTTTGAAAAACAAAAAACAAAAAAGGAGTCCGACTGCTGACGCTTTAGGTTGTGTATATGAGTCAAATGATCTTTTGAGCTTGATATGTGAGATGGTATCTTGATGTGAGATGAGATGGCTCCAGAGTGTAACAAGTTTAAATTGAAACAAATTTACTGTGCATGCAGTGGGGGTTGTTTGTTTAATAGTTCGGCATTGTGTAGTAGGGATTGTTTTGATATAGAAATTTTAGTTATTTATTTATTTGTTTAGTTCAAAGAATTTACAATTTTTTTTAAACAGTTTCACAAATTTTTTTTCTTAAAGTTACATAATTAAATTAAATAACATTTATTACAAAAGGTACAAAGTATGTTTACAAAAACAAATTCATATAGGTACATTATAATACATCAAACATTCAACTAAAACAAAGAAATAATAATTATACGTTTCTTTAAACTTTTATAAAATAATGTTTAATTTATAAAATGCTATATAAAAATACATATATAAATTAAACATTTATATATGTTTGAAAATGTTTAGCTTTAGTGTGGTTTTTGTTTGAGTGAAATCAATGCGTGATTTGTATTTATTATCCATTAATAACATCCTTTGAATTAGTTCATTTTTACCATAGTTTGTTCTGTGATGTGTGATGTAATGAACAAGTTAGTTGATCTTAGACGCGAATTAGAGTTAATTTTAATATTTGTAAAAATGATGGGTGATATGATGTTTCCTTTAATTATTTCGGTTAGTAGAAGAATTCAAGTATTTAGGTTTAGTATTATTTATCGATAATAAAATGGATTGGTTCCACATACAGAATCATTAAGATGTTATTTTAGATCGAAAGTAATGAAGATTTGTTATTACGGTATTTTTCATTCTAAGTTTCAGTATTGAATTACTTGTTGGGAGCAACTCAATGGAGTAAGCTACAATCATTACTTTTTCAACAAAACAAGTTCTAAAAAGAACACTATTTATATATACTAAAGTCTTAATGGTTGTGATTCTGGATTATTTTTCTCGAAATGTAAACAGAATCTGTTAAAAATTATTCTGCTTTTTTTTTGTTTATATCTGAAATAAATTAATCCCATTTAACAAAATGTTTATTTTTTTCCTTCTATTTCTTTATTTCTATAGAACGGATTTTATTTGAATATAGGTGTATCCCTTTTTAGATCCTTGATTAGCCATATAATTTCCTTTTGTCCTTTCTAATATTTTATTATTGCAAATTTTTAAAAAAAAAATCAAACAAGTCAAACATTTTTTAACAGTGTTAATATTCCTTTAAAAATAGTAAAGCAAAAAAAGAAATAAACAAAAACAAAAAATTTTAAATTTATATATAAACCCATGCTAACAATATGCCAGTTTGTATTATTTTAAAACAAAATAAAACATATTTGTAGTGGTATGCCTAATTGCTATACATTATATTTTTATGACGATGGAAAATTTGCTATGGATAGGCATATTTATTGTACCCCTAAGGTGGATTTATTTTACGTAAGTAGTTGAAAATGAAATGAATGGCTTTATAAAGATATTCTTAAAAGGAATTTAATTTTTTTTATGCTTCATCTTCTTCGTTTAAACATACTATGTAGATATATTTTGTATCTATTTAAATAGGATATAAATTGAAATCAATCAATTTCAGATATTTTTTTATTACCAAATCTAAAAAGTGTCATTTTAGGATAAAAAAAAATATGTGAAATAAATATTTTTTTTTAAAATATGCTTTTATCAAAACCGAATTCGCCCCCTAGAAAGTAGAAAATAAAATTGTTTGTAAAATTTGAGCATCTTGGACTGTTAAAATAGAAAAGTAAATTGCTGAAGAAGGTTAACAGAAATCTGGGAAATTTAGGGTTCATGGTTCGTTTTTATTCCAGCAATTTACTTTTATATTTTAACAGTTCAAGATGTTCAAGTTCTACATTCAATTTTATTTTTTACTTTTGAGGGGCTGAATTCAGTTTTGATAAAAGCATATATTAAAAAATATTTTTTTTAGATATTATTTTATTTTTTACTTTTTAGTTTTAAATGAAACACATAATTTGAATGTAAAAATACTTAATCTAACACCTACCTTACCTACCAAGTAATCGCTTAAGAAGATCATGCAGTAAAAAATGTTAACAAATATTTTTATTTATATTATAAACAGGGGCCTCGGTGGCCTAGTGGGTAAGAGCGTATAATGATAACACCGAGGGAGTGTGGGTTCGAATCCCACATACCTCGTAAGAGTTATCCCCCCTTACGACATTTACAGCCACGCCTGCAATGCACAAAAAAAAAAATTATAAACAAATCTAGCAACAAAATACATACTATTTACGAACATACATATTTATGTATGTATGTAGGAAGATAGTTTTAAATTTTGTGTTGACAAAATTTTGTTTGTAAATGAATTATGATTGGTAATGCCCAAAAGCATAATTTTGTAATAATCTTTACTTTTTATATTCTTTGCCATGTATCTAGTTTGGATTTGGCAATTGAAATTATTTTTGATTAAAATTTTATGTTAACACACAATGTACATAATAAATGTTCTTAAACAAAACACATAAAACCTTAATAAATTTTTAAGACCATGCATATTCAACATGCATTAAAGAATGTTGACAACAAATATTTTGATTTAAATCCTAAACAAATGTTGTAAAACAAAATAATTTAGCAACATAAAAATATTGTGTATACCATATATTGTATTTTGTTAAATACTAATACAAAACAGATGTGCAATAGACATCAAGGACTAAATTATTATAGGAGGAAACATCAAATATTATGTGTTTTGTATGCATGAATAAGAGATAAAAAATTAAGTTTTAAACCCATATACACTTATTTAGATATATATAAAATTTTATTGAAAAAATGCTGAAGAATAGAGTTAAAGAAAAAAAAATTCCATATAAATCGGATTCGAACCAAATTACTCCCACTTTCTAAACTTATATGCTCTCCTTCGCAGTGCACCATACAAGTGATACAACACTAACATATTTTGTGAACAGATTACGAACATAATAAAAAGCGTGACAGAATGGCAAATAAATAAATAAATATATAAATCGACACTGACGAGTTTAATATAAAAGCCTATAAAATAACAAAAATATATGTATATATTTTTAGCACATTTCCAAAAAATTTTTGAAAAAATGTGCTTATTAGTTTCACTCTGTTTGTCCGTCCGTCTGTTTACAAAACTTCTACACCGTTAAAGATAGAGAAAAAAAATTTTAACCATGGGTAGGTCTCATAAATAAAATAATTTTGTGGTACAACTTTTTCATGTGGCCCCATCCATTACGGAGCTACAGCCCCTTAAACTTTGAAAAAGCCCTATTTTTAAATGCATATATCTTATGTTCTGCTTAAGATTTTTTCAATCTGAAAACGTCATTTGACAGGTATTTTTTTTAACTTTGTAAACTAATATCAAAATTATACAATTTTTTTTAAATTTAGTATTTAAATTTACCGTTATGTGAAAACCAAATTTTGCATGATTTTTCTACTTTCATAACTCCGGCACGCTTTTAGATAGAGGCTTGAAATTTTGAGGCAAGAAAGAACTTTTAGAATTAGTATAAGTTTGCTCAAAAAAATGTTTTGGGACCACCCCCTGTTTATGAGCTATTAGGGCTCAAAAATTGAAAATTTGCTATTTTTAAACACCTGTAACTTAGGAACCTGTACACATTTTACTTCTAAAAGATATAAAAATTAAAGCTACAGTAATATATTTTAACGTGTGTTAAAGGTTTATTTTAGTTGTAAAGGGTTCCAAAGTTACAGCTCTTCAAAATTGCGAAAAAGCCTCATTTTCAGATGTATATATCTCAGGCTCTGCATAATAGTTTTGCAATCTAAAACCGCCAGAAGATCGAAAATTTTATTATCTATATAACACAATATCAAAATTATGTAATATTTTGTAATTTACTATTTAAATTTACCGTTATGTGAAAATCACATTTTGCATCAAATTTCTTTTTTCATAACTCCGGTACGCCTTTAGATAGGAACCTGAAATTTTGAGACAAGAAAGAACTTTTAGAATAAGTTTCCTCAGAAAATTTTTTGGTAGCATCCCTTCTTTAAGAGTTATTACGCCTCAAAAATTGAAAATTTGCTATTTTTAGACACCTGTAACTTAGGCACCTGTAAAAATTTTTCTTCGGCAAGACATGAAAATTAAAGGTTCAATATATATATATATATAT
This sequence comes from Poecilobothrus nobilitatus, assembly GCA_947095535.1. Lineage (NCBI taxonomy): Eukaryota > Metazoa > Arthropoda > Insecta > Diptera > Dolichopodidae > Poecilobothrus > Poecilobothrus nobilitatus. The sequence goes on from OX352773.1 coordinate 94,816,650, forward strand.
ATATAATATATATATTTTTACTTGTGTTAACGGTTTTTCTTATTTATATAGGATTCCGGACTTACGGCCCATTAAAGTTTCAAAAATGTCCTATTTTCACGTTTTTTCTTATTACATGAAATTTTCAAATTTTTGTGCAAGTCACAATTCTAAACAGTTTGTATTGTAACAGTTTTAGAAATGTGCGCTTTTAAAAACCGTTGGTTTACGTTTTACCTTGTTTTAATTAATACGAGTATACCTAATCATGTTTTTTTCTTTCTCTTATAAATTTTTGACAAAAATAAATTATTAAAATAAATATTTCAATTTCATAATAAACTTTTTACAATAATTTTGCTTTAGAAAACTGTACCTAAAATTATAGAAATATTCTTGCTAATGTCCATATTTCTTTTTGATGTAAAATAACCCCGTTTCACACTAGAGCATCTCGCAGCTGCAGCACTTTGAATTTATGTATGAAACAAAAGAAAAAATATTCTATTTTCCTATAAATTCAAAGTGCTGCTGCTGCGAGATGCTCTAGCGTGAAACGGGATATTGGTGAAACGAGAATTACTACATGTTGAAAAAGTTCAGTTCTATATTGCTTCAGTTTAAATTTGAATAACGATAACAATTTGTAAATTTAAAATCTTTTTTTTGAACTAAAATAATCTGAAAATTCTTTAATGTAAAACAAAATTTTTTATTTATATTTCCTCTATAAATTTAAATTATATTTCCATTATCAATACAGATAACATGGTGTATAAACTGTTTAAATTAAATTTAATTAGATACTTTTTAAAAGAAAACTTAATAAAATATTTTGTTTTGTTGTTTTTTTACTTGAATTAATTTTTTAAGCTGATAAAACTGATGACAAATTTCATCGTAAGGCAACTGTTAAAATGGGTGTACGTGTAATTCATAAAACTGATGTATTTTCAACCCAACAAAATTCAGAAAATTTTAACGCATTAGTAAATAACCCATTGTCACCACCACCTCCAATATCACCTACAATTCTTAAAAATACCCCAGCAACAGCAACAAATATCAGTATAAATACAATAAATTCAACATCAGATTTACAAATAACAAATCAGTCTAGAAAATCTAATGATCCAATAACAGTACCAAAAACATTAACACAACAATCATCATCTAGTATTACTACAAGTGGTAATGAAACATATCACCATCATCATCAGGTTCCAACAACTATCAATTCTAGTGAAATAAGTAATAATAGTAGTAGTAATCTTTTAACATTAGAAAAGGGTAATAATTTAACAGTTGGTGGTACTGTTAGTAATGTTGATAACAATCAACAACAACAACATCAACAAAATTTACAACAGTTACAGCCTGCTATTCAACCTCAATCAAATTTAACAACACCATTAAAAAGTAAAAAACAAGAACGGGTTGATTCATTTCCAAAAATACGCCTTTCACCAAAATCATTTCGATTTAGTGGTCGTTTTGGTCGTAGTAAAAGTGAAGTTGAACGTGGTTCAAATGATCAATTTTATAATTATAGTAAATCATTTCATGAAGTTTCAGATTTTTCAAAGGTTTGTATATCATTTATATATATTCAAAACCATTATTATTATTTTAAAATTACTGGCAATATAATATATATATCTATATAAGTAGATATCACGACACTGCTTATACCGATGTACCTGTATATAATTTACAAAAACCAATAACTTTAATTTTAGTTGTTTTTTTTTATCCAATCCAAATCGACTTTTGACACAATCCAAGTCAATTGAATCTTTTAAATATTAAAAATGAAATTGAAAAAAATTTTTCTGGAATAAACAGGATTTTTTAAAAATGTATAGGAATTTTCATGAACGAGTATGTGATACAATTTTTATATTGTTTATTTTTTTTTTAAAAGGAAATATTTAATTTGAATATTACATATTTAGTTATTAAATAACTAATTACACTTAATTTTTGTTTTTTCATTAAAAATAAAAGTATTCTAAAATATAGATAGACAACTGGTTATTGCGACGGATTTTGGTGTTTTCGTGGTCGGTTGTTATAAAAGGTTTCTACTGTATATAAATATATATCTCATAAATGAATAAAAAAATGAAGAATATCAAGATCCCCTTTGATGTTTTATTTTTGAAAATTTTATGAGTTACATTTTTAATATTATATAGAAGTCCTCGTAATAATGTAAAAGTTATTGTCGTTACCGATGTTAAGAAAAAGTTTATGTTTGTTTTATTTATTTTTATTTTTATGTATTTTTTTTTAATATACACTTTGCTTTTAAAACTTATACGCAATTTATTTTGTCTTTAACAGAATCATGAAACTTGTGGTCCACAGGGAGCTGTAGATAAACCATTTTTATTACAAGAGGGACGAGTATGTCTTCGTGCAAGCCTAAATAAATCGTGGTATACACATGGTGAACATGTAATTGTAACAGTGAATATAAAAAATGATAGTAGAAAGACTGTAAGAAAAATAAGGGTAAGTCTGAAGAGAAAGAGAAAAAAAAAATACTAAAATTTTCAATTTTATTTTTATTTAATTTTCCTTACAATTTTTGCCAAAGTAATCCGTTTATTTAATATTAAAAATTTCTTAACTTTAAAATTATTAAAAAAATATACTATATATTTTATAGGCAGGGCAATCAAAAATATAGGTAACGAGATATATAGGCAGGGCAACCAAAAACATACACAAGCCGATTTTTTTTAAGTGTTATTATACCTTTCACATTCAGTATAGGGTATATTGACTTTGGTATGGTATTTGCAACCACCAAAAGGAATCGAGTTAGATATGGACATGTATATATATATTCTGAATCAGGATCACCTCCTGAGTCGATTTAGCGATGTCCGTCCGTCCGTTCGCACGATAATTCAAAAACTAGTAAAGCTATCTTGATAAAATTTATATAGTAGGTTACTAATTACGAAAGGAAGGCTAAGTTTGAATCTGGACAATATCGGTCCATGGGTTCGGGTACCTCCCGTACAACTCCCAAAACCGAATACGCATATCTTCGAAATTAATAAAGATAGAAACTTAAAATTTTGTACGAGGATGTGTTTTCCTGAATCCCTGATATCCCTAAAATTTGAGATGAATTCGAGTGGTTGTTCGGGTACCTCCCACACAACTCCCAAGACCGAACAAGCATATCTTCGAAATTAATAAATATAAAAACTTGAAATTTGATATAAGAGTATTTTATTCTGTTCTGATAATGTCTCCAAAATGTGGAATGAATTGGGGAGGTGGTCCGAGTGCCTTCACACACTTTCTAAGATCTAACAAGCATATCTTCGAATTTAATAAAGCAACCTGAAATTTTGTACAAAGGTTGTAAAAGCATTTATTTTTTTAGCTTATATTAAATACCTAAATAAAAAAACTTTTTTTTTTTTATTTAATTTGAATTTTTTAGGTGTAGGGTATAAATAAGTCGGTTACATCGACTTACTGTACATTTACTTGTTAAGAAATTAATAAGGGTATTCAAATGCATTCCTATTTGTTAAATATTTTTGCATATTTCGCCTGCTACAGAGCATTAATATAAATATTTGTGCAGAAAAATTATGTGTAACAAACGTATTCAATTTAAAGTGTTGTGTTGGGTGTGTTCTATTAGAGAAGAATAAAGTATACATAGCTATAATTATACAGTACATATATAATTTCAAATTGGAAATATTTTTATTTAAACTACTATTCATTACGTTTGGGCGACGGTAAAGGGTAAAGAAAAAAATTGAAAAAAAAAAAATTATGTTTTCAGTCATTTATTTTCTTCGAATTGATTTTTCTTTTTTTAAATTGATTTTATTTTGTATTGACATACATACATATTACATACCCATAAGTGCATATATACAAACAAAATTATCCTTAATAATTTTAAAATGTAATTTTAGAGATTTTAATAAAGAAATAGGCCAAACAACTATTTTATTATAAGGAGCAGGCCAATTGTTTAAGAATTGTAATTTGTAAATAATTGTCATGGGTATAATTTATTTGTTTTGATTTTTTGATTTTTGCTAAAAAGAATTTTTTAATTTTTTTTCTAAATTTTATTATAATCAAAGTAGTTGACCAAAGTAGTGACCCATTGGAACTCCTCACTCTTTGAAATGGGTCAGACAAAAAAAAAGCCAAAAATCCCATGGGACTTCTCTTTGAAGTAAGTCAGAAGTCCCAATTTTTCTTTTGTAAGGATAATAATTAATAATGTAATAATATCGTTTAGAATTTAGACTAATCATTCTAGACTAAACTTCAATTTATGCCCCGGCCAACTATAAAATCAAATACAGTTATTTCCTAAATTTCGGCCAGTCAGGATATATACATATATAATATATATGGATATACATATATCTTTTTGGAGGTATTTTACAGTTGGTTGCGAAATCAGATTTGCCTCTTTTTCCAGAATATGTATATATGTATGTGTATATCTGAGAATCTGAATTAGGAAGAGATTTAGAATTAAAAATTTGTATAAACATTCTGTAAAAAGCGTACAAACTTTGATTTTGTACTCTATAATCTCTTCTAATTCAGAATCTCATGACATAGATACATATATATATATACATATCCTGGAAAAGACTTATAACCCTGATTTTGTAACCAAATCTAGAATCTCTCCTAATTCATTTATATACCACCGGAAATCCTGATTTTAAAGCCAACTCTAAAATCTCTCCTAATTCAGAAACTCACATACACATTCGGAATATTAATGAGGGTTTCCCCGTTTTTCAGAATATGTACATTATATATAAATGAATTAGGAGGGATTTTAGAGTTGGTTACGAAATCAGCGTTATACTCTTTTAACAATACGCTTTTTATTTATATATATGCATATTAAGCGGGATTCTGAATTAGAAGGGCTTTACAGGTGGATTCAAAATTAGAGTTATCCACTTTTTCCAAAATGTGTTTTACATGTATGTACAAGATTCTCTATTAAAAGGATTTTAGAGGTGGATTCAAAATCAACGTTATTCGCCTTTTACAGAATATTTATATAATTATATTAATATGCGAGATTCTGAATTAGGAATGGTTTTAGAGTTGGTTACAAAATCAAATATATATATATTATGTCTATAATGCAAATTTTGATATTTATTGGTAAAATTATTTTCTATTTCAATGGGAATTTCGAATTACTTTAGTGAGATAAAAGTCCAATTAAAAAAATTGTACATTTGGACTCAAGTTGGTACTTGTACTAAACCTAATGCATTTTTAATACAACTAATGTTATTTATTACGGGTAATTTATAATGTTATTTTATTACGGGTACTCAAATTATTTTGTTGGTGTGGGAGTATAATGTATTAGGTATAGGGATAACTGAAATTGGAATTGTGTGTTCATATACGGGTAGTGGCCAGTGGATACACAAATGAATATTTTACTCTTTTTGGTTTGGTTTGGTTCAAACATGTATATAAAAATAAAATCTACCATAATTATCCCCGTCATTCTAGGACGGGTCAACAGCTAGTATTCATATATTTACACATATTTCAGTTTTTTTAATATATTTATTGATATATTTGGAAAAGAACTAGCTAAACAAATTTTTTTATATAAGAAATATAGAAAATAAATAAATATTATAAATTTAAAAAAATGTAAAACTATTTTTAAAATAACAACAATATTACGAAAAGTACGTACTATGCAATTAAATAGACTTAATTAGTGCAGTTACAAATTAATGTTTCTTGTACATACATAAGCGTAGATATCTCCGACTGTCTATACTCGACTAAATTCTCTAGACCGTATATTAAAACTAAACTATTCCGTTATTATACGATCATATAAAGGTATAATAAATGTTCGATTAGACATAAATGATATACACATTCTTGCTTAGGATTCAATTCTGAATCGATTTTCTGAGTGCGTCCGTCCATCCTACAATGATTCAAAAAATAATGAAACTAGGATTCTGAAATATTTATATAATATAAACGTAATATAAATATTCTTGCACCACTTAAAACTTCAATTCTATTACTAAATTATTTAAACAATATGTAGTGCAATCTTCGTAATGCACCTTTTAAATTCTTTCTTGTTAGCATTGAATCGATAAGCTCGCTTTTTATTTTATAAATTCTAAAAGGATTATGGTCCCAGAATAATTAAAAAAAAGGTGGAGAAGACTTTTATTAAGGAGAAGGTATTATTTAATAAAAAAAATTTTTTTAAGTAATCTAAAATAAACGAGGAAGAATACAGTTGCCTTTGTCAACTTTTAGATACCCGTGCGAACCGTTAATATGTTCACAGCCTGTCACTCTGCTTGCAATATTATTTTTTTAATATTTTAGTATTTTAAAATAATTTGGGTGAATTTTATAATTTCTAGAACTAAGGGTTGTACATATATTCAAACTATATGTTTACACATTCTTCAAAAGCAGATTTTAACCTTCCACATAACGATTATCAATTCAAAACTTTTTCGAATATTCTATAGTACCATTTAATACTAAGCGGTAAATGTATATTAAATTTACTTAGTACCAAATAGTAAATATAATTTTAAATATTATATTATATTAATGCGTACATAGTATATTTATATTGTTATAAGTATTACGCCATACATTGCAATATTTCTTTAAAAATATTTCCATTCATAGAATAATTTCTTACAAGTACAATAAAATACATATATGTATGTATGTAAATACGGCGCTATATAATATACATCTATACTCTTATCATTCATTCATCAGTGATATAAACGATATATAAATAAATATGATATTATATAAGTATGTATGTATAACAATATCATATAAATAAAAATTCTTCAAGCAACCGATATGTTGTTTATTTATTTACATTTTTTTGTACTACGCATTATATCCTCAACAATTTCAAATTAGAGAGTAAAACAAAATGCAAAAAATTCGTTAAAGAAATTTGTTAGAAAATTTGAAAAAATCAAGTAACACTTTCGTCAATTATAAAGTAACGTAAAAAAAGTTGTTAACAGAAATAAGAGTATAATGTTGAAGCTTTAATTTTTGTGTATTACTTCAAAAAAATTTTAACAGGTGTTCAAATTACAGGTGTTTACAAGTAGGAAATTTTCAGTTTTTGACCCCTTACAGCTCCTAAACGGGGGGTGATACAAAAAAAATGTCTGGAATGACTCATACTTATTTTCAAAGATCTAACTTCTGTCAAAATTGTAAGTTTCCAACTTAAACCGTTTAGAAGATAGAAGGGTTAAAGGATTTTGCAAAATTTTAGTTTCACATAACGGTAAATTAAGACACCGTATGCTACAACTATATATTTATTGTATATATACTTTTAAAGCTAATAAAAGTAGTAATCGTTTGCCGTTTTCAAAATAAAGATATACCTTATACAACTTGTGCTAAAACAAAAATTGGATGAAAATAATTTTTCAATATGGCAAATTCAAATGAAAAGCGTGCTGAATTAATGAATGGATGCATTAATTAAATAAATTAAAGGAAGTTCATAGTCCATCAGGACCAGCTACAAAAATTTCCTGTTTCAAGTCACTACTAGTTCAGCTAAGAATCAAAGATAATATATTAAAATTTTTTCTGAAATTCGAAAAAAAACTTCTGAGATAGGATTAAAATTACCATAAGAATTGCTTTCTGTAGTTTTATTATGTGGTTTTCCAAATGAGTTTGGAAATATTGCTATAGCTATTGAATCCAGAGATAACCTATACTGTCAATTAATTCACTTAAAATAAAACTATTAAAGAAGATCGGCGTAGACAAAATATGAAAAATAATATATAGTCTACATGAAAATGCTCAAAAATTATTGTCAATAGGGACCTCGGTCGCCTAGTGGATAAGAACGTATAAAATACGCAGTAAATACCGAGAGAGTGTGGATTCGAACCCCACATACGTCGTAAGAGTTATTCCCCCTTACGACATTTAAAAAAAATTCTCAATAAAAGCTAACTATAATATTGAAAAAAATCAACGATCAAATTATAATAACAATAAATCATATAATAATAATTTTAATAAATCATCTAATAACACCAGAAATAAATTCACAGGAAAATGTTTTACATGTAACTAAAAACATGAATAGAAAGAGGATTGGTTGTCAAATTTATTTAATTTTGCCAATAATGAAACAAATTTTCAATTAGAAGAAGATACATTTATTCAATAGGATTATAAATTCGGTAATTTGAATAGTACAGATTTAATAAAATTAAATGATAAACAAATGGTTAGAGGAATAAATTTCAATAAAGACCAAAAAGAATTTAAGGGTGAAACGGGTTACAAATGCAAAATTTGAATTTAACCAATTTCTAAAAAATTTGGTATACAAAGTAGTGATATGTTGGAACTAATACATACAGATGTATGTGGACTCTTTAGAGCGTCGAAAGGTGGTTCCAAGTATTTTTTAACTTTCATATATGATAATTCCAGAAGAATTTTTATTTATTTGATCAAATATAAAAGTGAAGTTTTCGAAATCTTCAAAAAATTTAAAAATTAAGCAGAAACGGAAACAAATAAAAAAATAAAACGATTACGAAGCGTCATTAAAACCGATTACCTCTCAAATGAACTTAAAGTTTTTCTTGAAGAATGTGGAGTAAAACGGAAACTCACCGTTCCCTATCCACCGCAGCAAAACGGGATTGCGGAAAGAGTAAATCGTACGCTTTTGGAAATGGCACGAATTATTCTTATCGATTCTCAATTAGATCTTTCGTTCTGGACAGAAGCTCTAAATACAGCTTATTACATGCGAAATAGGTCTTCAACAAAAATTTTGAAAAATCATAATCCCATGGAATTTTGGTCACAGTTGGCACGTCACAGTTGGCAACCCCACAGTTGGCAACCCCACAGTTGGCAACCCCACAGTTGGCAACGTCACTGTTGGCAACCCCAACCAAGATAGAAATTAATGAACCTCCAATAAAAGGTAAAACTCAATTTCACATTTATGAAATTTAAAATATTAATTTGTAAGACAAAACACTTTTGATTTTGTTTTTCTTTTTATTCTTTTCAATTTTATACAAAAATGTAATTAGCCACATTTTCGTATACTAAGCATAATTACGGTCAATTGCATTTGAACTATATTTAAATTGCACTTGAAATAATTTAACGTTTTAAATGTAATATGAAACCCAACATATGGTGAAATTATTTTGTACACAAAATTCAGTACGAAAATTTATTATTAACATTGATTTCGTATTAAGTATAAATTAAGTAAATTTCCTTTTTTGTAATTCGACACTGAATTTTGTTTCGAAAGATATTTTCGACTAATAAATTAAAATTAGTATTAAGATAAAGAAATTGTTTTTGTAAAATTAAAAATAAATACTTGTAATATTAAAAAATTGAATTGTTTAAAAGTTAGTCTTAAGATCAAACTCAAACTTTAAAGTTGAGGAATAAAAAAATAAAATAATTTAAATATAAATTTAAATTCTTGTGTTTTAAAAACCCATAATTCAGGTCTCATTCCAAATGTAAAACATTTTGAAATTTTTAGAACAAAGGCGTTTGTAATGGACAAAAATTATAAAATATCAAAATTTCAATCAAAAGGAAGAATTTGTATATTCCTAGGATACGCAGACAATGCAAAGGCATATAGATTTTAAGTTCCTAATAAATATGTAATTTTAAATGTAATAATTATGATACTGATCATTCTATTTTTAGTTTCGAAAATAATAAAAAAGATGAAAAAGGTAAAAATTCACAAAGCAAAGTCGAAAAAAATAAGAATCCAGATAAAAATATTAAAAAAGACGAAATTAATGAACATTTTAAAAAACAATCGAAGAAAATGAAGATGAGCACTTTAGTGAAAGTTGTAATGAAAATTTAGAAAACAAAATCAAAGAAAGTGTAAATGAGAACTTTAGTGAAAGTAGTGATTCAACGTTTTTGAAGATTGCTTGCCCGAAGAAGAAGTTGTAAAAACTCGAGGTCGAGGAAGGCGACGAATCATGATGGTAAGCCAGGACGACCATGAAAAGGTTATAGTTCACTGAATGCATTATACCAGAAAACGTGTACGATGCTTTAACCGGGAATGATTCAATAAATTGGAAAAATGCTATGAATGAAGAATAGAAAATGTTGCAACAAAATAAAACATGGAAACTGATGGATCAGTTACCAAAAGGCTGCAGGCCCATACCCTCAAAGTGGGTGTTCGATATAAAAAGAAAGCCAGATGGAAGTATCGAAAAATATAAAGCACGTCTAGTAGCAAAAGGTTGCAGTCAACGGCATGGAGTCGACTTTCTGGAAACATACTCTCCAGTCGCCCAAGACGCTAATATTCGATTATTATTAGCTTTAGCTGTAGAAAAAGAATTACTCGTACACCAAATCGATATAAAAGGTGCTTATTTGAATCGGGGACTAAATGAAGCAGTTATATAAATCAACCTGATGGAATGGTTGATAAAAATTTCACAGTTTACATATATCACGCATCGAGTGTACATGTGATTAAAGATACGTGTGCACCTTTGTTTTTGTTTCGAATTTAATTTAATTGTTTTTTTTTTTTTAAATTAAAAAATCATTTTTCTTTTTAAATAATCATAATATAAAAATGGAAAAAAAAAATTATTATAATAATAAAATAACATAACTTAATTGAACTTATTTTTTTTTTGTTTTACACAAAAACTTGTAAAATAAAAAATATATACATATTACATATATATTTATAGTGAACACTGAACACAACAACAAAATTTAAGAACTATTTCGGTCATTTCCAAAGTTATGGAAATTCTCGTTAACAAAACGCTGATGAGGTACCTTGATTGCAGATGTATTTTGCATGATAGGCAATGCCGTTTTAGAAGTCAAAGATCTGCAGGTGATCTTCTAACATACGACAGCGAAAAGCTTAACATCAGTATTCACTGTTCAGGTGAATATGAGGTTGTTGCTCTTGATATCTCAAAAGCTTTTGATCGAGTATGGCATTCTGCTCTTTTGAACAAATGCCGAGAGCTATTGGTCTTGGTAATCCTTTCTGCAAATGGATTGAGGATTTTCTTTCGAATCGTCGTCTTCGTGTCCTTGCCGACAGTTTTATGTCTGACACTTTAGAAATAAACGTTGGTGTTCCAGAAGACTCCGCCTTATCACCAACTCTTTTTTTGATTTTTATCAACGACTTACTCTCCTCTAACCTCAATCCAATCCATAGCTTCGCCGACGACAGCACTCTAGTGGTATCCTACGATTTCCTTAAGAAGTCTAATGCCACACCTACCGCAATCAGTTCGAAAAGAAATATCATGGTTAGTTTAGTTAACCATAATTTAGCTAAAATAGTAAAACCAATAGAGTTGAGTTTAATACCTCAAAAACTCAAAGCTGCCTGATTTCCTGCAAAAGAAATCAGTTGAACCAAATTCTGCAATTCCAAGGAGAGAATATAGAGCGATCAGAAAGTCTAAGCATTTTAGGTTTTCAGCTTAATCAAAAAATGCTGTGGAATGAGCATATTTTTTATATAGCTAAAAGTGCTGCAAAATGTTTGGGTTTTTTGTCCCGCTGCTAAACATATTTCTCTCCAAATGATCTGTCTAATACCTATAAAGCCTACATTCGACCTAAGATGGAGTACAACTCTCACGTTTGGGCTGGCGCATCCCAAATTTCTTTGAGTTACCTCGACAATATCTATAACTGCGTCTTACGCCTAATAGGCGACCCTGTCGAACAAGTAACACTTACTCCACTTAACCCTCGTCGTAATATTGGAGTCATTTCTCTGTTTTATAGATATCTTGTAGATAATGACACTTGCTCTATTGAACTTAAATCAATTATGCCTTCTCTTAAACAATTCCAACGTAACACCAAAGGAGCTGTAAGTGCTCATTTCTACACTGTGGAAATTCCAAAATGGTTTAAAACTGGCTATGGAAACTCATTTGTTGTGAGCACTGCTAAGATGTGGAACATGCCTCCATCTAAAGTGTTCCCCTCTGTCAATGACGTTCCGTGCTGCAATTTGCAAAAATTCAAAACCAACCTTTATGGGTTCGTTTCCAATCTTCCCACTAATTCCCCTTTAACATCCTATTTTCCTAATAACTAATCCTACATATAAAGGAATCCGTTCCTAGCGTTTAGTTAGCGTGTAAAAAAAAAAAATATATATATAAACTAGAACGTGCATTTTACGATTTCAGGTGGTAGAGCTTGGTATTTTAAATTAGATAAAAGAAATGAACTTCAAAAAACTTGCTACAAATCCTTGTACGTATATAAAACAAATTAAAGAAAAAACTATAATTATGTGTGCTTATGTGGATGACATAATTATCATATCGTCAGATGAAAAATTAATTGAAAAAACAAAATTTGGATTAAGTGAAGATCTAATCCGCTCGATCCAGGATAAAATTATGTAAAACAATCTATGGTCAATCAAATGAAGTATTTCAAAAGAAATATCCATCACTAATTGGTAGTTTATCCAGCCAATGGTGTAGTTGTTAAGACACCGGCCTTTCATACGAAAGGTCTCGGGTTCAAACCCCGGCTGGATCATATAGATTAAAAAAAAATAATATAGATTTTTCTTATAATATATAATTAGTAGAATATAATTAAATTAAAAATAAGTATATATGTCATATAAATTATAATAAAATATCATATTGTAATAGCTATATATATAATAAAATAATAATAAATCATAATTCTTGTATAATAAGATAATAGATGGCGTAGAAATAATAGAAACGTCTAAGTCTTGTACAATAGCTACAGCCGAGTAATCAACGCCTTAGTGAAATTAATGATTCACGAAACTGAAATTTAGTCAAATATGAATAATAAATGACTTAATGGATGCCCTATACTGCTCATTGGAGTGGCAAGGGGAAAAAAAAATTGGTAGTTTAATTCACATAGCTATATGATCGAGACAGATATAATGCTTGATATTTCTAAGATGTCGCATTACAATATAAATCCTGACAAAACTCACATCAAAACGTATTCTCGGTTATTTATAAACCACTAAAGAATACCAATTGAAATATATTAAAACTGGGAAACCGATTTGTGTTTTCATTAATAAAGATTGGGGTGGGAATGACGACCCCAAATCATCATTTTAGCAAAATATATAAAGGAGCTAAATTTTAAAGAATTTGCAATATGTACTATCAAAATTTTCAGTGATAATCTAAGTGCAAAAAAATTGGTACAAAATTTTGGCTATCATGCCAGAACGGAGAACGGAGAAAACGGAGAAATAAAAATTATCTATCAAAATTCAAAGGATATGATGGCTAATATACTGAGCAAAGGGTTGCAGAGGCTGAAACATCAAAAATTTTCAAAAACATTAGTTACGAAATTCGCATCGTCATATCTTAGAAATTTTGTGCCTAATAGTTTTGTGATTAAACCACCGGTGATCATGTCAAATTCAATTTTAGTAATTTAATATCATAATATTAAAAAATAAATAAAAATAAATAATTCTTATATAATATTTATAGAATGTCGCATAAATATAATATGTATTTGTATTTCATAATCTTGTACAATAGCTATGCAGTTACATTACAGTTAATATTGATTAAAAAATCTAAAGTTTTGTCAAATGTAAATAATAAGTGGTGTAGTGGTTGCCCTATACACCTTATAGGAGTGAAGAGGAAAGAAATTTTTGAAATACTTTATTCTAATTAAAATTAATAAATTTTTCCAATTTATATCCCGTTTTAGACTATAAAAAGCATGTTCAAAATCCATAAGCTTTATTATATATTTTTGTAAGGGTGTTGTAAGGAAAAACAAAAGATTTATTTTTGACTAAAATAACCTATTTTTAGCTTAAAAAATATTTTGTCGAGCATGTTTTTGATTTGTTAACCAAAACTTATTAATAGAACGAATAAGTTTTTACAAAAAAAAAAGAAGAAAAAAATAGAATTAATTAAAATTTTAATAAAAAATTACGAAAAATGAACAAAAACAATAGAAGCAAAAATTATTTTTTTTTTGTTTTAGGTTAGTAGGGGTTTCTCTGCAGATTTTTAAAATGAGAAAAAACTTTTTCTTCTATTAAAGTACAAAGTACTACAGTTGATCATAACCATATATGTAGTTTATTTATTGTTCATGACAGTTCCGCTATTCAAAATTGATTCCTTGTAGTAAGTCTTCATATAACCCGTTAAAGTTCGAAGGTTTATTACCACTTTTTATCCCTATTTTATATAATATATAATGTGAAGGTCATATACATATATTGTCAAGAGTTGAATAGATATATTCACGGGTTAGTAAACCGTCAGATTTTTTTCTGTCTTCTAATAAATTTTCACATAACTCAACATTTTATGTATATATAAATAAATTTACATTTATATATTATTCATAAGTTTTCGAAATTTTTCTTTATAATACATTTTCAACTAAGAACAGAAAATGAAATTTTTATTATTTTTAATAACTTTCCATGCAGACCATAAAAATTGAATTTATTTTTTATTACATTTTCTGTTTATAAACGAAAATTTAAAATATAAATATTATCAGAAACCATTAAATATAATTCAAATAAAAAAAAAATATATATATATATATATATTTCAATTGTATTAACGGGCTTAATCTAATATTAAAATACGAATTTAATATTCATTGTAGGTGGTTCCTGCACCATATCAGAAAATCAATTTATATATATGAATTTTATTGTATTGAAATGATATAATATTCAATAAATCAATGAAAAACTTGGTTTGTGGTTTCATTGTGGTTGAAATATATTTGTATTTTATTTTATTATAAAATATTCACTGATAGCATTCGTAAAATTTAACTCGATGACAAAAAATATAAACGATAAAATATATCATTAAAATTTTTATTGGAATTTTAATTATAATTTTTGTTATAAAATCCAGAGAAAATATTTTCGGCACAAATGAATTTTTCAACCATCCTTAATACAGAATAAAATAAAACTCTAATCCATTATGTTTATTTAATTTCTTGAGAACTTAAAAACCGAATTAATTTTCAGTTTAATATTAAAAGAGTATGGTGGTTCTCGTTATTAAAGTGGTTTGGATAATAAATGATTTTTTTCTTAAATAAAAACGGTTTATATTTTAAATATTTTTTAGAAATATATTGAATCGCGTTAATTTTTTTTTTTTAATATATAAATTAATGTTTCTGACCACTGACTTTTGAAAAATAATTTTGAGATCATTTTAAAAATCTATCTAAAAATGTACCTGACTAATTAAATGTTATAATTTAATATTTGTTAAAATAAAATATGTTAGGAATTTTGATATTTTCAAAACAGTAAAATTTTTAGCATATTTTAAAAAGAAAATTTAAATTTCCATTTTTCCATCTGTTCCATAGTTTTAGTCCACTTCTCCATAGTTTTAAAATCGAGCAATTTAATTTTAACGGTATAGATAGGTCTCATTAAAAATAAATTTTACGGTATATGTATTGGGTTTTCGATATTTTTATGTAACACGATATATTACAAAACTACGGTTCTTTCAAATTGAAAAAAGCTCCATTTTGAAATACTTATATTTAAAGTTCTTCTCAATGTTATTGCAATCTAAAAATGTCAAGCGACACCAATTTTTCAAGTTAGTTATAAATCAATATATAAGTTCGATAAATTTTCGAAAATTAGTATTTACCGTAATAGTTTTTAGTTTAAGTAAAACTTTAACAAATTGCTTGTTTCTTCATATCTACGGAACACTTCTAATCAGAATCATGAAATATTGAGAGAAAAGAAGATCTATTAATTTACTTCTCCTTATTTAAGAGCTATTAAGGGTTAAAAATTGAATATTTGATAATATTTGCTATTTTATTTGCTTTTGCTTCCTTTGCAAATTTGTTTAAAGTAAGTCACAAAAATGAAAACTTCGCCATTACATTTTAGCTTATGTTAAAGACTTTTCCTAAATAAAAAATGTCGAAAAAAAATTTCAAATTTTAATGCAAAGTATTTGTATTTTCTTTTTAAAAATGTGCTTTTTTAAAAACCTTTTTCTTTGCATACTATCCTTGTTTATAGTGAATCTCTTAAGGCATAAACATATCTTGTTAAATAAATGACATCATTCTTTTGTAAAACTTTTCGCCTGACAAATTTTTCCATTTGTAATTAAGTACCTAAGTTATTTCTTATAACAAAAATAATTTTATTGTTTTAGTTTTTTTTTGGTAATTTAGCATTTTTTTTATGTAAATTTAATTGCGTATAATTCGTATCAGTTATTCTCTTATATTATTGAAATTCCAATGTTTCAAAAAATAATTTTTAATTGTTCAATTGAATAGAAATCCGAACAAGAGTGTCATCAAATTCAAAATAATTACTTTTCTTTTTATCTTATTAATTTCAGCTTATTAATAATTCAAAATATCAAAATAAATAAAAATTTTAAGAAAAAAAAAGTAAGAATGAAAAAAATTAAATTACTTTAAATCCAATTAAGTTAATAAAAACAATTATTTATATGATTTTAAATTCTATTTTTATTTTTTTTCTTTCTTAATTCAATCAATTAAATAATTTCTTGCATTGTGAAAAAAAAAGCAATAATCCTGATTATAGTAAGAATACCCACCAACCAACAATCTTTAATGTTTTCTTTTTTTTTTCTCTTTTCGCTGTAAAGTTAATTTATTTGTTAAAAAAAGGAACAATCTAATTTATTTCAATAAGTGAAAAGGAATTATTTTAATAGCAATAAATTTGCAAAGGAAAATATTTTTATATATATACATATGTATATATTTTTCCAGTACATCAATTTTGATGTGTATGGCACTATTTAACAACAATTTAACTTCGTTACCTTAATGCAAGTTCTAAACTATATAAATACATACCTACATAAAGAATCTATACATATAATATTTTTTCATCATAAGCAACAACAAAATGAAACAACAGAGAACGCAGCAATAGATAATATTTTTACTGTTGTTATTATTGTTCTTGTTTTTTAAAGTTGAAATTGAAAAGTTCAGGGATCGAAAAATCTTAAAAATTGGGAACCCATACAATCATTTTTATCTAAAATCTTTATAATTTTAATTTTTTTATTTCCCAAAATGCAAGGACTTTAAGAACTTAATCAACGATGCAATCAAGATTTAATGATTGCTCAATGGTTCTTCCTTGCTTTTTCCATGCCTTTGTTATATTCTTGGATTCGTTTTATTCGTTTCGTTTAACAAGAAGTGTCACAATATTTGATCCTGGGTTATTATATTTTCTTAGTTGCAATAGATTATTTCCTTTCATAGATTCTTAACAAAATTGGTTCTGCATGCTCAGTTCTTAACTTATTTCTAACAGTAAATTTTAAATTTTCAAAAAAGAAAAAACTAAAAGGTATCTAGGAGCAAATCAAGCCAACTACACGTATTTTGTGAACCCTCATTTGCCAGACTAACTAACTCTTCTTTTTACTATTTCTATTTCCATTTCATTCCATTTTTGAATGACAGGAAAAATAAAATGTGAAAAATTGAAATCGATTTTCTTTATTTTTTTTTATTTATGTGTTTTTTTTTTCCTTCTAGGTTTTCATTTATTAAATTTTGTAACTCTTATTTAAGTAGAGATGACAGTTTGATTGGATTACCTATGAATGTAATATACATATACTGTAAATATTATTACACTTAAATTTATATAAGGTTGTCTAGCAGTTGTTTATTCACTTGTATCTGACTCATACCGATTCGGGTATATAAAAGAGAAAAAATTTCAATAAAGCAATATTTTCTTTTCCTTGAACTAAAGCAGCAACCGATTATACAATTTGAATATATAAATATAAATAATTTAAATTGATGATTTGAAAAAAAGAAAAAAATCTTTTAAGTAAGTAAGTATAAGTACTAAAAAAAATAGTTTTATAAAGATGTTAAATTCATAAAGTGATGAATTATTTATAAAATAATGAAATAATAGCAAAAGAAAAGACAAATGCACTTGAATTGAAAAAAATAAATTTGCTATTTATAATTCGTCTTGTTTTTTCAATTGCACTTTTTCGTTTTAATTCTTAGATAAATAGTTATAGTTTCTATTTGGGGCCTCGGTGGCCTAGTGCATAAGAGCGTATATAAAACGCTGTAAACACCGAGGGAGTGTAGGTCCCAGTGAATCCCACACACGTCATAAGAGTTATTCCCCCTTACGACATTTACAGCCACGCCTGAACAGGAAAAGCTGTGTAATTTCCTGTTCACATTTATGTGGAAGAGAAATGCATTAAAAAGAAAAAAAATACTTTCTATTTTGTAAAACTATTTATCTATAAAGAAATTGTTAAATAAAAAATAGTAATGATCACGTGTAGTAATAAAAAGAATACCGCAACCGCAAATCAAAGGGACGCTAAACTGTAATAGAAGTGGTATTTGAATATGTTTCCACTTTGAGAGGACTGAGAAGTGATCAGAATAGAAAAAAAAGAAGAAACGCGTCTACCTTGCAATCAACAAATCTTGGTCTCAAACCCCGATCAAATTTTATTCAAATATTAAGACAGATTAAGCTTTCTTAGGAGTAGTAACATTGTTGAAAGAGCAACAAAAATTAATTATATGAATTTTAAATTACATGGATATAACATTGCACCTCAACTTATTTTAAAATATTAGCTTTTAGCAAGTATATGCATAACTCTTCAAGATACATATCTGTAATTATTATTGAAACGATTCTGAATTAAATTTTAATTAAAATGAACTTTATTTAATTAAGATTATGTTTATATTAGGAATTTTAAGAAAATAAAAATCGATAAGTGTAAGAAAACTATTACTTTTATTACTTTATTTAACATCAAATATTTCATAAATTACAACTTAAAATTTTAATATTTTACAACTTCTAAAAAACTAACTAAGAGTGTTAGTCTAACTAGAGTCTAAACTAAGATTGTAGTATATTAGACTATGTCAACTCTGGGATACCCGTATGAACATAATACATGCTGTTTCCATAAAACTTGATCATTTTTTACATAATTTGTACCTTTTTAGTACCTATACGTTAAGTACTGAGATATATTTATAGAAATTATAGAGTTGTATGACAGCCATCCGGACCTGTGCTGGTGCAACAATCAAATTTTAGTTATTATTATAGTTATAGTTAGCCATAAAACTTGATCATCTTTTGTAAAATTTCAAACGACTGCCCTCATTATCTTCCTTAACCTCCTGCTCTAGCCGCACCAAATTTTGCAGAAGTTGTAAAGAAAGAAAGATGGCGTATTGCAGCTACTTGAACCCGCTAGTTAAAAATGCTGGATTTAAAAATTGAAGCCAACAATTTTGCAATAGTGATGAAAAAAAATTTTCAGCCTCCTAGCTGCTTTATTTTTCGTTATATCGTGCGGACGGACGGATAGACGTACATGGCTTAATCGACTCAAAATGGAACACTTTTTTATATAATCCCATCCATCAGGGAACTACAGCCTCACAGCCTCACAGCCTCTCAAAAAAGTCTTATTATCACGTTTTTTTCTTATTACATGAAATTTTCAAATTTTTGTGCAAGTCACAATTCTAAACACAGTTTGTATTGTCATTTGGAAATGCTTTTAAAAACCATTGGTTTACATTCTACCTTGTTTATTATTATTATTATTATTACATGCTTTACTATAGTTTTTTATATATTACATTACATAACTGGGCCATACCTTATCATAATCTCGTTTAATCAAATGGTTTTTTCTTCTGTTTTTAAAAATTTATTTTTTCAAAAACCTTACTTTTTGTTAATTTTGGACTTCTCAAATATAAAAAAAGAAATTGTAAAGGAGCATAATAATGAGATGTACTAAAATTCGAAAGATTATGATATAGAAAAGCACAAAAATAATTTTGATAAACGAAGTCTTTTTGAGTAGTATTTTTCCAGATTTTTCTAAACTTTTGCACAATTCTTATATTTTAGTAGAGTGAGAGAGAGACCGCCGTAAAATAAATTTTTGAATTGAAACTTTGATTTTGCGGTCAGACATTAAATTCATAGTAAAGTTTCTTCTGCTTTGTTTTGCTTTCTTTTTTTTGTAAAAAAGAAAATATTTATTTACCTATATTCTCTATTTTCTAAAACAATAATATTTATTTACCAGTTTATTAGAAAAATGAGATTTTAAAACACGAGATACTGCAAAACGTACATTAAGTTATTTTACTTTATTTACTTATTTATCTTACAGAACCTGTTGATTAAATTTTAAAAAGGTGGAATGAAACTTGATTTCTTTTGACAAAATTTCAAATATCTAGCTTCAGTAGACACTGAGTTATATTCAAATAAAAAAAGGAGGTGTATGGTATTTTATCCAACCCGCCGATCAGAACTATTGTGCGGACAGATCGATAAAAATGGCTTAATCAATTTATAAATGACTCAGAATTCTACTATGAGCAAGAATTCATATTTATTCCATATCTATATATATCTCGTTCTCTTTAATCTGAAAATAATCACAAATTTATTATACGTTGAGGACTACGTTCGTAAGAGTATAAAAGTATAATATTATTTTTAAGATAAATAATACAAGTTTTATAAAATATTTAAAAAGAGTTTTTCATTGTAAAATCTGTACTTTTTTTCGATCTAATTCTAGTAAATGAATGAAACAAATATCAACTTAAAAAATAAAATATGTATATGTATAAAAATTATTTTTAAAACTTTATTTGTTAAATTGAAGGATTATAATCGTTTATTATTATGGCTATAAAATTATAATGAATATTTTTCATATGGTTGAACATAAAATTTTTTCTTTTAAAAGAACGCATCAAAGTTAAAAATAAAAAGAAATAAAAAACCAAATGAATAGTAAATTTTTAATTTGAAAGTTTTTTTGTTTAATTTTAACATGAAAAATGAATTTATTTCATACATTTTTATGAACATATTAGTATACTCGTACGTATAGATATATTTTTACAGATATGTATATAAATGTTTTAAATTTTAAATATAGATTTAGAATATACATTTTGTTCTCTACAACTGAGTTCAAAATAATGGTGTGATTTACAAAAAAAAATTGAAATAATCCTTTTCTATAATTCTTTTTGTTTTTTGTATAATTCTGAATTCTGTAAATCTGTTGTTTAAGGTTTTCGAATAAAGATACCAAATTTTCGTAAGAATCTTTAATCAAAAATATAATAGTAAAACTATAATTATCAAAGGAAATTTATGAAAAATAGTAAATTTAAGGAGAAAAACTAGTTAGTTTATATATTATGGATTTCTAGTTTCGAAATAAAATTCTAATTCGATTAAAAGAAAAGTAGATTAAAAAAGTACTTTGTATGTGCCAATATATCTTTCTTTTAAATTAATTTGCATACTTTTAGGCGTATAATTAATTTGGTTTTTATTATAAAATTAATGATTTAAATCTAAATCAATTTTGAAAAATTCCGGAAGCTTGGCCTTGAGGCCAATCATATCACAATACATTAAGAATAAACCTCGATCCTCTCCTTTTAAACATTTTTATCTTTTAGGATTACGCTATTATAAACTCGTTTTGTTATTTGTTCCATAGTCGAATTAAAACTTAGTTCAAAAAACTAAATATGTATGTGAAAAAATTATATAATATAACTTTAATGGTTTTATAAAAGATAACAAGTTAGCTAAGAAAAAAAGGAGAGGACTTTTACTGTATAGATATATCTCGTTAATATCTCGTTACTTTTTTTTAACTTAATCCAGTTAAATTTAATTTAATTCAGTTCAACTCCGTCCAGTTTATTTATTTTTTATCTTCCACTCATGCAATTTTAATACCATATTTCCAGCTAAAATAATGGTTAATTTTTCATCACATAAGTGCATTTTACATGTCACATTTCGGTAATTTTATAAAAAGGAAAGAAGTGTGCTTGCTTCTCAAGTGCACATACTAAAACAACAAAAAAATAAAATAAAAAAACAAAATAGAAAGCAATATAATCAAAAATGAAATCAGATCAAAATATATAGTATACAATACCAAGTTATACTATACATTATTATTTAATATAAAATATAAGTAATAAGAGAGGAAAAATGGATTTCTTTGTCATTGCTTTTATAAAATTTTATATATTTTACACACCTATAAATATGCATACATATTTCTATTTTTATTCAGAGTTTTAAATTTTTCATTATATATGAAAAAATGTATATACCTATTATATAAAAAGGTACAAACATGATATTTTACTATTATACAATTACTCTAAAAGTTTATATTATGTCGGATGATTTTTTTTTTTTTTTTTGTGTTCTGAGAACAGAAACATGTCGGATTGTTTAAAGAGTTCGTTTTTTTCTTTTATAAAAATTATAGTTTTGTTTTTTTTTTTATATTATTAATTTTTTTTTATTTTTTGAACTATTTAAAGGTGTGCGCTATTCAACATGTTGATGTTTGTATGTTTAATAATGGTAAATTTAAAAATGTTGTAGCTGATTCAGATAATAACAATTTACCATCTGATCAAACAACTGTTGGTCCTGGGAAAACATTATGCACAAAAATAAATTTGAAACCCAAAAGAGGTAAGATATAAAAACAAGTTTTTAATTTTTTTTTTTCTGACTTTTTAATTATGTTATCAATATTACCTTTTGTTTGATAATTTTACTCTTTGAACTGGCTGGTCATTTTTATCTATAGATTTAATTGAACACATTGCTTTTCTAATAATTGAGCCAAACACATTTTTACTGTGTAGAATTTATATCATAATTTATAAAACTACTTAGACGTTTATTATTAGAAATTATAACTATGGGCTCTAATTATTAACATAAGAATGGTTTAGTTATTAATAAGGTACCAATCTTTACTTTTAAATATTATATTGTTTTGGTCTTCGCTAACTCTCAGCTTGAGGAGAACGACTTTTTTAGCTTCTATTTCGGTATTAAATATAACTATTTAAGATGATGGAATTCGCACCCACATTAAGATAAATAAAATTTTTAATTATAATTTCCTTAACAAGCAGGTCCTAGTCGGAATTGTTTCTTATTGTCATTTATTTTTATTTGTTTAATTGATTTAATGAAAAATTGTTGATTATAATTAAATTGATTTAAAAAAAACCATCTCTTAATGAAAACTTTAACTTTCTGAATAAGTGTTAAAACCAATGCAGATCATTTTGATAAAAAAAACTTGTAATTTTTCAGTTTTTAATAAATTTGTTTTTAAATTTGTGTAATTGTTTTTCAATAAATAACGAGAATTACATTAATAAATAATTTTAACCCATTCTGTTATTTTTCATTTATTATTTTTGTAATATAATATAATATATGTAATGGAAAATAAGTATTTTTTTTTCCAATTAGATAATAAGAATTGAATTCGAATTAAGTTTAAAATAAATATAAAAACAAGAGAATGGATGTGTCAGCAACATGCATCCTTTTTTGTTTTCAGTTTAAAAACATAAAAAACGATGCAAAAATTTATAAAATAATATTTCAGTAATAAAAAAAAGAGAGACACATTTTAAATTGTTTAACCACAGAATTTTTAAAATTCTTTACCAAATTTTTATTTATTAATTAAAATTAATTGAAATATTCGACCTTTAGGCAAAAAATTACATTGTTTTTAGAGTACAATTTATTTTATTGACGTTGAACTAATCTGTAATTGTATTTCTGTTTTTAAGATTTAAATTAAACAAAATAAAATAAATTTTCATTTATATGCTATAAGTTTGTTCGACATTTTTGTACATTTGTTGAATCTATTTTATTCTTTAAGCGGTCTTTAAGAATTTTTTATTTAATTTGATTTTCTAAAGTAAATAATATCGCGTTTGAAAAAGTTAATCGTATTATTAAAAAATTCTTAATATTAGCCTATATATAAATTTACATATTAAGATCCCCTAAATCATTAAATTTTAAATAAATGTTTTTTCTAACCTCATAAAATGTTTTTTCTACCTCAAACAATTGAAATTTTTTGACAATTAACCAACAAGAACTTTTCACACGTTTAATTCTTTCTAATGAAGTATCTACAACCAACGCTCTCGTTATACGTTAACATATTTTAAAGAATGTTCACATTGAAATCACAGTGAATTGAATATTTACATATGCTTACCTAACAAAAATGGCTTCTCTTTATCTTTTATTTTGATACTATTCAATTATTTGACACTTCAATGCGTAAAGGAAATACATTTAACTCTAATTTGACACTTTGATGCGTATATAGAGCGCATAACGAGAGCGTGTAATGTATGCAGTATAAAAGTAAGGAATTTTAATTTCAAAAACTTTAAAATAAAGGGCGCATTCGTCATCGTGACGTCACATTTTTCTCTCTTTAACTGTCAAAAAGCAAAAAATGTTAGCATGCCAAATAAAAACATTTAACTCCTTTCTAAAACTACCTCATTCAAAATTAAACCATTGCCTTATTTTATAAAATTTCTGTTGTTGACATTGACAATTATTGACATTGATATTGTTTTATCCACAATTCTCACAATACTCACAATTACTTTTATTAATTTTATTGACATCTAATCATTCGTAAAACAATAAATTGAAGTGTAACGAAAAAATTTTAACTTCTCAAATCCCTTTAACTTTTTTAATCTTATTTTTTTTTAATGTCAACTGGTTTTACAATTTTTACTTCCATGTTAAATTTTACTGTGATAAAAATCCCAAAATGAAGATAAATAAATAAATAAATAATTAAACTCAATATTTGTCTATATAAGTTAAGTTATATTTTATTATTATTGTTCTAAACAAACATGCAATTCCAGATAATAATATTGTTCCCTCTATAATTTATTTATTTAACATCGAAATATTTTTTTTATAATATTATGATACTAAATAATTCATACACTTTTTTTTTTCTCTTATTTTCTCTTTATTTAATGAAAAGGTCCAACAAAAAATTGGATTGCCTTAGAGGATTCACTACAACGTTGCAGTGAACCAGATGAAATAATCGGTGATATAGCTGCATCAGCTGTACGTATGCCAACAATTAATGCAATAGGAACAACAACATCGCCAGTATTACAAGATGATCGCAATGTATTTGCTATTTATGTTTCATATTATGTTAAAGTTAAATTAACTTTAAGTGGTATGGGTGGTGAATTGTCTTTAAAATTACCATTCTCATTGGTTCATATTGATTCATCATCACAGGAATCACATAAAATTTCAACAACAGGAACAATTGCTAAAGGGCGTGAAACAGATTTAAATTCTCCTAATAAAATAAAAGAAATTGAAAAACCAATATCAATAATTAAAGCAAATTCAACTGGAACTACTAATAATAATTCTGTTGGTGGGCAAACATCAAAAGAAAAAAGTTCAGCATTTAGTAGACAAGGAAAAGGACATGCCAGTGATGATGATATTATTGATATTGAAGAAGATTATGATAGTATTCGACCAGATAATACTAAAAGTACTGAACAACAGTATAATGCAAGTAGTAATAGTAATGAAACAGGTGGTAGTGGTGTTTGTTCCAGTGGTATTCATAGTGAAAATAAACATTTACATTCCTTAGAGAGAATTGATTCAATTGAAGATGAAATTCCTATACAAATACCACCAAGTAAAAATTTAGCAAAAAGACGTTTAACACGTAGTGATATCAGAGTTAAAGATTCATCACAAGAGGATAATGATGAAGATGACGAAAATAATATGACATCACCAACAACAACAATATCAACAACAACAGCAACAACGACAATAACTGCTGATGCTGTTGTTCATAGAACAATGAAAATATCATCAGATCAAATAGAAATTCATCATCATGCTCATAGCATTGAATATACTGAAAATGAGCCAACATCTTATCCAAATAACAGTAATATTAGTATAGAAGCATCAAGTAATCGTCATGATAATGATAATGTTGGATATGAAAAATCTTTAAATAAAATTAATGAAAAAGAAAATTTTAATAGATTTCATGTTAGCGATAATGATTCAGGCAATGAATGTGATAATAAAACAACAACTACAACAACAATTCTCCAAACAGATGATAATAATGTGCCAATTGAGGAAGATTTTGTTGATAAAAAATCAGTTTTAGAACATGATAATGAAATTTCATCATCATTATCATTAACAACAACAATTCAACCAACCATAGAAACAGCTACTACAGCGCACAATACTAATAATAATAATAATAGTAGAAGTAATGATAATAATCCAAATAATAATCAACATCAAGAACAACTCCAACACAATATACAAACAACTTGTGCCCAAATTCATAAACCGTATGATTTTTAAATCTAATATAATAAAAAAAAAAAACAAAAAAAAACTATACAAGAAAAAGAAAAATGATTGATGAGAATTTTTTTTTCCCAAAACACTTTAATAAAGAAGGATAAAACAGGATAACGCAAAAAAATAATTTATATATTATATACTATTTATATCATATTAGTAATATTTTTAATGACATGATTTATTTTATCTTTATATAACTTGAAAAATAAGTAAATAAAAAAATATTAGAGAAATGGATAAATTTACTATAGATTTTTATTTACAAATATGGTCTACAAATAAATAAAACAAAAAAAAAATAAACACAAAAAAAAATTGAAAAGGTTTCCTTAAAAATTTGCTAACTGAAAATAAATTATTAGCATTTAAGAATTAGTAATTTTATTATAAAATAAAACTTTTTAACTAAAACCAAATAAAAAAAAAATTAAATTAAAAACACTTTTAGGATTAGAATTAAAATGTTTACAAGCATTTATTGCCAGTCAATTGAATAATAATTTTTTTCAATTAAAAAAAAAAACAATTAGAAATTTTTTTATCCTTAATTAGAATTATGTACAGTAGAATCCATTTATGAAGAACTTAATTTGTACTTGAAAAATTATTTCTTATAATCAATTCCAGTTTAACCATTTTCCAGTCAAAATTCAAAATTACGAATTTATTCAATTGAAATAATTCAGATATGGATATATCTAATAAATGGTTGATTTCAAATATAAGTAAAGAAAAAAATGGTTTTGTTCTATATTTAGCATAAAATATATTTAATCTATATTTAAAATAATTTTGCAAATCAACACATAAAAATTTTGTTTAGGTCTATAAATGCCTAAAGACTAATTGATTTATTTAGACATACAAAAATGTGGAATTTGAATGGGTTGCAATTTATGTGTTGAAGTTGAAAGTTAAAAAAATCTGAGTTTATTATAAGTTTTATATTCAAAAATGTTTGCAAATAAATTTTACATTTAGCAAACTAATTCAAAAATTTAAAAATATTCTATATATCTACATATATATATATATATATATATATTATATTTAAATACTTATATATATGTTATTAAAAAAGGCTGATACTTAACACATTTTTGTAAATTATTAAGAAAAACTGAAACAACGGAGCAGGTTTCCGATTTCTTTACCAAATAAACGTTTAAAATAGTGAAAAGTAATTTAATGTATATGTTATAATATTATAATTAGTATCTGTAATAATTAAAAACAAAAAAAAAATTCCTATAAAAAAAAAACTAAATACATAATAAAAATGTAATTTAAGAAATTAAAATATGTTAGAAAAGCTTATGTTACCTGTCGCAAAACAAAAACTACAAAAATTTATATAAAAAAAATATCCTTTATACAAAAACTATATTATAAATTTTCCAAATTGTGTTTAGAAATTAAACAAGGCAGAATGTAAACCAACGGTTTTGAAAAATGCATATTTTTCAAAAGATAATACAAACAGTTTAGAATATACTGTGATGTAACTTCCACTGAAATTTTAAATGTAAAAAACATTTGAAAAGTCAAGAGATGCTTTGAATGCTATATTTCTTGGCACTTTAAGACATGTAAAGTTAAAATGTTGAAGCTTAAGGTTTTACGTTTTATTTTACAAAAAAAATCGAACAGGTGTCGAAAAATAATAAAATTTCAATTTTGAGCCGTAATAATAGCTCTTAAATAGAAAGGAGAGAGATACAAAAACACTTTCTGAGCTAATTGGCTAATTCTTAAAGATCAAGGTTCTAACTAAAAGCAAGCTGGAGTTATAAAGGAAGCATACCAGCAAATGTAAATACTAATTTGCAAAAACTTGTATAATTTTCAAATTCGTTTATAAAGATCAACAAATGGTCTGTCTTCGGGTGTTTTTAGATTGAAAAAATATTGAGAAGAATCTCAGATTATAATTTTGAAATTCGTTTATAAAGATCAAAAAATGGCCTGTCTTCGGGTGTTTTTATATTGGAAAAATATTTAGAAGAATCTCAGATTATACTCTTTTGAAAATATCGTCTTTTTAAACTTTGAGGGGCTGTAGCTACGTAATTGAGGGGACTACATAAAAAAAGTTCTTGTACAACATTTATTATTTTAAAAGACCAATGCATGGTTAAAAGTTTATTGCTCTATCATGAACAGTCTAGAATTTGTAAACGGACGGCCGGACGGAATTTTTTGAAAAAAGTGCTAAAAAAGGTAAACGATTTTACCTATCAGTAAATTAAACAAGAAAAATATAAATCAAAAAAAGGGATTTAAAAAAAAATGTACATTCTCAAAAAATGATATTAAATAAAAACCGCTTTCATGCCTAGGTTTATAAAATCCAGTTCATTTAATTAAATTTAAATACACATATGTAAATATATATGTAAAACTAAAAACAATTTCGAGAATACAATTTGAAAAATTTTATAAATAAACGTTACGCTTCATTACAAAAGTATTAAAAATAAATATATTTAACATCAATAAAAAAGATACATACATAGGTATTTATATTTTAAATTTATTTTTATTTTAATGTAGGATATGCTAAAAGACTATAAATTGGAAGAATTGAAAAATTAAATTGTTTACTAAATGATTTTAAAAAAAAAATAAATAAAACATATGAAAAATGTTAAAATTCAAATAAATTATTAAGTTTAGAATAAAATGTTACTATATATTTGTAATAGATCTGTGAAATTTAACAAAAAAGAAAAAAAAAATAAGTTTCTATACTAAGCACTATACAAAACCAAAATTTAAAATGAAACTAAACTATGTTCAAAAAAATAAATTTTTTTTTTTTTTGCAATAAAAAGAAAAACTGAACAATATATTTACATTATACAATATATATATATATATATATGTATATATATTATTGTTGAATTGAAATTTATTTATTGTGTATTGAAAAAAGAAAAAAAATTGATGATCGTCGTCAGTCAAATTATTCTAAATGTTTTGAAAAAAAAAAAAATATAATATAATGTTAGATAAAAGAATGTTTTTTTTTTGAATGTAAATAAATGATAAATTACAAAGAAAAAAAACAAAAATTAGTTATTTTAATTCTAAAAATTTATTACAATACATTTGAATTTATTTTTCAAATATTTATAACAATAAAATTGAATTTACGTGATTTAAAATGGGTGACATGAATAAGTTTTAAATTACTAGAAGTAAAATTAGTTTAAAACTATTTTAATATATTAATGTTTTATAGCTTAAAAGTAAACCGCAATCATAATTTATGAAAACTGTACAACATTATTAATCATATTTGCACTCATTTTCCAATAAAAACATCTGATCTAATGATATCTGATGCATATCCATCATAATGATTTTAAAAAAAGTAAACTAATCTCCAAAAATATTTTTTGAATTTTTGGAGTTTGGTTCATCTGAATTAATTAAATATATAACCCATAAAAAATAAACTTAATCCTAAATATAATGAATAAATCCCCAAGAATTAAGCTACGCCCGAAAGAAAAACATTACAAAATCTATTACTTACAAAATATTTTAAATGCTTTGTTATGTTGAAAAAATTATTAGGAGGGACTTTAGAGTTGGTCACAAATTTAGAGTTTCAGCAATTTCTTTATAGAAGATTTGGGGTGGGTTTCATAATTTGTTTAGCAGTCATGTTCACATAAACAAACGTGGACACTTAATTGAAGAAAATACAATAATCCCTCAAAACAATGAACTAGTTCTCAAAAAAAAAAAAATGAATTTATTCCCAAAATAAATTAACTAATCACCCCAAAAAGAAATTTTAAAAATGAAAAGAAAAAAAAAATTAATTAATCTCCAAGGTAAATTTTATAGTTAAAAAAATAATGGGAGTTTGTTAATTTTTGTTTTGTGGTTAGCGACTTGAGGGGTTAGTTACTAACAGATCAAATATCTATTCATACCATATTCACTATGTGAGCCAAAAATAAAAATTGGATATTGCCATTAAAGATGAATCGATTTCTTTTTTATATCCTTGAATTTTTTCAACCGTAAGTTTGTGGAACATCTTTATTAGATTTATTGAGTAAAAAATTATTTTTTTATTTATACTTTTTGTCCACAAAATAATTTTATTAATATTTTATTTTTATAATTCTTAAAATATTATATTTATTTATTATAAAGCCTATATATATTTCAACATCACTGCCATCATCAGCGCGAATACAATTTAATACTAAACATAAATAATTTTCCTATTTTTTAAACATTTATACCTATTAATTAATTACAAATCTAAACAAATATTTAACATAGGTGAATTTCGCAATTCTAATTGTTCGTTGAAAATTGATTTATTTTGTTTTATAGCTTTTTTAATTTCTAGTGATTTCAATAAATCCAACTTTTTACCTTTTTTATCAATATGTAAGATTTTATTATATTTATAGAATGGTTTGAATGGTAGAATGGTTTTTTTTTTCATTAAGTGATTGATAAAATTGGACTTGGAATCGACTTTATTCAGTTCTCTAATGTGTTCCTAATAACGAATCGCAAAATTTCTACCAGTAAAAATATTTACCTACGATAATCATTTTTAAACGAACCCCTTCTAAAATAAATTGCAAAAACAATCCTGATCAATCTCTAAATATAAATTAATTTTTAAACATATTCAGTATTTTTAAATTCGTTTTTGAGCTGAGTTTTTAATAATTTTTATATTTAGTTAAGATTATACATAATAATATCATTTATTTATTGAACAGATATTTTCGGTTACGAAGAAACTTATTATTTAATTTACTGTAAAAAGAAAAACAACCAAAGTTTTACCCTTTATACCAAATTGAATATGTTTGAAACTTTTAATTTTTACATTCAACTATAATTTGAAAATTATAATTTTATACAATAAATTAATTGAAAAATTCTGGACTAACGTAATAATACCTAATTGAATTCTTTATCATTTTGGTTTTAAAGATGATTATATAAACAAAAATTTCAATTAAATTTCACTTAATCCTCTTATAAAATATAATAAAAGTTTTCTTTGAAAACAAAGTTATCATATTAAATCTATTTATTGGCATTAAATCGCAATAAAACATTAATGAAAATAAATTTTTAAATATTTTTATTTTACTTTACACAGAAATTTGACTTTAATCTTTCAAATGTCACCATCAAATCAATTATAACTTAATCTCTTTTACCATTTCTGTAATAACAAAATCACATAGGTACATTATATGTAAATATACATAGATAGGTATATAAACATGGAATTAACAATATTGATATAATATCTAACTAAAGGAACAACATCATTAACCAAATCCCAATTGAATGCAATAAAGTATTGCGAAAATTTTCAATTATTTACAATAATAACAAAGTATCTAGTTCATATTTTTTATTTCAATAATCGTTTAATTTATCTAAAATAGTATCACAAATTTAAAATTACAAGTTAATGAATTTATTCTTTTTTGTATTTTGGAAGGATTATGAGAATTTTCAAACAATACGTATACATGATATAGTTATGTGAGACTTTATTAATAAATACTCCAGCACCATTTTAAAAGATGAAAACTAGTTTGATAGACTGGAACTGCACATCTTTTTCAAAGTGATATCCGTTTTTAGCTAAATGCAGTAGTCCAGATGTTTTAGACATTTTTTTTGGCATTTTTTGGAATATAATGTAAATCACGGGAGTATCCTATAGTTAGTCCTATATCCAAAATCCAGTTTGACACAAAAAACTTTTCGCCACACAACAAAAACCACACTTCGCAAAAAGACTTTTATAAGCTAATATTTAACAAAGAAATATTTTTGTAATAAGTATTCATTAAATTTTAGATAATTTCAAAATTAGGGTTTTAATAATTTGTTTAGGAGGGGTTTGGGGGTGGCAGCTTTCACTATTTTAAAAGTTGTGTAATTGAAATATATATGTAGGGAAGGATTTTAGAAATTTATATGTAGGAGTTGGTTACAAAATCAGGATATCCGCTTTTTCCAGAATATTTATATATGTATATATATGTATATGACAGATTCTGAATTATGAGGGATATGAAGTTTGTGACTAAATTGCGTGTCTCACTTAGAATTTGCCTTTTATAATAATTTCTGATCAATAAATAGAAAGGAATATTGTATACAATTAAATAATAAAATTAGTAATTAATTTTTGATTTTAGAATTCAGTAGTTAAAAAGTTTTACTTTTTAAAATTTAATTTCGTTTTCCAAAAATATATGTTGTGCCAAACCAATTCATCGTTATTTTTCCAACATCGTTTTCCACCATTGTTTCATTTGTAAAGAAAATTTTTCATTTTGTCCGTATTTTCTTTGAAGACCCTAATTATATAGGTATTATGCAAATACGTACATAAACTTGATATAAAAAAAAAATAAATAAATACTTATAAACTTGTTTTTAACGCATATTATTTATATATATTTTGTTTTCTCATTTAACATGTATATGTATCTATATATATGAACAGAAATATATAAATACTATACTTTCTTTAATAAATATATATTATAAAAAAAGTTTGTTTAATAAAGATTAGTTTGTTAAAAGTCTTTTTGCGAAGTATCCTTTTTGTTAAAAGTCTTTTTGCCATTAGACGAAATGTCTTTTTGCGAAATGGATGTAGCTTCAGTTATATTTTCCAACCTTGGCAAATCACTACTATAAAGCAATTAGCAACTATAATATGGGACCCCAGGTACTAGCTGAAGTACATCTACTTTGACTTCTCTAAGTGTATAGAAAACTCTTCATCCTGTTTAATTCTGAACAACTTGATAAGAGTATATCAATATAATGTTTAAGTAATATTTGCTTTTTCGTATAAATTAAGACTTTTGGCCAAACTTTATATGTATTTTGACATTGTTAGACCTTTTTTAGACGGTTGTTTTAATTATTGGATAACTTTATCTATTTTGTATTTTTTTTGACTTTAGGGTTTTAATTTCAACAATCAATTTCATTTGACTGATTCGCGATTCGCAATTACATTTTCCATTCTTCTTTATTTCTTCCAGATCATCTTCGAATAGCTTTCTCTTTCTTGTTTCTTGCTTAAAATTCAGTACTAGTAACTGAAGCTTTTTCTATAAAATCAAGAAATAAACTAATGGCAAAACTTTATAGTTTCAGATTTTATATATTTTTATTTACAGATATATATATTACAGATTTATACAGATTATACAGATTTTAAAACCAACTAATTTGAATAACGAAACAAGGCAGAATGTAAACCAACGCTTTTTAAAGGAGCACATTTCTAAAAGACAATACAAACTGTTTGGAATTGTGACTATGCAACAAAATTTGAAAATTTTCTTAGAATTTAATACAATAAGAAAAAATGTGTAAAATAAGGAAACATTTTCTTGAATTTTAAGGAAACTCTACATAATTAAGAAAAACCATTAACATATGTAAAATTATAAAATTGAAACTTTAATTTTTGTCTTTTATTTTGAAAAAATTTGTACAGCTGCTTAAGTTTCTAATCTTAAAATTTAAAGTCCCTATCTGAGTGCCGGAGTTATGAACGAAGAAAAATCTTGCAAAATTTTTTCTTCACATAATGGAAAATTTAAACAGTAAATTCCAAAATATTGCATAATTTTGATATTGTTTTATAAAGGTAAGAAAAGTTGCGATCTTCTGTATAAATTGTACAACTCTTATGTAGAACATAAAATATATATACATTTGAAAATAGAGCTTTTTTACAATTTTTGAGCGGCTCTATAACTCCGGAACCCTATATAACTTAAAAAAACCATTATCACACGTAAAAATATATTAAGAAAAACTTAAACTTATTAAACTTATATTAATTCTAAAAGTTCTTTTCTTTCTTCTTTTGTAAACAGGCGGACAGACGGACAGATGGACGGACGGACAGGAGGGAAACTAATAAGCACAGATTACCACAGATTCTTTTAATTATATATCGTATATATTCTCTGAGTATTTCTAGCTTTTGTGTTTTTTGTTTTCACATTGTAGCAATTAATAGCAAATTAATAAACAGAGATGTAGAAAAAGTTATATTCGAAAGTTTTTCATACTTTTTGTGTATCAGGGGTGAGTATAACAATAATGAAAAATTTATGAAAACAATTATGTTATATACAAGTATAAAATAAATAATGAATATTTATTTTTGTTCACTTACGAATTTAAGCACTATCAGAACATTGTTATGTGTTTATCATAGAAATTAGTATCATAGAAATTTCAACATTCTTGTTCCACAACTATTTCTTGTGGTGTGAAACTATAAAAAAAAAAAAAAAAGAACAAGAACAAAAAAATACATAAAAAATTGTTTACAAGAAGAATAATGAAAAAAGAAAATGAAAGTTTTATTTCATTATCCCTTTTTTTAATCTGTTTATTATTTTTTTTATACTATCACACTCGTATATAATGTATATTATATAATATGTATAAAATATTTGTAATCATTGTAAAGTTCAAATTTTTTTTTTTAGAATTTTTCTTTTGTTAATTTTAATATTAAAGTATATATTTTTAAGAAATTCTAGAAATTTATATTTCTTTTCATTGCCATAATATAAATTTGTAAAGTTTTCCAAGAACAAAAAAAAAAGAAAATAAAAGAAAATAAAATAATATAATACTGTTATAAATAGAAAGTTCTTTTTTGTTTTGTTTTTTTTTTTTGTAAAAAAGATGAAAACAAACACAGAAATTTAACAGAAAAAAAACAAAGGAATTATTTTAGTCGAATTAAAATTATTAAAACAAACTACCATATAGATATAATAACAATCAATAAATTTATTTAAAAAAATGTTTTACCATAATAAGCCAGAAACCCGTTAAAATTTAATACTCTTGATTTTATATGATCCATATAGTATAATCATGTTTTCTTTAGTATAATAAATAGTTGATTATAGTTAAAGCAAAGGCTATGCGTATAGATCTTATTCAATTTGGAATCTTAATTAATGCTAGCATTGTTAGCGGCTCAGTAATAAATAAAATATTTTTCTTTTTATCTATTTTATTGACATTTAAATATTTAAAAAATTATTAGCTGCCTCATTATAGCTTGAGTTAAACGGCTTTACATTCGTAACAAACCGTTCTAATCACGACAATAAATTTAACTCAAGCTATCGCTGAAATACGTACATATAATAGCTAATGCTTTATTATTATTAGCGAAGGTTAGTAGTATTATCTTAGTATTGGTTCTTTAATTGGTATATGAACAGTTACAAATATCAAAAACGGATATTTGTACAATATAAGAAATATATTAAATACATTATTAATATTTTTTAAATATGTTTCCATTATCCCTTTCAAATATTTGATTTTTATAGAATTGATATTGAATTTAAGTTTAGCTTAGAAATTTTTCTTCTAATTTGAAATTTTTTTAAAGTTTGGAATTGTGTTTGTATTTATCATTTATTCCACTAAGATTATGAATACATGCAACACATATGTATTTGATGGTGGTGGCCAGTGGTGGCTAACCGAATGACTTAAATGACAAAACATTGAAACATGACAGACATTTTTTGAATATATTTCTCCCTTTCATTGACTATCAAATTGTCAAAACAAAATAGTTTGTTATTGTAATACTTAATTTTTCATTATAAATTTAAATAGAATTCAATCTAGCAAAGCATGATGCATTCTTGTATTGAAAATAAATTTGAAATGTGTTGACAATTAACAAACAAAAATGTTTTTGCAAAAGTTCTTGGCCAAACATATAATGACTTAAATTTTAGAATTTATAAATTTTGTGACAACTTTTAAAAGAAATTCGTGTGCCTAATAATGTTTCTTTCTTTTAAAATTATTAATTGAAATTTAATTAAAATAATAATGATTCACAAAATTTATACATACATATGTACATATGTATGGATATCGATTACATTTTTTTAAAGATAAGGTAGATAAATTTGTGGTTTATATGGAATTAAATAATATGTGCTTTCCTTTATATTAATTTCCAAGCCGCTTGCTATAATTATAGAAATGCATGTATCTCATCTTATTTCATTTTTAATTTCAGCTTCTAAATAATCAAGTTAATTATATTCCAAAATATATTCAGTATGAGCTGAAAGTCGTTGAATTTTGTCTTTATTTTTTTCAAATTCAGATTCATCTGACAAATTAGGTACATATTTAGTGGCAAAATTAGTTTTACTCAATTCATTAATTCTTGATATGGATGATATTTTTAGTTTTTTCGTTGTCCTATGTATATTGTTCGAACGATTAAACTTAAAATTTGTATGAAAATAATGAAAATAGATCCTTACGAAAGAAGTTTGGAGGATTAATATTGTTACGTTCCATTAATCCGTTCGAATCAAGTCCAATTTTTCAGAGTGCTTTAGTAGATTTAAAGAATAATTGTTATAAATTTTTACTAAGTTATAAATCATTTCAAAACAACTACAATTTATAAAGGAAAGTTTTCGTTTTGATTATTATGCCACTACGGTTCAACCGATAGATTTTAAACTTTATAAAAACCTAGTTGCTTACCAAAGTAGATCGTTTGATTTCTTTGATTATGAGACGGTAATCCATTTTGATACGTATTTCTAACCGAATTGTTCCTGCTACTTTAACAAAAAGAAAAACACCATGATAAAATTTTCTATTAGCCCACTCTGGTACGACAACTTTCTAATTAAATTTTATTTTCATTATCCTGTTTTTGCTGTTTGACTGATGAACTTTGTAGAGATGTTATTCACTAACTATTAATATTTTGACTATTAAGCGAATTTTCACCAAATTTTCGCAAATAGAATCGAATTGTCAAATTGTTAGGTTTGTTCTTTGAATTATTGTTATATAATTTTGCCCTGTGTGTTCGGTTTGTTGTCAAACAACTTTTTATTTATATGAAAATATAGTGTCTCAAATTTTGTCAAAATATGTATACTTTTATAAATTTGGTTGGTTTAGAGCAGCAGATTTGGGTAGCTGCCATAGCACTTCTTTGTTTATGTAATCATAATTTATTTTTTATTTTAATATGACGTGTAAAATATAATTAAGAAACACAACATTTAAATTTAGGAAACAAAACTGTGCCACATCTGCAACCACTAAAATAATTTTAATTCTTCAACCTAAAATTTTATATTTCTGAATTTTTATTATTTGCCCAAATGCAATATTTGCTTTTTTTGTTAAATTATGCAAAGCTTCTACATATACCATTTTAATGTTAACCATTCTATTGTTATTTTGTCATCCAATCCGTTTTTTAGCAGTTTTATTAAATGGCATGGATTATAAAAATTTGTTAATTTATTGTTTTTTTCCAGGAAAAAGAACTCTAACAATATTTTGGTATTTCTTAATATTTTTTCCCATGGTAATATTTGCTGTAGCACCACTAAGTGCTAACAATCAACATCAACGTCTGTTTTCTGTACTTTTCTGTACCTGTATATGTGCAATACACATATTATACAAACGGCAATTTCCATAATCAATTAATAGCAACAACCATAAAAACTAAAGCTTCTTTTACTTTTTTCTACACATTTTTTTTTTTTTTTTGCCTAAGGGAGGTGGGAATCTTCCAAAGACACCAAGAATGTCCCCCTTGGTAGTGTCAGATTCTTACTGACTAAACCAACCTCCCGCTTTAGCCAATATAATGGAATGAAACCCTTACCTGCGAACGCACCATATAGGCTAGGGAGTAGGGATAGGAAAGGATAGGAAATGGATACGGAAACATTGAATTGGGAGTGGGACTGTAAGGAAACAATGAATCCGCCTATTATTATCATTATTTTGCTAACAGTGACTTTAGCCGTCACAACAGTTACAACATGTAGTAGTAGTATATAGTAACTATAACTACATGAGGTAATTATTGAAGGCAACCCTCACTGTCACTGTAGCGGTTACTATTATTGGTATTAGTATCCTTATTAATATTATTATTATTTTACTACAGAGTCAGCGCCATCAGTATACAACATGCAGCAGTATATAACACCTTACTTGCATGATATAATCAAAGATAGCTCCACTGTAGTAGCTATTATTATTATTACTATTATTATTATTATTATTATTATTATAATTATTACTATTATTATTATTACTATTATTATTTTTATTGTTATTATTGTTATCATTTCCCAAATCAACATATTCAAGACTCAAGAGTTAATTTTTTTGTAATTGTTTTTAACTCTTAATTTGAAAGTTGTTAACTTTGAAAATTTATGACTTTGCCATTTTGTAATTTTGTAATTTAGAATTAATTACAGACCTATTATTTATTTAATACTTAATTCAAGCATTTACATTTACATTTAAATAATTATACTTACTATAAAATTAATATTAAAGCAAATAATATTAAAATTATAAATTATACAAAGCAAAATTTATTTTATAAAAAAAAATATATTTATATTTATATTTCACAAAATTTTTACAGCTGTTAGATACAACAAAATAGTGATAAATAATTATGGAATTATTTTGATTAGTGATTTTTTTATCACATCTTTACTCATGTTTATATTTATTATAGAATGAGCATTGATTCACATCCATTAACATTCTATTAATCGGCTCGTATTTGCCGTAAGTTATATGGTTTCTAATCGAAAATGTGTTTTCGGACCTAAAATGTGTTTGTGTGTTGAAAATAGTGTGAATCTATATAGTTATGAAATACTTGTATAATAAAAACAATATCCATAACTGTTTGTCTGCATTATAAAGTTGCCTTATCACCAACTCTTTTTTTGATTTTTATCAACAACACTCCTCTACCCTCTATCCGACCCATAGCTTCGCCGACGACAGCACTCTAGTGGTATACTACGATTTTCTTAAGAAGTCTAATGCCACACCTACCGCAATCATTCCGAAAAGAAATATCATAGTTAGTTTTGTTAACCATGACTTAGTTAAAATAGCCGATTGGGGTAAAACTAATTGAGTTGAGTTTAATACCTCAAAAACTCAAAGCTGCCTGTTTTCCTGCAAAAGAAATCAGTTTAACCCAATTCTGCGATTCCAAGGAGAAAATATAGAGCGATCAGAAAGTGTAAGCATTTTAGGTTTGCCGCTAAATCAAAAAATGTTGTGGAATGAGCATACTTTTAATATAGCTAAAAATGCGTCCAAATGTTTGGGTTTTCTGTCCCGCTGTAAAACATATTTCTCTCCAAAGGATCTGTAGCTATTTCTTTCGTCGTAAAATTGGAGCTATTTCTTAATATTACATTGGAGCTATATAATATTGGAGCTTCTTTCTTGTAGGTAATGATACTTGCTCTATTGAACTAAAATAAGTGATAAGCCTTCTCTTAAACAATTCCAACGCAACACCAGAGGAGCTGCATGTGCTCACTTCTACACTGTGGAAATTCCAAGATGGTCTAAAACTGGCTATGGAAACTCATTTGTTGTGAGAACTGCTAAGATGTGGAACATGCTTCCATCTAATATGTCCCCCTCTGTCAATGACGTTCCGTACTACAATTTACAAAAATTCAAAACAAATCTTTATAAGTTCGTTTCCAATATTCCCACTAATTCCCCTTTAACTTTCTATTTTCCTAAATAACTAAACCTACATATGTATAAAGGAATCCGTTCGTAGCGTTTAGTTAGCGTGTAAAAAAAATTTATGTCAAGTAATTTGAGACGATCAACATATGGAGGCAATATAAGGTGATTATCCCAATTTAGGCTTCTTACAGCGAACCTTAGAAAATTTCTTTGTATTGCTTCTATTTTAACAATATGTTGATGATAGTGTGGAGACCGACCTGATTTGCATACTCCAGAATAGGACGAACTAAAGTCGTTAAAAGAGATTTTATAATATATGGGTCATTAAATTCTCTAGACCATCTTTTTACAAAACCTAGCTTTGAGTTTGCTTTACTAATGATCTTGTTAATATGTGTATTAAAAGTAAGTTTACAATCAAAAGTTACACCAAGATCATAATTGATTAAGTTTAAGGAGCGGATAAATTAAATTACGGCATATTTATCAATGTTTAAAATAAGATTGTTACATTTACACTTGTTTTGATTGTTATTACTTAATTTATATTAAGTAATTTGTGACTATAAGTTTGCGAATTTTTATTTTTTTGGGATCTTCAAATTTGAAATTTTGATGCACTCCCACACAGTTTTAAGAAGTAAAAGCAAAAGTGCTACTCTATATTTTTTTTAAGATGAAAAGAAACATGAAACATTTTTTTATACATAAAAAAAAATAATAAAAACCAGATAGAATATAAACCAAAGGGTTTTAAAGGCGCACATTTTTCAAAAGACTATAAAAACAATATAGAATTGTGATTTGCACCAAAATTTCTTCAAATTTTATATAAACGAAAAGTTTGCAAAATCAAGAGAGTTTTCTTCAGTTTTAAGGAAACCCTTTATAATTAAGAAAAGCTGTTAACAGTCATTTCAAATCATAATGTTGGTGTTTTAATATTTACGTTTTAGTTTAATTGTTCAGGTAAATAAGTTAGAGGTGTAATAGTAAACTTTAAATTTTATATTGCTAATGGCTCTTAAACAGGAAGAAATTAAAAAAAATTTGAGATAATAATTCCAAAATACTTTCTGTCAAAATTTCAATGTTATATCTAAAAATATTTTGGAGATATGGAAGAAGTAAAATCTTCTAAAATTTTCTTTTCAGATAACGATAAATTTAAATACTAAATTTAAAGAATTATATTTTTTTTGACAATGATTTCTATGTCCTGTTGTTTGGCGCCTATACATTAAAGAAATATTAAGCAAAACTGGAAATATAAACATTTGAAAATAGAGCTTTTTCCAAATTTGAGGGGTTACAGCTCAGAAACCCTACAACTAAGAAAAGCTATTAAGATATGTAAAAATATAGTATTGGAACTTACTTACTAATCTGCGCATGTACCTAATAGGTGCTTAAAAATAGGAAATTTTCTATTTTTGAGCTAACCGTAATAGATTTTAAACAGGAGGTGGCGCAAAAAAAAAATTCTGAGGTAATTTGCCTAACCCTATAAGATTTCCTTTCTTCAAAATTTCAAGGCTATACCAAGAAACGTTACGAACATATGTAGGAAGCAAAATCTTGCAAAATTTTGTTTTCACATAACGGTATATTTAAATACTAAAAGGGAAAAAATGTGTAATTTTACTGATTAATACTTTTAATACTTTTTTGAAAGTTTGAAAGGCTGTAGTTCCGTAATGAATGGGGGTACATAAAAAGTTGTTCTACAACATTAATCTTTTTTTAAGACTTACCCATGTTTAAATTTTATTAATCTATCTTTAACGATGTAGAAGTTTTATAAACAAATAGACGGACAGAATAAAAATTAATAAGAAAATTTTTCATAAGAGTTTTGAAAAATGTGCTGAAAACCTCATGCTTACATACGATTGATAAACGAAAATTTCCAAATATGCTTAGAATTTACGAAAGTAAATTGTATATGTATTTTTATATGAATTATATATGTACATTCTCGTAAGAAATATTCATAACAATATACATATATGTATCTACTAATGATATAATAGAGTACACATAAATTTTCCTTTGATGTGCTCTAAATCATAACCTAAATTTGTTTTTTTTATTTCAATTTTATTAAAATCAGACTTTTTTCAATTTAAATATATAATATAAACAAAATTTGATATACATACAATTGTTCATAAAAGCATATTTCCTTAACACAACTAAAATTAATTTAAGAGTATGGTTATCATTAATGTAAATAAATATATATGTATATGTACATATATATTTGTAACATTAGAATTTTTATTTTTCTAAAAACGATTTATTTTAAGAATTACATGATAATGTTCAATTTTTATAAGAATTTAATGTTCCTATAAAAAAATAAATAATTAACATGCAAGAGCAAGTGAATAAGCAATCTTAATTTCATTTTTTTTTTTCTTATTATACTTCTTATTAGTTCTGTTATTTCAAGTTTGAAATCGTTAAACATTCGTTAAATCGTTAAAAATTCGTTCTACTAACTCATGATAGTTCAAAAGGAGTTTTTTCTCTGACCTCAAGTTGGTATCACCAGACTCTTGATTCATACTTCATATGTGAGGATTGCCAGAACTACGACGGGCTGTTAAGAAGTTTGTTTAATATCAAACACAATTTATTTTCTAGTCTTGATAATGCTAAATCGGACCAATTAGCTAACAATTATTTCAAGACATGGCCAAATCATTTGATGCACTATGTAATGATCTTCCTACAAAAGTTACTCTGGATCGCGACTTTGAAGATCCCTATTCCAGTTTCAAACAGGACCTGTTAAAATTAATGCTTGTTCAAATAAATAAATAAACTTAAATGGAAATTGCTTGGAAATAAACTTAAAAGTTGTTATTGAAACCGGTCCTAGTCGTCAGCAACCGTTTTTAGATTTAGACAGTTTGAATAATATACGATCAGCTCATCACCATAAGCTCAAAATGTGTTGATTTCAGTTCATCATCAAGGACCAAAATGTGTTTATTTCACTCATTAGTAATGCTCCATCAATACCAATTAAAAGTGTTCTGTCGGTTCATGAAGCTGTTTAAACTGACCCCATAACTGTTCAAAAATTTAGAGTTCAGTGGACGGAAGAAGATGGGAATTGCAAAATTCTTCGATTAAACCAATTCAATATTCAACCATATCTAAAAGTACGAACAAATCATTGGTCATCAAAGGTGTTCCTTGCTCCTTCAGGGTTAATGGTGTGTTTAGCTTTTTAAAAAGGGAATTCAATATCGATAGAGTTTTTTGCTCGATTGTTACACTTAAACGAATAAGAATGAAGAATTTAAGTTATCTCTGTTTTCTACTATCTGGTCCGACTTCTTGCATGGAAATTTTGAAACACTCTCACAACTAACAAAATGGAGTAAACTCGGAAATATTATTTTCAAGCAAGTAACTCTAAGGTTAATGAATAAACTAAACTTAATAATAAAATCAATAGAAAAACATGAATCAGAATCTCATGAATCTTTTTCTATTAAAAACTCTACTAACATTAAAAGTCTTCTAGATATACCAGTTCTCGCTTATACTAAATCTAATTCTAATTCTTGCTCAACCCTCACCCTCACTCTCACTTTATTTCGAATACTAATATACATCTAAACATCTCTTCTCCTTCATTTAAGAAAAATGTCGAAAATCTTAGACTTTATTTGGCTTATTTGCCTAAAGGTGGTGGAGTGCTAACAGTTATTAAAAATATCTTCTGTTCTTGTGGAATAATTTCACCAGTGATTGATTCGGATGATATAATTGAAATTATTGCTATTAAAATCAAACAACACAAACAAAATATCTTATCATTATAAATTGCTATATTCCTTTCACTTCAAGTTCATATTGAACATTTTTCTAAATATTTAATACTAATAGATCCTATTTCAAGTAATTTAGATGTAATCCTGTAATCCTGATGACGAAATAATTTTTTATGGTGATTTTAATCTGCCGAATCCTAAAATTATTGCTGAGTTTGTCCGTGACTTTTTTTCAGCTAGCTATCCTGTATCAGCTTTTCCCATGAATCCAACATAATTTTTACACTAAAACTACTTTAGGCTTTATTAATATT
The DNA here is from genome assembly GCA_947095535.1 of Poecilobothrus nobilitatus. Classification (NCBI taxonomy): domain Eukaryota; kingdom Metazoa; phylum Arthropoda; class Insecta; order Diptera; family Dolichopodidae; genus Poecilobothrus; species Poecilobothrus nobilitatus. The sequence goes on from OX352773.1 coordinate 94,860,860, forward strand.
GATGCTAATGTGGTTTTAAATTATATTAGTAAATTAATATATCCCCAATATTTTTTTGAAAAAAATGTTCTACTTCCTTATCAAGACCTCTATCTATTTTATTTAATCTCTCGTTAGCTTGTGGTATATTTCCACTAATTTAGAAGAATGCTCTCATTAAACCTACTTACAAAAATTCAAAAAAACGATGTAATCAACTATCGCCCAATAGCTAAACCATCATCTATTTCTAAACTTTTTGAGCTAATAGTATTCGATTCTAGATATGATCACTGTACTTGCTTTTTATCTGCATACAGCATATTAGCATGGTTTCATAAAAAGTAAATCTACTACCACCAATCAATCAATTTAAGTTTGACACTCGAAGAGAAAGGTCGTCTTTATAGCGTTTTTAATAAAATTTAGTTTTTAATTTTTTTTTTTTTTATTTTGCTTATATTTCATTATCATAATTCTAATTTCTTTTTGTCAGTATTATGATCTCGGATTTGGAACCATAAATAAGATGAACTTTTTTTTCTCTTATTATTTTTTTTTTTTCCTTCTTTATTTTTTGCCTTTTCTGTCATAGTCGTCGCTTATCCAATACAATAATTATTTGTTGAATATTGTTTTTCTTTTTCGTTAATGGTTCCTTTCAAATTAAATAAGAGTACAAAATCATTTTTTATATTTTTATTTTATTATTTTATTTTATTTCTCAACAATTTTAAATTTTTTTAGTAAATTTTTGATATAATATACATTTTTTTTTTCTTTTACTATTTCTATTTTATTTATTTATATAAATTAAAATTTTGTTGCATTTTTCTTAAAACTTAATATTAACTTCATACATTTCTTTTTTTTTTTTGTTTTTTAATATTAACTAATTAAACTTAACTTATTCTTTTTTTTTGTTGTACCTTAAACTTAACGTATTTTTATTTTTTGTTTTTTTTGTTAGTAATTGGTAATTATATATAAATTAAGCACACTTGGAATATATACACAATTTGGTATAATTCCTTCTACCTTATAATCTAACACTGCACCATTATTTTTAATATAATTGTTCTATTTTTTTTTTTTTTTTATTAATATTTTAACTTTAATTTTTATATTTCAATTTTTTAATTTTTATTTTATTTTTACGAATTTTAATTTTTTTTTTTAAATCACAAATATTGTTTTTGTTTACAAACGTGCGGAAATATTCTGATTAATTATTAGCTATAGTGATATATTCTTTAATTTTTTTTTTAACGCCGAGAGGTTTGAAATAAGTTTAAGACTTTCAGGTAGTTAGTTATAAGCTTTTAAACTATTGTAGAGACAGTTGTTTGCTCTGTTATTAGTTTTAAAAAGTGTTAGATACAAATTAGTTTTATTTTGTGTGTTATGGTTATGTAATTCTATTTTTCTGTTTAATATAAAGTTGTGTTTTATTTTATTATTAATTATCTTAAAAGCTACCATGTATAATTAAAACCTGCAAATACTGGTAAAACTTAAGTATTTATCGGAGTATAGTAAGTTTGACTTTAATACACTTTTTATACATGATATCTATTATATTTAGATACGTTTTGGGCGCTGTACTCCAAATGGAATTTAGGTGTGTGATGTGAGATTTAATATAGGATGAATAAATAATATATAAAACATTATTCGATAAATAACAAAGTACGGATTTAGACATTCAACAATATCTTTTTCCTGAGTAAATTTTTTAACATTTTCACAAAATATTTTTATTTGGTCTTCTGGAATTTTGTTTGTATTATATATAATTTTTTTATTTAAATTCCATAGTTTTTTTACTATCACCTGGACTGCGCGAAATTTCATCGCCTCGGTTATTAATTTTTTTACTCTATATCTATACTTGAAATATAAGTTACTGGTATGAATGTCTTTTGGATATTTTTTTTTATATTTAAAAAAAAAAAGAATTCCTAATTTTCATTTCCTTTAAGATCTCTGTAGTCATCCAGTTATTTTTCTTTTTGCTATTTTTTGTACGTATCATTTGGGTATTATTTTTAATAAGTAAACTAAGAGATTCTAATGTTTCGTGAAATTTCATCAAATTCGTTATTTATAATTTCTATTAACGAGGTTATATCAACTATATTAAACAATGAAATTAAAATCTAGTCTGATGATCAGAAAATTTATAAAAAAAAAAAATCTTTTGATGATGCTTTAGCTTTACAAGATGATGTTGTAATAATAACCTCCTTCTAAATATCAAAAAATATGCTTTTATTTGCTTCATACGTCGATCTATTTCAATTTTGTATTCATACTCTATCAATTATATGATAGACCACTGCCTCTATATATCAAGCCAGAACACTGAGAGAAAAACTTAAAAAAAGGAGCTTATTTTGTGTATAAATCGTATGGGAAAATTTTCTTTATTCTAGAAGGCTGCAGTTAAATAACATACAATAATTCCTATCAAATTCCTTTCACATTAAACATGAGACGAAATAAGAAATTAAGAAACGGACAAATGTATGAAAAGATATTAAAAAAATTTTTTTTTTTATGTATAGGGTAATATACATTGTGTACTACCACATTGTAAAGCTCTTTAAATTTTTTGAAAGTTTTAAATTATTGGAAATAAAAATATATTTGCTTTATGTTTTTTTTAGCTTTTTAATATTAATAATACAAAAAAAAAATATAGCTTAACTTAATATCTAATCAATCCTTAAATTACGTTCAATATGTATTGTATACATTCTTCAAGTCATAAACAAAAATAAAAAAATCACATATTTCAAAATCTCAGATTATTTACAGAAATAAAAATAATATAAATTAAGCAAAATAATATAAAACATAATTAATTTTCTATTTTAATTAGATAACTTTTGTAATTTAATAATTAATAATTTGAAAAAAAAAAAATGTTTTTTTTATTTTGTAATTAAATCTTTCTAGAATTTGAAGTATTTAAATTTTTACAAAAAATATTTTAGCAAAAAATTTTATTTCTTTTAATTTTTTTCATCATATTTACAAATCTCGTCAAAACGTAAATTAAAGTCGTCAGAAATTATACTTTGATAAGTCAAACGATTTGAAATTAGACTTTGATAAGTCAGAAATTTGACAAAGAATATCTTTCTGGTTTGTGGTTTGAAGAAATTAGAATTATAAAGTATATATTTCTTGAATCTGTGGCCAAAACTAAAAAAACCACCACGTTGCAAGTAATTAAAATAATAATTTTCTAAATCAAAATCACCCTCTGATTGTACAATTCTATTTTTACATTCCACACAATTTATTTTTTTTGATATAGAGTGGCTTGCATAACCAGCAACATAGGTGTTCGCTTGTTGATTAAATATTTTTTGATATTCTTCTAAGTAATCCGAATGAAAAATAGATATGAAAGAACTACCATTTGTTTTCAATAACTCTATATCAGGCAGGTAGCTGTGAATTAGGCGTAGAATTTATTTCACTTAATTTTATTATTTTTCAGATTCTATAATACTCTGATACGATATTAAATAATTACAGCCGTTAAGTCTCCTGCATAAACCTAATCTTCTTTCTAATATACATAATCAAATACAACAATGCAAAATATTAATCATTTATCTTATAAACAAAACAAATTAAAATTAAAAAAATGAGAAAATAAATTTATTTTTTTATTTTTTTGTTATTGAAATTTACCAACAATTTCCACACGAATTAATAACGAAATTCGGAAATTTCGTATAAAATTCAGAAAATCAATTGAGTATTCCGGCTTGATGAAAGATATATAGAGGCATTGGATAAACTATCTATTTCACTATCGAACCAATTTATTATAAACGTCAATTTAATTAAAGATCTTATCATACTTTTTGATAGTAAGCTTTCATTTCAATCTCACTATACCTATATTTTAAATAAATCCAATTCTATGCTTGATTATATAAAACGTTGGTCTAAAGACTTTAATGATCCTTATGTTCTAAAATCTCTCTACACTTGCTTAGTTAGGCCTAACAGTGAATATGCCAGCCAAATTTGGAACTAATTTTACTGAATTCATATAAAAAGAATAGAATCCGTTCAAAAACATTTTCTTAGATTTGCTCTTCGTCATCTATCTTGGTTTAATCCTTTAATTTTACCTCCGTATGAACATAGATTAAATTTGATTCTTCTCAACACCTTGGAAAGACGGCGTGAAGTTGCGGATATCATATTCCTAAGTGAACTAATTAAAGGAAATATTTTGTCTTCTCAATTACATGGCAATTTAAGTTTTTCTTCCAAATCCAGATTAAGATCCCATAATATTTTTATTTTTACAATTTCAAATCCCATATTAATTTCCTATTAACAAAAGATTCTTTAAAGAACTGTCTATATTCGTGTCATTATTTTTTTATTTTTAACTAAAATTCTTAACCTAAGGTTTACTTGATTATCAAGTTAACTCAAGTTTAAAATATTTACTAATTTAATATTCTGTTATTTACCAATTTTCTAGAATAAGTAAATTATCTTCATTAAAAATTTATTGTTTTTTTTTGTTAATACAATTTTTTTATTTCTAGTTTGTTAATTCAAATTTAATTAATAATGTTTATTTTTTCTCTTTATATTGTTTATGTTAATTTTAAGAATTATTTTGACTATGTAACCTGCTTGATCTAAGCTGGAAATGAAATGAAATAAAAATAAAATCACCTACTATAACTCTAAGCTAGAATCAAGTGAATAGTACTTTCACATCCAATACTCACAAGATTTCCGACTGAAGAAAAAATAAAGTCCTGTCACAATGTTAAGATAAATAAACCGAGTTTTGGAATATCATCTTTTTTTTTGTATTTCATTATTATCATTAGTTCTGAAAATCCTTGATTTCCTCATGAACAAGTAACAAGAAAACACAGGAAAAATAAATTTCAAATGAACCTTTTGTTATGAAATTCGTTATAATAATAAAAAACATAAAAAATATTAAAAAAATATATAATTATGACTTTTTTTTCAAAGCTTTTCTATTAAATTATTAAATCAATGGTCATTGAAAAATCGAAAATAACTTTTTGACTAAACTCATAATTAAATCAATAATAAGGCGCCGTGAAATATAGCCATACGCAATTAAATCATAATGACCTTATTTCGCTTTTGAATGAGAAATAAAACCTTATCGCCAATTTTTCGAGTATAGCTTTATTTTCTTTTTAAAAATGAAATTTATTCTCTTCAAATAGATGAAATTTAAATTCTGAAAACAATAACAATTATCAATTTTTTTCTTAAATTTTTGTTAAATGTACATATGTACATACGTAAGACAAAATTTCGCCGGATCGCAATAATTAATTTTAATTTAATTGGAAATATTTTGGAAAAGAAACACTCTGATTTTGAATGCAACTTTAAAATCCCTCCTCGTGCCATTTTGTTCAGCTATCTACATATGTATCTACAGATTGTGAAAAAGGTGCAACCCTGATTTTAAAGCAACCTTTAAAATCTCTTCAAATTAAGAAACTCGTATAAGACATATATAAATATTTTAGATAAAGGGTACCCTGATTTTGAATCCAACTCTAAAATCTCTCCGAATTCAAAATATTGTATATGCCATATTTACTAACTGAATCCGCCAATATAATGGGATAAAACCCTTACCTGCTAACGGAGTAAAGATAGGCAAGGATTGGAAATGGATGCGGAAACATTGAATTTGGAGTGGAGCTTGTACTTATTTATAAGTACTTATTTTTAAACTTTGTTTACTGTAAAATTAGAATTTGTATCAGTTTTACTATATGGCTTTAATTCGTAAAGGTTTAGAAAATGATATGGCTTTATTTCGTATTTGAATGGGGAGTAAAGCTATATGCGAAAAAATTTTACGATATGGCTGTATTTCTTATTAAAAAGCGAAATGATGTCATTATGCCTTTATAGCGTATGGTTTTATTTCACTGCCCCCAATATTATTAACAGACAATTTTATAAATAAATATATGTATGTATAAAACTCATACATTATATATTAAAATTGGTTATACAAAAAACAAATAAGTATATTAGAACTATATAATAAAATTTAGACAAAATTAAATAAAAATAAACACTAACAACAACTAAAAAAAAATATTTATTATATATTAGAAAAAGAAATCACTATAGAAATAAAAATATTATTTCTCAATACTGTAACATATACAGTATACATATAACTGTATAGTAAATATTTAACTAAATTTACCAGTATGATTTTGTTTCTCTAATAGATACCATAAATTAATTGGATTATGTAACTCGTTGAAAAGTAAATCGTTTAAATTAACAAGTAATATTTTTAAGTTTTCTATTTCTAAAAGCACTTCAAACCTTGAAAATAAAATTCTAAACAATTTTTAAGTAACTGGTACTGTGCTGTATTATTTTATTCTAAAGTTCGAACAATGAAGAAACTTAAAATATTATTTCTTAAAAAATCAACTATCAGAGATTTTGAATAAGGATTTTGATAACATCTTTAAATTAACATATTAAATAAATCTAGTATATTCTTTGGTTTTGCAAACATTGTAATTATTTTTTTTGTTAATATTCCGCATCAGTTTTCTTCTTCTAATTCTACGTCGTACAATCCAAATCAAAGGATACAACACATACAGATAATCCGTATATGAACAAAAGGGTTTTTTTTAAGAATTTTTTTGCTATTGAAATTTATAAAAAATTTTATATCTAAAAAAATTTGGTTCGATAGTTGTAGATGATGTTCTGCTATTTCCATTAAAAAAAACTCATTTCAAATTATTGATATTTTAAGCATACATTTTTAATGTCAGTATTTACTCTGATGAGTTTCCGGCGATAAGTTAGAAACTGCTGCACTTATTCTACTATACAATTTCTGGAGTTTAAGTCAGTTTTGTTTTTAAATGGGTAAAACTACTGAAGACACGCTATTAAAATTTTTTGTGGCGCATGTTTAAACCGAAGTACAGTTAGTTCTGGTCTTTATATTGATCATAGTAAAACGTTTGACTTGATTAGAATTATTAATTAGTTAGAATTCTCTGCTTCATCATATTTATGTGACAAAAATAAAAGTGTTTGTATTAAAAGTTTTTATAATCAGTAATTAAAAATAACTTTGTGATTTTAATTTTTGTTTTTTCATATATCCTTTGTAAAAACTTTTCAATAAACCAATATTGGTGGAATGGTGTTTTATATGTTAGATATAATATACAATATGTGATAGTTATATATCAAAGATACTAATATCACAGATGATAATTGATATGGTTGAGTTATTTAAATATTTAGGTATTACGATTATTTACCTTAAAAAAAACATTTTTTACAGGTAATCAGAAATATGTTTTGTATTTGTAGATATAGTTTAATACAGGTTGCAACCATGGTTTTTATTATGCATTTGTTCAGCCAAACTTTAATTATATATATATATATATATATATATATATATATATAATATATATTTGATTTAGTTTGTGGGAGTAATGCGTATTGTATTATATTAAAAATCATCAAGTTTTAGTTTCTTAAAAAGATTCTGTAAAACGTATTTGCGAAAAATATATATGTCGTCACTTTTTTCAAACTCAATATTTTACTATTTACAATTCTTTTTTTTCTATATAAAACACTAAAATTATTCTTTCTGAAATCTGGATATTTAAATGCGATACACATACACACCAATTTATCTATAACAAGATTAGTTATTTTTTTGTTTATGTTTTATACATGTTTTCTTATATACGTTATACGTTATACGTTATACGTTATACGTTATACGTTATACGTTATGTGATACATTAATATGTGGTCATTCAAAACTTACTTGCTTGAAATTTTAAGTTTGTAATCATATTGTATTTATGGAAAAATAACAAATAAATAAAAAACAAAAACCTTCTCATGTTTCTTCTGTTATTCTTAGATGATATTATGATGTAAAAAATTTAAACTTACGATGGGCCGCTGTAAAGACAATAAAGAATCTTGGACTTCAAATAAAATGCTATTCTTTTCAAAAAAATTTATAAACATCAAGCTGATAACAAAATTTTCAAATAAGTAAAAATTTAAAACATAAATAAAACGATTATTATTTTTTTAAATATTAAAATTTAAATTCAATTCAAACCCAAATTCAAACTGAATCTGTTTGAATGTGTTAACGTTATTAAGGGGTTTGTATAGATATAAAACTTATATCTATCTTTTATATCTATAATATCTATATAATAAGTTATATTTAACTTATTTTTATAACTTTATAAAAATATAAAGATTTCCAATTTCATCACTTTAATTCTATTAAATTAGATTTAGCCGGAATTAAAGGTCTTACTAACAAATATGTATATTTCGAACTTGTTCTCTATGCCTTAGATATGCTATTTTTTAAAATATAAGTTTAATTTTTATCTTCATTTATATTTTATTCTTTTAACATAAAAACATCTACAATACCTTTTAATAAATTCAAAAATAAAATTTGATTTGTTCATCTGTTATAAACTAACTGTAAACTTATTGCAAGCTATAAACTTATTCTAAGAATAATAAAATAAAAACAAAAATACATTAGTACTAGAAATGTGTGCGACAGCGTCAAACAGTTGATTAAATTGCATGACATTTCGCAAAAGCATTGTATAGCTGATTTTTATAGTAAACGTCTACAAACTCCTTCAGCATCCAAGCAGGACGACTTATTATTTAATATATATGTATATATGTATATGTAGGAAATCAAAATGTTCCAATTATAATTATACAATGAAAAATTGATTTTAAATTACTTAGTTTTATTTACTTTATTATAATTCAATTTTTATACAATTATAAAATTATACAATTGTATTCGATTTAATTTATCTGCTATCAAGACGATATTAGCATGTACGTCTGAACTTGGCGGCTACTTGATGTCGAACAAAAAAGAAAAGGAAATGACCGTATTTAAAAGTTATGTAAGAAAGAAAAGCTTGTTAAATTGTAATAGATCTGCTAGTGATGGAACAAGTGAGAACAGTTTAACCACCGTATGTCTTGCCACTTCTGATTGTGCTTCTCACATGTATTTATATATTTGTATACATATGTATATATATATATATATATTTATATATTTTTTTTCGAAAAAACTCGAGGAAAACTCGAAAAGCACCAAGAGGAACTGCACGTGCTTCTTCAGGATAGTGTTGGACTTTAACCAACCAAAACCACACCTCTTTTAAAACCAAACTTTAGGATGGAACCTATAATACAAATGTACAGTTTGGTTTTGGGGAAGGATAATTAGGGAAATTGGGATTAGGAAATTTGAATTATGGGGGATAGGTAGGGAAATTTGGAGGGACATTTTGAAGAAAGATGTTAATGTTCTTTTTGAACTTAAGTAAATCGTACACATATGAATTACCAATTCTAGGGAACACATACGATGGTATATGGTTCCACAAACGCATGACATACGAATTTCCATTAGCTGTATTTCGCCATCTTGATAACTCTACATGGTAGGGATGAGCTTCTGTTGCCCTCCTTGTTTCTCGTTGGAAAACTTTGAGTGGAGGCATTAACTGTTTTATTTAATTGGAACAGGTGTTAATCCCTACGAGATATATATAAAACAAGGTTAGTGATCCAACTATACGTCGATGTCTGAGTGGAGTAAGCATTGAAGTTACACTGGGGTCGTTGATGAGACGAATAGCTCTGTTTTGCACATTATTTAAATAACCCAGCGCGGTTTGAGGGTCTGCAGTCCAAATGTGTGCATTTTACTCCATTTTCGGCCGAATGTACGTTTTATAGATATTGAGAAGATCAGATGAGGAAAAGTAAGTTTTGCAGCGATACAAAAAATCCAAACATTTAGCTGCATCCTTAGCTATACCAAAAATGTGATTTGACTAAGCCAATTTTTAGTTTAACTTATAGTAGGTTGGGTAGGTTCGGTTTGAAATAGTAGGTTGGGAATAGCAGTGGCAATTTTTCGCGAGATCAGACAGTATTGTGGTTTTTTGCTGTTGAAATCAACTCTGTTGAGTTACAGGGGCTACACCAGCATTTATTTTGAATTTGTCAGATGAATATCCATCGACCAGTACAGGAATCGTACAATTCGAAAGGAAATCTCCAATCCATTTTAGAAAGACCCTACCTAGACTCTAATGCTTCGCATTTTGCCAATAGAGCATCGTACCAAACTCGATCGAAAGCCTTAGAAATATCAAGAGCCACAACATCAGACTCACCAGAATGATGAAGGCTGATGCTTAGCTTCTCACAAAGGTAAGTCTCACAAAGGTAAAGGTAATGAGATCACCGGTTGAACGATGGGCTCTGAACCCGTATTGACGATCATGAAGCAAACCTTTGTGATCCAGGTATTTCAGAAGCTTTTAGTTCACAATTTTCTCCATTACTTTGGAGAGGACCAAAGTTATAGCAATAGGGCTATAGGGTTATAGCAATTCTTTGGCATGTGGATGATTTTACGTTTCAACCTTTGGTTGAACAAGAATTTTTGCTTGTTGATAACTCTCTTGCATCTGCTTTTGACCACTATATAGTTGGCCCTGCGGGCCTTCGACCTGGTGTTTTGGTATAGTTTAAAAGTCTTCTCTTTTCTAAAAATGGCTTCTTTTCAAATGCGATTAAACAAAGATATGGGGCTCCTCTTAACAGATTTCATGAAATGAGGAATGAATAACCTCATTCCAAGTAAAATAGTTTCACTAATCGCACTTGCAGCAAAGTTAACATTTCTGTTACGGAAGCAGAATGACCAATCAAAGGTTCTAAAAAAAGTTGTTAAGACCCTCCCAGTCAGCATAGCTGTAACGCCAAACTAATTTTTCGGGAGGGAACTTCTGGTTGGAGATTTGGCTTACCCGGAAACTTGTGTTAACCAAATAATGGTCGGAGTTATGCAGGGGGCAACCAACTGAAACCACATATTTTTTAGGGTTTGTGGTGAGAAACAGATCCAAGAGGTGACCTTCATGATCAGCACGGTCCGGGATCCAAGTGGGATTTTTAACAAATTGAGAAAGTTGGAACAGTATGGAAAATAGTTCAACTTGTTGCCCAATTGAGTTTTGACTCGGGGAGATGTTGCTAGAAAAATTAAGCCAGTCCCTGTTATGAATATTGAAATAACCGCCAGAACAGTTTCAGTTTCTGGAGATGCGTCCAAAATTTCGTTGATCTGGTTAGATAGATTTTCAATTTCCATAGCAGTTTCCTGTTCATTTGAGTTGGGCGATCTATATAGAAAACAGAAATGTATGACATGCTTTTCAACGAGAGTTTTGACCAAAATATAGTGGAAGGTTAGGACAGCGATACCTCTTTTGGGCACGAAGTGTGAAATAATTGAGTAGCCGGTAACATTAAAGTTATCATTGTGGTTACTGACTTGTGTTTCACATAGGGCTAAGATTGCTGGTTTAATTGAACTAAGATGGCACTCGACGGCATGAAAATTCGTTTGCCACCTGTGTTAGAGAAATTAACATTAAAATTATTAATTTTGTTGGAAAACAATTAATATAAAACAAAAAAAAAACAAAAAATCTAAATAACAATAAAATAAAAATCCAGTTTAAAATTAAAATCAAAATCTGAATTGAAATGAAATAAGAGTTGAAATTGTAATTAAAATCAAAATTAGACTTAAAATCAACTTGAAATTAACCAATATCAAAATCTGAATTAAAATAAACTAAAGAATGTAATTTAAGCTTGCAGTCAAATTTAAAATTAACAAAATTTAAAATATATTCACAATTAAATATATTATATAAAAGTTAAAATATATTCAAAATTATATTGTATTTATATATATATATTTATATATTGTATACATATATATATATATATTTATATAATTGTATTGTATATATATACAATATATAATTAACAAAGTATATATATATATGTATAAATGTTTATTTTTATATATATGAATATATATGTATGCATATATGAATATATATATATATATGTATTCATATATATGTATACTAAGTTTCAGGATCCAAGCAGGGCGTGCTAGAACAATGGTCTCCAAGCAAAAGTTGAAAGCCTCGCCAATATCTTTTCAATGATATCCCACATGATGATATACAGCTGATTTTATATCGAAGGCTTATAAAAGCTTTCTGAACCCAAGCAGGGCATCGTGGAACCAGAGTCCCTAAACAAAAGTTATTAGCTCGCCAAGACCTTTTTAATGGTATCCCACATAAGGACATTCGGGTATAAATATTGAAATCACCATACAACATATAAAGGGCTTAAAGGACTCCTTTTGGAACCAAAAAGATTCAATTTTTCTGTAGGGTTACACACCAAACTCTATCAAATGCCTTTTGCACCTACTCTCTAGCACATCTTGAAATGTTTCATCTTTTTGATACGAAGTGAATGAGTGAGTGAGTGAGCGAATTAATGAATGAGTGGTTTCATGCATTTGTTGCAAGCAGCTTTACATATACAATATTAGTAGCGAAAATGCTGGATTTAAATAGCAAAACTAATTTTGCAAAAGTGACGTAAAAAAAATGTCAGTCTCCTAGCTCCTTTATTTTTTGAGATATCGTGCGGACGGATGGACGTACATGGCTTAATCGACTCAGAAGTCGATTCTGAGCCCATCCACACCTTTGACACTATATTTAGATCGACTTCTTTAAGGTGTCACAAACGTAATGGTAAATTTATTATACCCTTGAACATAGTTCATACGGGTATAAAAATAACGTTAATATATGAAAACATTTCTTATATAAATACTATTATTTTTAAAGAGAGTGTTAAAGAGAATTATTTTAAAATCTGTTGATATCACATTATTAAAAAATATTTTGAAAAATTTGCATATTAATTTTAAACTGTCGTTCGTTCATCTGTCCCTTTGTGTACAATACTTGTGGTGTATTCCTAAGTGGTGTTAGGAAAGAGCAGTGTTGGGACTCATAAAAAAATTAATATTGGACAAAAACTATTTTATGTAGCCCCACCCATATCAACAAATATAACCAAAGTTCCGCAGAGTACTTTTATGTAAGTACTCTAAAATAAAGCTCCATTGTTTCGCTTTGTAAAATCATGCCTGCGTTAATCCTATATATCCTTATGAGACTAGACTTTCTTTGATTAACTTTAATCCCTTACAGTCACGACGTTTAGTGGTGGATATTACTTATCATTTCGTAATATAGACATTTCACGGATTGAATAAATTTAAACCAAATTTCCTCATTCGCTTTACGCATTCTAGTTTGAATCGATGCGATACATCCTCCGCATTACAAAAGCAGACTTTCTTTGATTAACTTGAATCTTCTGGGTTTAAAGACTGATGTCATATTTATTCAGCAAGTTATTCGGGGTTGTATTAATTCCCTTTTGTTCCGCGAAGCATTGGGATATAGGAATAATCCAAAAAATTGAAACGAGTCGAGATTTTACTATTGATTTGAGATACACAGATCTGTACAGACTGCGGTAAATTTAAACTTATTTCACGTATGTTGAGAGAGAATAAGTCAATGTTTGTACTCTTTGATATCAACATTAGCAAACTAACACTAAGGGTCTGAATTTACGCGAGCATGGTTAACACACGTAGCTTGCATGATGGATTTGGCATTGCAATTTTACTCGCTATACTAAACAAATAGGTGATTGTTTTTTTTCCCTAAAATTTTTTATTTTTGACTCCCATTTACCATTACTAACACTAACTAAACAGTTTAATAACTGGTCTTTATATACTAACAATTTAACATTATTAAATGATGACTAAATTAATTAGTGATAATTCTCTAAATGATAAGTTTTTTTTCTTTATTTGCTGATGCTTGTATACTAAGTAAAATGTTTAATATTTAAATGTAAAAAGAAAATAAATTGGTAAATCGATGATTAAAAAAAAACAAAAAAATATCAATATTTAATTGGAGTATTAATTTATTTGAATTCAGACCACGGCCAAACAATGTACAAATATGTATTTCATTGAATAAGTCAATCAAAATAATATTATTCAAGGCTGATTAACTTCAATATAACCCTTCTTCACTTCTAATATGTTGTGAATACATACTTTATATCATAAAATAAATGAATTGATTGTAAATCGAAAATTAATTTTCAAATATTAATATAAGAGTTCGACCCCTATTCCTAATGAGTAATATTTAATAATTATTGAGTAAATATTATTGAAATATGTAATATTATATTAATGGGATACAAATTCAACGAAGCATTCAATTTTATTTTAATCTATAGTGCTATAAATTGCATCAACTAAGTTTAAATTACTCATTCCCTCTTTAAAAAGGAAAAGAAAAGGAATTTAAAAAAATAAAAAAAACCACGAATTAATTTCATATTTTAATATACGTGCACACACATATATAAATAAAAACTAAGTATCGTTAAAAAATTATTAAAAAAACTGCCAAATTTTCCCCAGGTGTATAAAATTTTAAAAACAATTTAATACCAGTAATACAAAAAAATTAATACAAATGAATTTAAGGGAGCAGGATATTTTTTGTAAATATTGTTAACATACGCATACACAAGTTGCTCCAGCAATAAAAACCTAAAGCCCAATTGAAAAAACCATCGCTGAAGGTAAAGATACTTTTTAGCACATTTTAAAAAAAAATTTAAAAAAATTTGTCTATTAGTTTAGTTTGTTTACAAAACTTCTACACCGTTAAAGATAGAAAAAGAAAATGTTAACCTTTGGTAGGTCTCATAAAAAAAAATAATATTGTAGAACAACTTTTTCATGTAGCCTCCTTCATTACGCAGCTACAGCCCCTCAAACTTTGAAAAAACCCCATTTTTAAATTCGTATATCTCATGTTCTACTTAATTTTTTCAATCTGAAAACGCCAGGAGTATTTGTAAATCAGTATCAAAATTATATAGGTTTTTTAAATTTAGTATTTAAATTTACCGTTATGTGAAAACCAAATTTTGCATGGTTTTTCCATCTTCATAACTCCGGTATGCTTTCAGATAGGAACTTGAAATTTTAAAGTAAGAAAGAACTTTTAAAATTAGTATAAGTTTCCGCAGAAAATATTTTTGTATCGCCCCCTGTTTAAGAGCTATTACAGCTCAAAAATTGAAAATTTGCTATTTTTAGACTCCTCTAACTTAGGCACTTGTACATATTTTTCTTAAGCAAGACATAAAAATTAAAGGTTCAATAATATATTTTTACGTGTGTTAACGGTTTTTCTTAGTTATATAGGGTTCCGGACTTACAGCCTTCCAAAATTGCAAAAAAGTCCTATTTTCACATTTTTTCTTATACGAAATTTTTAAATTTTGCTGCAAATCACAATTCTAAATAGTTTGTATTATCTTTTGGAAATGTGCGCTTTTAAAAACAGTTGGTTTACATTCTGCCTTGTTTATATTTTTAAAAAATTTATCAAATATATAATATTCAATATTTCTGACGAGCGTTGTAAACAGTTTATGGCTTGTTCGATAATTATAAGTTATGTAATCCTTGGTTTGCGTCTTTGCTATACTCATCGCTGAAAATAAATGAGTGCGTGTTCACCCCTGCTATTCACATTATCTATTAAAATCCCTTACACACCTGCTATACAACTTCGCTAGTAAAATCTTGTTCACACCTGATTACTTAACTAAAACCCATCAAAACTTTATTGAAAAGTTCTATATTCCAAGGTTTATCTCTAAAATGCTGCTTAATATTTTTGATATTTAAAACTCAAACGACAGAACATTCTTTTAACTTAAATACTTGGTATAAAAATTATATAATTTTTTAAAATTTATTTTTTAAATCTATCGTTATGTGAAGCCAAAATTTTGCAAAATGTTATGTTTATTAAGAATGAAAAATTTAAAATTTGGTATTTTTAGACGCATGTGCCAGTTTGTTCAAAGTAAACCCCAAAAATTAAACCTCCAAGTTTATCTAAACCCCAAGTTCCTTCAATAATTAAAATTTTTAAAACACGTCTTAAAAATAAAAGTTCTTAAATTATAATAATTATTCACTCTTGGAATACCATGTATACATCCTTTATGGAAAAATCTACCTAATTTATTTATTATCAACCGCCAAGTTTTATATAATGTATACACAAAAAAAAAACCTTACCTAGAGCATATACGTATAGCACTTTTACCTATACATATTCGTATTACGTACTTACAAAATATATACTTTTATTTCTATAAAAAAACAAAAACAAAACAAGAAAAAAGTAGAAAAAATATATACGAGGGTGATGTCTGGCACGAGAACTTTATCTTCAAAACTTTGTTTTAGTTATTATTTTTTAGGTTCTGTATACAACGATTAGCCATGGTGATAGTTCAACCATGACTTGTAATTTATAAACAAAAAAAAAATTGAGGCTAAACATTGGGTTTACTTCCAAAATAAAGTTAAATACATATATAAATATATTATGTTCATAAATATGTTTAGATAGAATGATATGGTATGTATTTACTAAAAGATAAAAGAGTGTAAGCTAGTATTAAATGACGAACTATGCATAGCATTAATTCTAAATTTTAAAACAATAAAAGAAAACAAGAAACTTAGTTAATTTTATATAATAAACATTTAAGGTTAAAGTGGTAATTGCTAGTAGTAGATTTATTTTTCTTTGTTTTTTTATTACATTAAAAATAATCAATTTAGTTTTAAATAAAAATATTCTGTAATTACTATCACAAATGACAGAAGAAGCGATATCATAAACAATGTCTTCATTCGATCTCATAAATAGTTTTTCATCTAATGCTTAGAGTTAATTATATGTAGGTGTCTTCAAAATGTATGTTATATAGGGAAGTAAAAAAAATAAAAAATAAAGTAACATAAAGAACCCATATCAAGTTTTAGCTACTCTACTAAGCTACTCATATCAGGCCTAAAATTATATAAAGTCGATACCGTAATAGGAATTGTGATTTTTGTAGTCAAAGTTATCTTCTATATGTTTATAAGAATAACCATTTTATCAAAAAAAGAACAAGTTTTATGCTTTCACTTTTAATGTTTGTTAAAACAACAGAAATGATTGGTGTTTGTTTAATATGAGTGAATATTGACTGATTAGTGATTATGTTTATTTAAAATAAAAAGCTGTGCTTAAAATAAGAATTATGTGATCGAATGAAAATTTTTAAAATTGATTACAAAAATTAAACAATTATATTTATTACAATTAGAAACTAATCTAAAATATTTAAAAAAAATTGTTTATAGTAAGTTTATAAAATAAAAGCTGATATAAGGGGTAGAATGCATAAAACTGAGCTGAACTCAAATCTCACTCTTTCAAATAAAATTTACACCTAAGTTCGTAGTTTTAGTTTGAAGAAGTGAATTTGAGTTCAAGCTGAGTTTTATGCATTCGACCGCGTCACTGGTACATAGTGTCAACATTTTTATTATAATATAATTTATTATATCTTATTATAAAAATTATCAAAAAAAAGAAACTAGGTTTAAAAAAAATATACTGCAAATAAAACAATTTAAAAAAAAAATTAAACGAAATTCAAAAAATATACTAAATTTTTGTTATAATAAAATATTTAAAGAATATTTATTTATTTATAAATTTTCTTTTTAAATCAGTTCGTAGTTTTAAACTTAAACCTTGTTCCTACAGTCATAATTAGAACCATAAATATATACATAAATGTATATAGAACGAAGTATACATATACTAATAATCACAAAATAATATAATGAGGTCCAGAAAAAACAAAAATTCATTGGCTAACAAGAAATGCCACCACAAATTATAATGTGAAGTTTAGGAAAATTTTAATGAAAAATTCAAAAACAAAGAAAAAATTTGAAAATCTTTTTATAAAAATTCACAAAATAAGTTTAAATGCTTTTTTAAATATATTATCTGCAAATGTTCTTATATATGAACCAGAATTTGCCAAATTGAATTTTTTTTTTCTTGTTTAAGTTATTTTTGGATTCAGCTTCAAACCATTGAATCGTTTTTTAATTAAAAAGAATAAACAAAACAGAAAAATACAGTAGAATCATAATAATTTGAATTTTTGAACAGAAAGGACCAAAATAAATCTTTGGTATAAAGAATCTGAATAACTAATAACATTCATATATTAATTATTGCTACCTACTACTTCTAAAAATGTATTTGTCACAAAATTTCTGATTGAGTAATAATGTATTTTAAATTGCAAGCTACAAATTTACGCTGATGATATGAAAATCTTTAAAAACATTATTTCTAACAATGACGCTATTCTTATGCAAAATGACAAATCTATCATTATCAAAATTTTAACATCTGCTGCGTTAACAATCATCTTTTACTAAATATAAATAAATGCGCACTTATATTTTATTCAAATCGTTCAAGTACTATTTGTTTCAACTACACCTTAGATGGTATTAGCTTATCTAAAGTTGGCTCAATAAAAGACTTAGGAGTATATTTTGATTCTCATCTTAGCTTTAAAACTCATAATTTTTTTTTTTGTGCATTTCCCTGTCACATAAATGTAACAAGAAAATTACACAGCCTTATTACTCTTACGATGTGTGTGGGATTCGAACCCACACTCCCTCAATGTTTGCAATCAACTTTGACCTTATACTATCAAAACATTTTCAAAAACAAAAATTATTCAATTACTATTATTAGGTTTTTCTGTTGTTTTTTTGTTTTGTAGTTTGATTATAAGTATATGTAAATAAATAAATAAAATAATTCATTTGTAATGGTAGTTCAACGCTTCTATTAGAAGAAAATATTTCTAAATTGTTGTAAAGAACAACTATATGAAATATAATTGTTGAATAAATTGTTTTACAATTTTATAATAATCGAAACTCTACTGTATTTTTACATAATTAAACGAAAGAAAAATATTTAAAAATTTAAAATGAATATTCAATACATACCCTATACCATATACGAGTATAAAAAATTTTCATTTTATACCTTATTTATCCTTTATTTCACGCAACCATGAATTTTTCCTGTTCATATATTAAGGATATTATCATTAAGGATGAACAAAAATAAAAAAGAGAAAAAAAAAGAGTGTACACGTCCACTTTTACAATAAATTACATTTAAATTGAGTTCAAAAATTTATTCGGTCATTCTATTTTTGTTGTTATTTTTTTTTTTTTTTTTTGCATCGCAAGTAAAGTCAGTTGTTGCCAGTCAAGTCATATATCTCTTAAACCCATCATCATCATAAAATATTAATTCGAATGTAAATTGTATGGTATATACATATTGGGGTTAACACTAGACAAGGGGAAAAAAGACGATCCCTTTTTATCCCTTCTTGTTATATTATTTTCATGTTTTTTTTTTGCTTTGTGATTGCATCAGTATTGTTGCAATATTGTGTCTTTACTAATAATTATGTATCATTTTTTTTTCTGTTTTTCTACTTTTTTTAGAATTTTGTGCCGTTATTTAAAAAAAAAACTAAAAATAAATTTTTTAAATTGATATCAAAAATACCATAAGGCTTTTAAAAAATTTTATTGGTAAAATTTTTATTGGTTTGAGTTTAAGGTCAAAAATAGTTGGTTAGTTTATTTTAGGTGCTCGTAATAGTAACGCACCTTTAAAGCAGTTTAAAAATAGTATTTCTTTTTTATCCATAATAATTAAATTATTTATAATAAAATTATTAAAAAGTGTGGCCATTTTTTATAGTAAAAATAAAAGATTAAAAAATGTTTAAAAATGAACATTGATGAAATTTCCGATGAAATTCAATTTCCTAGAAAAACATTTTATAATGCTGAATTTTCATTGACATCACCAGCAACAGCAATAACAACAACCACTGATGATGAATACTGTTTAGAAGTGAATTCTTTTAATACTATTTGCTATTCAGATATTGGCATCCACACTACTCATAATAATGATCAATATCATCATCAATATCATTATTATTTTCCGAATAGCAACATGAAATACAACAACAATAACAACCAAAATCAAAATTGGAATAAAAAGAATTCATTTATTTCTGCAACTACAATGGTAAATTCGATTCGTGATTCAATTTCAGTGATTTTACGAGAAGATAGTAATATAAAAAATTTTAATAAGAATCGAAATACATCTGAAACAAATTTACAAGAAAACTGTAAAAAAAAAATTAAAGTAAAAAAAAATGTTTTAGAATCTTCAACAACATCCAACAATAATAAGAAAGAGTCAAAAAAAAGAAAACATTATAAAATTAAACAAAATAATATTAAATTAAATGAAAATAGTAATAGTAATGATAATTATATAATAATGAAAAAGGATTGGCATTTACCACCAAGTCCAACGGTTTTGAAAAAACGTCGTTTAGCAGCAAATGCAAGAGAACGTCGTCGTATGAATTCATTAAATGAAGCATACGAAAGATTAAGAGAAATTGTACCATCAACATCTGATGAACAAAAAATGTCAAAATATGAAACATTACAAATGGCACAAACTTATATTATAGCATTATGTGATTTATTAAAAAATGATAATCATTTAATAGATGATGATGATGATGCTGATGATTTTGAAGATGATAAACAAATGTCAACATTTACATTGTTAAGAAAAATGGAAAGTTAAAAATTAAATCTAAATGAAATTTAAACCTGAAAGTGAAATTGAAAATTTAATTTAAAAATATTATATTAATTAATAGTTAATTTAATTATTTTTATACATACTGGAATATTTTAAATATAATTAAAATAAAAAAAAAAATTAAATTTTATTGGTAATTAATACATAATATCTAAATTTTTTACTAATGTTAGAAATATTTTCTAGGAAAAAGAGAAAATATGATAGTTCCCAAAAAAAGTTGATCAGATCAATTAAATTTTTTTCTTTAAAAAATTCATTCAAATTGGACATTTGTTGTACAAGAGGGAAAAAGTTTATAATATAACATTTAATTGTATTTTTAAAAAGTCTATATTAGATTTTGAAAAAACCTGCAAGAGAGTGCAAGAATGCAAAGTTAAGAAGTATTATTTATTATATATAATACGCTAATATTTTCGATATATATTAGCGTATTGTATTAATTTACCTAAAGGAGTGAAATAAGTGAGGTCTCATCTACAAATAGACAAATTTTCTCTTTCATATATTATAATTTATAATTCAATAATTTCATATTTTTCAGTTTGCATTGATTTATTTATCTTATCAAGTCGGATAAATTAAAATTAAAATAAAAAAAAAAATTTCGAAATTTTTCCTTTTTAAATTCTAATTATATATTACTAGCTGTTGGCCAGTCATAAAATGACGCAGTTGATTATGGTAGATTTTATTTTTATATACCTACATATTTGTTTTTGGAATTTCGAAAATAATGTATAATTTGCACTTTGCCAAATAATGCAGTAAATAAAAAAAAAATTATTATTTATAATTTATATATACAAAAAAAAATATTATGTTTCCATCCGGAATCGTACCTGCCACACTACCGTGTCAGAGTCAGACACACTAAATATGTACTAAAAAGAAGAAATAGAATAACACTATAAAAATATTTTGTAACTAAATTGAGCTAACTTAATGTAAAAAGTGGATAGTAATAAGAATTTATCATGCACGAAAAAGACAGAATAAAAAAAACGATTTGAAATTGAAACCAAAAAGAATAAAATATTCATTTGATTTAAAATATTCATTACCCTAATATGTACACACAATTCCAATTTCAATTATCCCTATTCCCTATACCTAATACATTACACTCGCCCTACAATTTAGGTTCTTCTTTTTATATGTTTCCACTATGCACAGACAAAGTGGATATGAAAAATAGAAAAATATATTGCACCTACTCTTGCACATAAACTTTTTTGTTTTATGAAAAGTGCTTTAGGTTTGTTGAAAAGAGTGAAACTACTTCTTTACAATAAAATTTAGAAAAATTATTTTTTTTAACAAAAAATAAATCAAAACAGCGGCCTCTGTGGCCTAGTGGCCAGCATATAAAATACGCTGTAAACACCGAGGGAGTGTGGGTTCGAATCCTACGCACGTCGTAAGAGTTATTTCCCCTAGTGACATTTACAGCCACGTCTGAACAGGAAAAGCTGTGTAATTTCCTGTCTACATTTATGTCGTAGAGAAATGCATTTAAAAAAAAAATAAATCAAAACAAAATAGATTTCCCATTACAATTTACAATATTCATAAACAATTATAATAAAATATTCCTGCTTCGTATAATAAAATATTTGTTTCGCTCTGTTTCTTTATTTGAAAATCTATAAAATGACATTTTAAAATTATTTAAGAACATTTTCTTTGTATATGCCATATATGGGTATGTATGTATGTCAATACAAAATAAAATCAATTTAAAAAAAAATCAATTCGAATAAACAGAATGAATGATTTTTTTCTTTCCCTTTACCTTCGCCTCGCCCTTACGTAATGTATCATCATAAAAAAATCATATAAATAGAGTATTTACACCGAACAAATTTTTTAAACCATTTCTGCACAAAATATAGAACCCCGAAATTCTGTTTTGTTGCAGATTAACATATTTTGAACAAAAAATTTATACAGAAATAATATTTATTTGCAGCTTATAAAAAAATGAAATGTATTCTTTTCATATTTATACTATTTTATAATTGTAGTGGTATGGTAGTGGTAATATTTTTTTTTATTCGTTTCATTCATGTACGTATGTTTATTAGATTTGAAATGATTAGAATTTGAATGTTTAATAATTTTTGGCTGGCATATATAAAGCGTATTAAATAGCGTTTTAAATATTTAGCTATTTAATACGCTTTATATATGCCAGCCAAAAATTATTAAACATTCAAATTCTAATCATTTCAAATCTAATAAACGTACGTACAAACAAATAAGAATGAAACGAATAAAAAAAAATATTACCACTACCATACCACTACAATTATAAAATAGTATAAATATGAAAAGAATACATTTAATTTTTTTATAAGCTGCAAATAAATATTATTTCTGTATAAATTTTTTGTTCAAAATATGTTAATCTGCAACAAAACAGAATTTCGGGGTTCTATATTTTGTACAGAAATGGTTTAAACAATTTGTTCGGTGTAAATACTCTATGTATATGATTTCTTTATGGTATCACAGTTTGAAAAAATAGAAATATTTCCAATTAGAAATTATATCTATACTGTACACATTGTAGCTATGTATATTTTTATACCCGTACGATAGGATCGGGTATAATAAAATTACTCCTCCGTTTGTAACACCTCGAAATAAGCGAGCTAGATATACCTTCAAAGGTATGGATCGGATCAGAAAAAAATTCTAAGACATTTGAGCCATGTCCGTCCGTCCGTCAGCGAGCTAACTCAAAAACTAAGAAAGCTAGAATCTTACAATTTACACAAAATATTCTAGGAATAATTTGTAGGTTCCCTATTTTTTTGGTTGAGTTTGGACCAAAACTTAGGGTAGCTCTCGAACACCTAACTTTTAGATCCCCACATTTTTTTTGAAATAGAGCTATGAAATTTTAACTGCTGATAGATCTCACAAAAATTTTAATTTTATTTTTAATAACTTTTTTTTTGTAGCCCCACCCGTTACGGAGGTACTGCTGCCCAAATGTTCAAAAAAGCTCTATATTTAAATTGTTATAGCACAAGTTGTATAAGGTATATCTTCATTTTGAAAACGCCAAACGATTACTACTTTTACTAGCTTTAAAAATATATACACAATAAATATACATATATTTGTGGCATACGATCCTTTCCCCTTCTATCTTCTAAACGGTTTAAGGTGGAAACTTGAAATTTTGTCAGAAGTTAGATCTTTGAAAATAAGTATGAGTCATTTCAGAAATTTTTTTTGTATCACTCCCCGTTCAGGAGCTGTAAGGGGTCTAAAACTGAAAATTTCCTATTTTTAAACACCTGTAACTTGAACACCTGTTAAAATTTTTTTGAAGTAATACACAAAAATTAAAGTTTCAACATTATACTCTTATTTCTGTTAACAACTTTTTTAATAATATAGGGTTACTTTATAATTGACGAAAGTGTTACTTGATTTTTTCAAATTTTCTAACAAATTTCTTTAACGAATTTTTTGCATATTGTTTTACTCGATAATTTGAAATGGTTGAGGATATAATGCGTAGTACAAAAAAATGTAAATAAATAAACAACATATCGGTTGCTTGAAGAATTTTTATTTATATGATATTGTTATACATACATACTTATATAATATCATATTTATGTACATATCGTATATGTCACTGATGAATGAATGATAAGAATATAGATGTATATTATATAGCGCCGTATTTACTTACATATATGTATTTTATTGTTCTTATAAGAAATTGTTCTATGAATGGAAATATTTTTAAAGAAATATTGCAATGTATGGCGATATACTTATAACAATATAAATATACTATGTACGCATTATTATAATATAATACTTAAAATTATATTTACTATTTTGTACTTAGTAAATTTAATATACATTTACGCTTAGTATTATATGGTACTAAAGAATATTTGAAAAAGTTTTGGATTGATAATCGTTATGGGGAAGGTTAAAATCTGCTTTTGAAGAATGTGTAAACATATAGTTTGAATATATGTACAACCCATAGTTCTAGAAATTATAAAATTCATCCAAATTATTTTAAAATACTAAAATATTAAAAAAATAATATTGTAAGCAGAGTGACAGGCTGTTAACATACTAACGGTTCGTACAGGTATCTAAGAGTTGACAAAGGCAACTGTATTCTTCCTCGTTTTCAATAATATTAAGCATACATTTTTATACCCGTACGATAGGATCGGGTATAATAAAATTACTCCTCCGTTTGTAACACCTCGAAATAAGCGAGCTAGATATACCTTCAAAGGTACGGATCGGATCAGAATCAAATTCTGAGTCGATTAAGCCATGTCTGTCCGTCCGTCCGTCCATCAGCACGCTAACTCAAAAACTAAGAAAGCTAGAATCTTGAAATTTACACAAAATATTTTGGGAGTAATTTATAGATTCCCTATTTTTTTTGGTTGAAAACTTAGGGTAGCTCTCGAACTACTAACTCTTAAATCTCAACAATTTTTTTGAAATAGAACCATGAAATTTTAACTGCTGATAGATATCATAAAAATATTAATTTTATGTTAATATTAATTTGTCTATAGCCCCACCCCTTAAGGAGCTACAGCCCCCCAAAGCCCCCAAAAATCTCTATATTTAAATTCTTATAACACAAGTTCTATAAGGTATATCTTCAATTTGAAAATTCCAAACGATAGTACAAAAAAATGGAAATAAATAAACAACATAACGGTTGCTTGAAGAATTTTTATTTATATGATATTGATATACATACATACTTATATAATACCATGCTTATTTACATATCGTATATGTCACTGATGAATGAATGATATGAGTATAGATGTATATTATATAGGGCCGTATTTACATACATATCATAATCTTTAATCTGTAAATGACAGACGTTTAAAACCCTTTTACTCAATGATTTACCAACCAACTTTCATTTTTTTCCAAAATTTTCTGATTTTCATTAATAATTTTCCATTTTTATAAAAAAACCCATGTAAAGTATATACATATGTATCATATAGTAAGTATAATCTATACCTATAATATACATATTCAAAAAAGACGCTTTTTGATTCCGTTAAATTTTTTTTTGTTTTATTTTTTCTTTTCGATTAAAAATTTTATAATATTGGTTGTATGGTAGGAGTAGGAATTTCACAATATAACTGAATATAAACATCCAGATTTTAGTTTAGGTTTTAGTACAGC
Organism: Poecilobothrus nobilitatus; assembly: GCA_947095535.1. NCBI lineage: Eukaryota > Metazoa > Arthropoda > Insecta > Diptera > Dolichopodidae > Poecilobothrus > Poecilobothrus nobilitatus. The sequence goes on from OX352773.1 coordinate 94,886,806, forward strand.
GATAGAGTGTGTAATTAATAATTGCTTTTTAATCTTGCAAGTTCGATTCAGTTCTGTTTTTTTTTTTTTGGTTTTTTTTTCTATATTTTGAACGAAAAAAATTCTTACATATCACAATATCATCATAATATTTAATCTGTATTGATAGACATTTAAAACCCTTTTACTCAATGATTTACCATCTTAGGCTTCTTATAATATATATATAATAGGTATATATTGAGTTTCCAATACTCAATAAATCAAGGGCAACTTCTAAAAGATAATAATAACCGTATTTTTACAAAAAATATCATTTGCAAAGAAATTTTAAATTCATAAAGCTTTAATTAATGAAAATTGTATTTTTACATTTTAAATAAAATCATAAAGAAACTATACTGTATATACTGTATTGTAATTGCTAATTAAAACACCTCGAATTTCGAGGGGCGGGCGAATACTAGTATGTATTTTATTGTACTTATAAAAAATTGTTCTATGAATGGAAATATTTTTAAAGAAATATTGCAATGTATGGCGTAATACTTATAACAATATAAATATACTATGTACGCATTAATATAATATAATATTTCAAATTATATTTACTATTTGGTACTAAGTAAATTTAATATACATTTACCGCTTAGTATTAAATGGTACTATAGAATATTCGAAAAAGTTTTGAATTGATAATCGTTATGTGGAAGGTTAAAATCTGCTTTTGAAGAATGTATAAACATATAGTTTGAACATATGTACAACCCATAGTTCTAGAAATTATAAAATTCACCCAAATTATTTTGAAATACTAAAATATTAAAAAAATAATATTGTAAGCAGAGTGACATGCTGTGAACATACTAACGGTTCGTACGGGTATCTAAGAGTTGACAAAGGCAACTGTATTCTTCCTCGTTAAACATCAATTCTATAATTTTAGCAATCGCTATTGAAATAGAAATCAACATATCATTTATCGTAATCAATCTTTATTGAACTTGGTCATCTTGGTCCAAATGAACGAATAAGCGAAAATGATCATCATATCCTACTATCCTACTATCGAGTTTTAGTAAACCGGTGTTAGTCCGGTATTAGTTAATAATAATAATGACAATAATAATAATAATAACAATAATAATAATAAAAAAATAATAATAATAATAATAATAATGATAATAAAGTAAAATTTGTAATAATAATAATAATAATAATAATAATAATTATAATAATAATAATAATAATAATAATAATAATAATAATAATAATAATAATAATAATAATAATAGTAATAATAATAATAATAATAGTAATTATAATAATAGCTGCTACAGTGGAGCTATCTTTGATTATATCATGCAAGTAAGGTGTTATATAAGGTGTTATAAATATTTTCTATATATATATATATATATATATAAATATAAATATAGAAAATATTTCAAACTTAAAAATCTTTGGTTTAATTTTTACTTTTAGATATTTGTGGAACACATATAACATATTTATGTAAATCTTTAAATAACAGTTTAAATTGCACTAAATGTTTAAGTAGTAAATATTTAGAAAGCAATAAAAATCTCTAATTGACCTAGTAAAAGCTGTAATACTCTCGAATTCAATATGGTCTTCCAATATACTGAACAGCATCAAAATCCGAGCTACAAAAAAAACAATTTCCCATCCCTAGATAGGCAAATTACGTTGTCTACTAGAAAGCTACTAACAAAAATTTTATTCTAGGAAAGAGTCAACTCTATGAAAAAAGTAATAAAGTAATAGAAAGGAAGTGAAAACAAAAAATCCATCAACTGACTATAAAGTTATTTTCTTCATAAAAGCAATTACATGAGTTTTAAACCTATTATCACAACAAACCCGCCATGGAAACTTAATAAAGACATAGAACTATCTAAATGGAATAAAGACGAAGTTAATCCAATCTTTTTTCAACAAGAATTCCTAATTATAAGAAATAAATACGTCGACTGGAAATTCATTTTCACCGATGGGTCAAAATCCTCTTTTGCAACAACATAAGCGAAGAAGAATTTTTATTTACATGGAGAAACTTCAACCACTCTTACAAACGGATTAACCCAAACAAACAACCATCAACCTTCCCATCTAACATTTGTATATTGTACATGAAAATTAGAATTGGGCACACTCTTCTCTCGCATGAACATCTATTTAAAAAAGAACCCACTCCTACTTGTTGCTTTTGTAATACGCACACTATTCCCATCAAACACAGCATTGAAGAGTACCAGATTATTAATGCAATAAGGATTCAACACAAAATAGAACCGCTTTGTAGCCTACTTTCAAAAACATCACAACCCTTGTTAACTTTAAAAAAACAAAATATTTTCAAAAACTATAACTTTTAAATTTTTCAAATCTGAAGTATATGTGTTCCACAAGGCTATAAATTTTAAATATTTTGGAATAAATAAGAAAAAAAACTGCTAACTAGTTACCATAGCTTAAACATAAATTGAAGTATATGTGTTCCACAAGGCTATAAATTTTAAATATTTTGGAATAAATAAGAATAAAAACTGCTAACTAGTTACCATAGCTTAAACATAAATTGTATACTACTAAACATAAATTGTTACATTTTAATTTAATTAATTTTTAAGTAACCGTATGTAAATTCTTGTAAAAAATGTAATTAACAATATAGCAGAAGGCCTTAGTTGCGAGTGCTAAGAAATTTGAAAAACATTTGAACAGATGTTTAATAAAATTGAATTTTCAGTTTTTGACCCCTTAACTTTCCGTAATACAAAAATATTTTCTGAAGTAACTCCCATACTTATTTTCAAAAATCTAACTCCTCCCAATTTCAAATTTCTAATTTAAGCCGTTTAGAAGATAGAAGGGTTAAAGAATTTTGCAATAATTAAGTTTCGCATAACGGTAAATTAAGACACCGTATGGCGCAAGTATATATTTATTATATATGTATATTTGTAAAGCTCATAAAATCAGCTATCGTTTGACATTTCAAAATTGAAGATATACATACGTTATAGAACTTGTAGTATAACAATTTAAATATAGAGCTTTTTCGAAGTTTCGAAGGCTGTAGCAACGTAATGGGTGGAGCTACAGAAAAAAGTTGTTCCATAAAATTATTTTTTTTAGGATATCTATCTATTATTTTATTTAGGATATCTCTAGCTTGAATTATCGTACTGACGGATGGACGGACGGACGGGCGAGCAAAGCTAATCGATTCAGAATTTGATTCTGGTCCTATCCATTCCTTTGAAGCTATATTTAGTTTGCTTATTTCGAGGTGTTACAAACAGAAGATCAATTTTATTATATCCTATACTATCGTACGGGTATAAAAATTTATTGGTTCATCCACACTAACAATTTTCTGGTGTTTTTACATTTTGTAGAAAATTGAAAAAAATAAAACATATCTGGAATATGTCCAAATTGTAACATTTTAAATAGGTCTATATTTTGAAAAATATCCATAATACATTGTTTGTTTTTTTTCTATTGTTTTATATGTTTTTGTTTTAAGTTTTAAATTTATTTATAGGTTCTGACATAAAATTGCTATTGAATTTATTATCAATACAATATTTTATTATTGTATCAGTTCCATTATTTTATTATTTATATACAAAAATATTTTAAACATTAAACATTAAAAATTTTACCTATGTTGAAATAAAAGTTACAGTAAAATTCAGATAAATTTAACAAATGTTTACGATACATATTTGTAATTTTGATTAATTACTTATTAATTATTATTAAAAAGAATGGGTTAATATTACAACCTGTATATTAAAATATGTACAATTTAATTTTCTCGCGTTTTAAAGCATTTAAATATTATATTAATTCAACAAACTATAAAACGTACATGTAGAGGTACAGGTAATAAAACTGTTCTAAAGAAATAAAATGATTATTGCCTCCACTCAAAATTTTCTAACATGAAACGAAGAAAGATGCCCACCCCTATACACTGTCAAACTATCGAAGTGGAACATTAACATCTTTCTTCAAAATAACTCTCCAATTTTTTTTTATTTTATTTCCGACAATTTTACATTGTGTATAAAAAATTAAATTAATCTTAATCTTAATATTTAAATTAATGTACAATGAACTAGTAATAATATACCTATATAGATTAAAATGCAAGAAACAATATACCTATATAGATTAAAATGCAAGTACAAAATGCAAGAAACCTGTTCAGCCCAATAAACTATGCAAAAGAGCTTTTTTTTCAAATGAACAACATAAAAATTATGTCGATTCCGAGTCACAAAGGAATATCTGGCAACGAGTTTCCCAACTCAGCTGTTAAATCTGCAATAAAGTTTCAACTCATCTGTAGAACGATCGACATGCACTCTCGAATATAAACAGTTAGCAACTAACAATGCCATTAAACTACCAGATACAATATTAGTCAAAAAATACCGTTGATTTGTCAGAGTGCGATTAAGAGCACAATCCTTTTGACACTTTTGTAACAGATTTCCCTATTCGAGTGCACGCCCGTGTTAATCAAATTCTGTTCTCTATATAAACGCTCCAGAACCTTTTACCTCTCCCAACGATAAAAATATCAGAATAATACTAAATTTTCTCCCAAACTAAAATACATGAATTAATATAAAATAACCTAAAGATAAATAAAAAAAAAAGAAACAAATATTGGTTAAAATCTTTGTAAGTCCCCTCATTAAATTGTTTAATTTATCAATTCAATGTGTGTTTATAATCCAATGCATAAAAAAGGGACTCGTTGCGATGTAAGCAATTATATTTATAATTATTATTGCTAATAAACTGTCAGCTATTTGAGAAAATAATTTGCTCCTATTTTGTTGATTATTGACAACCATTTTTACCACCAAACCAACATGATTTATAAACGGCTAACGGTTCAAGGTTAATCTGACTGCATTCGTCTTTGATATTTTAAATACCATGGAAACTAATACTATTTTTGGTACTCCCTAATATCTATTATAGGGTCTTCAAGCCAATTCCCTATAATATAATCCTTGAAAAGTATAAAACCATAGCATAGCGACTTATGTTATGTTATCTTTGTTTTGTTCTTTTCCAGTACTGCTATCATATGTTCATTCCATGAAATGTAAAAAGTACATGGAAAAGAACAACAAAAGAAAAAATGTACATGGAAAAGAACACAACAAAGAGACAAGAGAGGGAGATCGAGAAGAAGATTTCTGAATTTAAAGTACTGCTGCAAAAGAAAACAAACCATATGTTTCTTACATTACCCCATATCTTCATTCACCATTACACAATATCTTATATTTTGCAATTGCCTTAATGACACTCTAATGGAACATGAAATGATTTTTATTTATTTTCCGATTTCTGGACCGTAAATAGATATACTTAATTCCTTTGACTTCTATATTTTAAAGTCATATATTATATATATACAAGTACATCCCAAACAGAAATTGTTATAGGGCACAACAAATTTGCCATTACGCTTGTGGCATCTTAAAAGAGTCGAGCTAGATATAGTGGCAAAGGTATGGACCGGCTCTCTGAGTCGATTAAGCCATGTACGTCCGTCCGTCCGTCCTCACGATAACTCAAAAAATAAAGGAGGAGGTGAACATTTTTTACGCCACTTTTGCAAAATTGCTAGTTTCGCTATTCAAATTCAGCATTTTTGACCTCCCCGTTCGAGTATCTGCCATAGAACTTCTTTCTTTATATGAAAAAATATAAAGATATATCTAACTTTCAATTTAAATTAAATTCATATTATTGAAATATTAGAAATAATAATAAATTAAAAGAAACTACAAAAATAAGAATTTTAAAATAAAGTAAAATAAAAAAACAAAACAAAATTACAATAGTTTTTTTGTTTTTTTTTGACTGCCACATAAATGTGGACAGGAAATTACACAGCCTCTTCTGTTCAGGCATGGCTGAAACTATTGTAAGGGGGAATAACTCTTACGACATGTATGGGATTCGAACCCACACTTCCTCGGTGTTTACAGCGTTTACTCACTCGGCCACCAAGGCCCCTAATTAAAAGTTAAATGTGGTTAAATGTTTTGTTTTTAAATAAATTTTGAAATTTTTTCAAATATATTTTTTTAGAAAATATGTTGTTTAGCACATTTCCAAAAAATTTTGAAAAAATGTGCTTATTAGTTTCACTAGAAGCTTGAAATTTTGAGAGCAGTTAGATCTTTGGAAATAAGTATTCAGGAAATATTTTTCGGTCGCCTCGGGTTTAGGAGAACAGAAAATTCTTTATTTTTAAACTCCTGTAACTTGCGCACCTGTTCAAATTTCTTTCGAAGTAATACATAAAAATTGAAGCTCCAACATTATATTTCTGTTTGTGTTAATAATTTTTCTTAATAATATAAGGCTACCTTATAATTGACAAGTGTGATTCGATTTTTTTCAATTTTATCTTATTGTTTGCATTATTATTTGTATTAATAAAATATGTAATTTATATTACATTATAAATTTATTTTTCAATATATATACTCTTATACTCTTTCAATATATCTACTCTAGGTTTATTATGGAATATTTTTTAATTTTGAAAATATGCTTTTTTGAAAACCCTTAGATTTTTCCATTACTTGTTATCTTATCTCAAAAACTTTTTAAACTTCTATTATGTCGATTCGAATAGAAATCAACCCTATATATATCCAATGGTACCTTCGAAATGATTGAAATTTTGACATACAGGAATGTATTGTCAAATTTATTTATTTATTTATCACCTACAATATAAATGAAAAGATTATATAATAAATAATTACATAATATTAAATTAAAGAAATTTTTAGATACAACTGTACAAATTATTTATAAGTAAAACGGTTTTACTGAAACGGTTTTTTAAAATGGTTTTACAAATTTTATTTTATTTTTGTAAAATATAATAAAATGGTGCAATTACTTTTTATATCTTGTTTTAAAATTGTACTAATTTATGGTAAAGTCAAACAAAATATTTTTTATATTGACCTCTTTTTTAATTAAACCTTGGAGCTTCAATCTAATTGTAGCAAAAAAAAATATTATTATTATTAGAACACTATTTGTACAATTTTAGTTTAAAATGCTCACAAAATAACTGAAAATATTCAAAGTTTCACTAAATGATTAAATAAATAGTATAATGAAAAATTTTTTTTACAAATATAATTTTTTAACACTTTTAAGAGGAATCATGTGACATAATATATACATATATCTTTCAACTTTAAAAAGAAATTTTAACTTTACACCACAATTTTTTATTATATTTTGCAAAATACGAATTTTTTGGAAAGCAAATTTTAGTTCTTCCTAAAATTTATACATATATTATTTTTTCTTAAATAATGATTACATAAATGGTTACTTACTTACTTTACACATAAAATAATATAATATATTATATACATATATAATTCCCTGCAGTCAAAAAGAATAACTTGTTCCTTAAAGTTTATATAATTGGAAAGTAGATTTTATTACTTTGGCACAAATATATACATATTATATGTATAAGTATTTAACAAAAAAAAATTAACAAAAATATTTTACTTTAATTAATAAAATATTTTTAAAAAACCTTATAATAAAATGGTTTGATCATTTTTCAATATTATTTTTCTTTAACAATTTATAAAGTTTTTTTCGTTTTAACTACAAAATAATTGTTACACTAATCGGTTCATAAATTACTAAAATAAAGGAAGATGTTTAAAGAAAATTTTATATTTAACAAAATAACTCCATAACTGTAATTTTTTTAATTTACTTTAAAAATTTCATAAAAATTTAAGAAATGAAAAAAGAATCTATTTTTAGACTTAGAAAATAAACTTTGGATAAACTTAAAATATTCTTACAAAAACTTCGTCCTTCAAAGGACAATTTAGCATTCTTCGTTTTATGGTTATTATGAAATTGGATTTTTTCTTTTCTTCTTGAAGGAAAATATTGTATATATCATATATATTGTACATATATTTATCTATGTATAAATAATTTTTTTTTTATATTTTAAAAGTCGTTAAAAGTCTTTTAAGAATACAAAAGTATAAATTTTTTTTTTTTAATTCTTAATTGTATTTAGGAAATATATAAAGGTACAAACATTTTTCCAAAATATCTTCACTTTTTATTTTGGAATAGTCTTTAAAAACAAATATTTTAAGAAAGCGCAAAACTTTTAAATATAAATAACAAAGCAATAAAATACAGGAGTTAATATTTTTCAGTTTTTCAAATTTTAATCGTTAAAACGCAAAAGAATTCCCAAGAATTCAACTATGTAAAAATACATATGCATTGAATAAAATATCGATGTTTTCATGGAATTAAACTTTTATTGCATACTGTATCATAATATGATACACGTTTTATTTTTGCCTCTTTAAAGGTATTTTTAATGTCGTCTGAACATAAAAAAACAACAACTTTAATTTATGTATTTTTATTTAAATACACAGCACTAGAGTAAAGCATTTGTCAAAAAATTGGCGAGAAATTTTTATACAAAATACACATTCTGTAATAAAGAGTGAGCATAAAAAGTGTAGTATAAAAAGTAAGCTATAGTTTTTACATATTTATGAATAATTATAATTTGGTAAAAGTTTATTTTTTTATTAAAATAAAATAATGATTATAAAATAAAAATTTTGAATAGGTATTTTGTTAAAAATGTTGTTTTTTTTTCCTTACCATTCCTATAAGTAGCATAAGGAATTCACTAAGTCATAATTCATATTTGACTAAACTTCAGCTGCGAGAATCATTATTTTCACTAAGCCTTTGATTACACGGCTTTAGTCCGGCAAACATTGTTCCAAATATTATATATAAAGCATTAATATCATATTGATAAATTAGATCATTTTGCTGTCTGGTCTATAGGAATGAGATACAAGCTACTATATAGATTGTGACGAATTAACTTAAACAATGAGAGAATTGCTTTATGAAATTCCATAAATAAATTTATACATTTATATACAAGTTACATATTCCATTGACCTTTCTAAGGCAATGAATTAACTTTCATCCACTCTAAATAAAAGTCATTTATTTGAACATTCCTGAAAATAAATTTAAAATAACAACAACAAACAAATTCATAAATTCTATTCAATTCTAACTTTAAGTTAAAACATACAAAATGCAAATTAAGCATATTTCATTTTTATACAAAGTATATTGAAAATAAGTTAACTGTACTTTTTTTTTTTTTCTTTATTAATAATTTTATAATTTATATTATTTACAAAATATTATTTTATTAGGTATTACAATAATTTGTTTTTGAGACCTTAGCCTTAGCTTTATGGTCTCATAATTTACAAACGTATATTTTTTCCTTCATTTTTTGAAATTTACAATTTTTGATATATACATTAATATGTTTATATATAAAAATATGATATTATTTAATAATATCCGAAATAATTAATATAGATATAATGAGAATATATATTAACTTAATTACAATTTATTTACATCTTTTTGACATCTTATTATTTTACATATTCCAAAGTTATTTGTAATATTGCTTCTTTATTTTTACTTATTCAAATATTTTAAATTTTTTTAATTTTATATTATATTCTTTTTTTTTTTCATTCAGAGTTTATATTATATTTCAGTTAAATTTCTTTATAAAAAATTTTTATACATACTTATTATTTCTTGAAAATTTTAAACATTTCTTATTGTTGCTCCAACACCCATGTTTTAATTCTATTTTTGAAGATTACTAAATAATCTATTACTTTTAAGATTTCTTCAGGCAGTTCATTATACACTTTTAAGCAGTTATATAGACAATTATTTTTCTGGTTGTTAGTGCGAAATAGTGTTAAGTAGAAATTGTCTTTGTTGCGGGTATAATGATTATGAATATCAATACTTCTATTTAATATAAAGGTTATGCTTAATTTTATTGTTTACTATTTTGAAAGCTAGGATATATAATTCGTATTTGCAAATATTCATAAGGCTAATATATTGAGTAGAGTATAGTAAGTTTGAAGGATATTGATTTGGATATCTATGGATTATCTTGATACATTTTTTGTTAAGGACGTCAATCTTGTTAAGGTAAATTTGAGGAACTCTGCTCCAAATTGGATTTAGATAAGTGATGTATGACTTTTAAATGATAAATAATGCTTTGTTTGAAAGATAATTTCTTAGCCTACGTAAAATGAAAATATATGGAGCAATATTTTTTATTATGTGCTCAATATGGTAGTTTCAGATTCCTTTACTATCTAGAATTAAGCCTAGGTAGTTGGTAATATCATTTCTATAAAGCTTAAAGATCAGGACCCAAGATGGATCCCTGAGGTACTCCTTTAGTTATTAATTTTTTGGAACTATAAATGTTATTTACCCGGACCATTTGCTCTCGATTACTAAGCTATGATTTAAACAAACGTAACTGCGTATCAGTAAGATTAAGTTTTGCTAATTTATGTAACAATATTTCGTAGTCAACGCAGTCAAATGCTTTCTGAAGATCTAGGAAGACCCATCCCACATGTTTTTTGTTATCTATATTTTTAGAAATAAAATCAGATAAGTATAAGCAAGCAGCTGTGGTATTTGATCTTTTTTCAAAACCAAACTGGTCTTCGCTTAAAATGCCATTAGAATTTATAAAATAATTTAGCCTACTTTTAATTATAATTTCAAATATTTTCGAGAAAGCTGGTAATATGGAGATCGGACGATAATTGGAGCAATCAGTTTTATCCCCTTTTTTAAAAATTGAAGTTACAATAGCTGTTTTCAGTGATGGGAATAAGATATTCTGCAAACCTTTTAATAAATTTGGTTGAAATACCATCATATCCTGTTGCAGCGTTAGAATTTAAACCCTTTATCGCTGCACTAACTTCATCTGTGCTAGTTTTTATTAATTCGAAATTAGAAAATATTGATTGCCCGAATTGATTCATAAAATTTTGATCAATAACATTATTCGAAATTTGTATTTCTTGAGTGACATTAACAAAATAATTATTCATTCTCTCAGAGATATCAAATGGATTTTCTAGTCTTTTATTGTTGTAATGAAAAGCTTTTAACTGATTTTTATTTTCACCGTTTTTATCTGTGTTGAAAATTAACTCTTTATATAATTTCCAAAGTTTTTTGTTATCTATATTTCCTGAAATTTTATCCGAGCAGTATTTTTTTTTTGTCTCTTGTATTAGCTTTTACACTCGATCTCTATATTGTACATATAAATGATTGATATTATCGTTATTTGGGATTTTTTTTTTTGTATTTGAGAAAGAATTTCTAATTTTAATGTTATTAAGAATTTCAACCGTGATCCATTCACTTTTCCGTTTTGCATTTTTAATTAATACATTTTCAGTGTTGTTTTTGATTAATTTCGAATAGGATTTAAGGTTTGACCAGATGCTTTCATTCGCTATTTTATTATAGTTTAGAACTGTTTTATATTCTAGTATTTTAGTTTTAGTGGGTTTATGACTAATACTAACAAAAAACATTTGATGATCGGACAGACAAGTATCTAAGGCATGTAAATGATTTTTTTTTTTCAATTATGTCAGTTATTAGGTGGTCTATAATTGTTTTACTCTGTGATCCGAATCTAGTAGCGTATTTTTCTGAAATATTATTGTAAACTACAAAACCGTTGCTAAGTAGCGTATTAAAATATGACCTTGTTTCTGAACTATTTCTATTTAGCAGATTAATATTAAAATCACCTACTATTACCGATTTTTTATATTTGTAAGTTATTTCATCGACCTTAGTTATGAAATCCGAAATACGTGTCTCATGCAACCTATATATTCCTATTATATTAAAATTTTCCTTTAAAAGTTTTACACCTATTATATTGCTATTTTCAAATTCCTCACTAAAAATTATATTACTGTTAATTTCATCTTTAATGTAAATAGCTACCCCACCATATGCATTAAGCCTATTAGCGAAATAAGAAGTGAATCCAGGAATGTAAAAAACCTCATTTTCGGAGTTTCGGAAACACATATAACGAAATTTCTGTTAAAACGATAACATGCACATCACAGACAATATCTTCAATTAGAGCTTCAACTTCAGACATGACGTAAACTTTGAATATTAAGGTATATAATATTTAAATTATTTTTATAAATATGTATTGTTGAGTTAGTATCAAAATTTAAGTAATGCTTCACTCTAATATCATCTTTAATATTATTGATGTTGTTGGAACTCATTGTGAACCAAACAAAAATAAATTACTAAACCTAAAACATGGAGACGATATCTAATAATAAATAAATAATTTATCACCTGTTTTATCATCCACAACAAAAAAAAGTTTATAAGCAAGTGTACTAAATGAAATTTTCGAATTAATTTGATCAGCTGATTTGTCAACACAGGAAATTAAAAATTCATTATCTGTACTCAGAAGAGTAAGAATAAAAGTGGTATCAAAATGGTCATCGTGTGGAGTCAACAATAAAGAAATATGTGTTTTTTTTTAATTTTTTAAATAAATTAAAAAGTAATAAATAAAAAAATAATTGTTATTATAAATTTTTAAATAATTGATAAAATAAATATAATTATAAAATCTAAAAAATGTAAATGAAATTCTTCTTAAAAAATAAAATTGAAAATAAAAAGTACAAAATTAAAATGTGAAATGAATTAATAAATTTAAATTTTTTTTTTGAAATTTTAAATAAAAATTTAGTTAGTACGGATGTATGTGTTATTTTAATTTTTAAATAATTGATATAGTAAACATGATTATAAAATTTAAAAAATGCAAATAAAAATTTCTTGAGCAAAGAAATTATAGGAACAAGCAAAATAATGAAAATAAAAAATGTAAATAAAATTCTTAGAAAAAAAATTGAAAATAAAAAGTACAAAAATAAAATGTCAAATAAATTAATATTTTTAAGTTTTTTTTTTTATATTCTTATTGATGCAAATAATAATCGGTATATATATGAGTAATAATGAATAGAAAATAAAATAGATAAAATTTATGAATAAAAAAAGATAAATAATCATGTGTATGATAAAGAAAAAAAAATAATGTTTTTTAAAATGATTGCTAGTATGTAATTTTGTTAAAAAAATGTAAAATGATGTAATTAAAATATGTAACTAAAATTTTGGTTAAAGAAAAAAAAATTGAATGTATGAAATATAGAATTACTTTGTAAATTGAATAAATAAGATTAATAAAAAATTTAATAAATGGTGATTTGAGTTTTGTATTGTAAAAAAAAATTAAATAATCGAGATTTAGAAAAGCAAAATTATATAAAATACTTAAAAGGTTAGTTAGTGCTATTAAAGTGATTGTTAACAAAGTTAATATCATTGAAACTAATAATTTTAAAAACCTTAGATTCCTTGGTTTGTCGTAAAAATATACAATCGTCTTTGATCCATAAAAATTCCATCTAATGTTGCGTTTTAATTTTTTTGGCTGCAGCATAGAACTTGGCTTGTAGTGGAGACAGGTAATGACGAAAAAAAATTTATTGATTGCTAGTCTCTGTGAGATTTAGATGCGCGGTAAAAAGTTGTTTATACGTGCGTTTCTTCGACATCATTTCTGTTTTTGCCGCCAACGTACTCAATTCCAGTAAGTAAATAGGATTGGAGATTATATCTTCTTTATACAGTTTATTTATAGCCGACACTTTATTAATATCCGTTGAAGTGATGTTCTCATTGATTTTACTTGCAATATCAAGAATTAAATTTTTGTCAACTTTTGTCTGCCTTGGTAATCCGGCTAATACTATATTTTTTCCATTATTTAAATAATTTGACTTATCTAATAACGCTTCCAGATGGTTTACTTTGTTTTCGATAATACTCGAGCTAAATTTGATTTTTCTTTTTGAACATTTTTGTAGAGGTTAATGACGTGATCAATTTGTGTACATATATATTTTTGAGATTTGTGAATTTCCATCACCACAGTATCAAAAAGTGATTTTAAATATTCCGGGATATTATCGGCCATACATTTAGAAAAGTCGGTTGTAGAAATTTTATGCAGTTGTGTTGTTTCTTTTTCAAATTCACTGAAATTTATTTCTACCTCAGTTAATTCCCCCTCAATAGTATCAACCGTAATAATTGATTCGTTTAGTTTTGAGGGACAATTTGAGCACTTCCAGTCGGCATGACCAGATTTAATCAGCTTGTAAAGATCGTCTGATACTGGTGCACAATTTGTGCGGTATTGCCTCGAGCAAACTTTACATTTCAAAGCTTTCGATTTAACATTTAAACTGCATGCGTCCTGCATGCGTCACAAATATCCATTTTTTATTTTTATAAATTTTGTATTAAATATATAAAGCTGCAACGGTCATCATTTTTCTAATAAATAATTCAAGTTATGTGATGTTTCTGAATAAAAAGCTGAAAAGGACTCGATTAATAACCATCAAGGAGTAAAGCTGTTAAAAACATTAAAGGAAAATAAAGTATTAAATATTAAAATAAAAATTATAAAGAAAAAAAACAAATTTTGTAAAAGAAAAATTAAAATTAAATTTATAAAGTAAAAAGTTAAAAAATAAAATTATAATTTAAGTAATAATAAAATTGTAAAATAAGTTAAAAATAAAATTATAAAAAGTTATTTAATAGAAATATAAAAAATTATAAAATAAATTTTTGTTGAACATTGTAGAGAAAAAAAATAAATAAAACTAAATTTTGAAATAATAAATAGAACTTAGTTTAATAAAAAAAAAGCATTTGTGTTTTGACTAAAGAAAATTATATTTATGCTTTTTTATTTAAAATGAAGACAAGAATTGAAATTTACATACACACCTACTTCAAGTTTGTTTAATTTAATGAAAATGTTCAAATTGAATTTTTGACATTAAATTTATATCAATTTTTTTTTTATTTTTAACTATTTTTCATTTAAGTTTTGATATTAATTTAATTTTCTTATTATTAATAAATTTTGATTGAATTTTTTGGTATTAATATTATTTTATGTTTTTTGTATCAGACATTTGCTTAAACCAAGCATCAGTTATGTTGTTCATTTAGAACTATCACAATTAACTAAAAAAGTCTTCATTTACAAGATATTACAAACTGTTTAGAATTGTGACTTGCACGAAAGTTTAAAAATTTCATATAAAGAAAAATGTGAAAATAGTACTTTTTTCCAATTTTGATCAGCTGTAAGTCCGGAACGCTATATAACTCAGAAAATCCGTTAATACACGTACAAATGTATTACTGGAGTTTTAATTTTTAAGTCTTTCCGAAGAAAACTGTGTACAGGTGCGTAAGTTGCAGGTATCTAAAAAAAGCAAATTTTTATAATAATATTTTCTGAGGAAACTTATAGCAATTCTAAAAGTTTTTTCTTGTCTCAAAATTTTATTTATTTATTTATTAGTTTTTCAACTTTGAAAATTTCTTTTCTATATTACAACTCATTATTTTTAAATGAAAATTTTCTTTAACATTTCTCTATATAATTTATAATAATCCTTAGTCTAATATTGAATTCATTAATTAATTAAAACTATTTAAAACTATAAAAATATTGCTTTAACTTAATTGACTAATATTGTATTAAACTAAAATTATATAATTTAATTTGATTTAATTTTCATTTTGGCATTAAATTGGCATGATTTGAACATAATTTTAATATAATTTTAATTAAATTAAATTGTCATGATTTTAACATAATTTTAATAATTGTAAGCATAGGTAGAGATCACAAATTCCTTTACTAGTTTCTTTGATTTATTAACATTATGTTCTAGTCTTATTTCTGCAATTCATTAAATAGTAACAGGCCTTTATACATTACCATACTTTGCGACCTGCTCTTTCCCATTTTTAGTAATCTACATTAATCCGCTCCTCTCAAATTATACGGTTGTGCACTTTGTACTGTGGTGGTACCTCTATGTAGGTAATGCGGAGCGTAGCCATAACGCAATTTGAACACAAATATCATACTATTATATATTAATCTTTGGTTTACACTCATCCATTTTAATTTATCTATCATGTTCCTAATGTGTGTTCTTCTACATCTTTTCGTTATGATTCTCATTCCCTTGTTTTGTAGCAGCTGTAGCCTATTCCTTACCGAGTTTGATGCACATAATAATATTGTAGAAGAAAAGTCAAAATGTGGTAGAATCAATGCATTGTATAACATTTTTGCTGTTTTAGTACTTATATAAACCGTCGTATTCTGCTCATAAATCCTATCTTTTTTGCTATTTTATTGCATACATAAACACCGTTCTTATCAAATTTTAGTTTTTCATCTATCCAAACTCCTAGATACTTGAATCACCTCTTCAATTTTGTCATCATTAATTTTTAGTATAACATATTTGTCTACATTATTTTTCATGTATTTTGTCTTCGTAACATTCAGCTTGAGCTTATTCATATTTAACCAATTCACTATGTTATTTAGGTCATCCTTTATGTTTCTAATACATTCATCACTATCATTGCTATCGCAATATATTAGAGCATCGTTTGCAAATAATGCTACTTTTGAATGCTCGAGTACTTTACTTATATCGTTAATGTATAACAGGAAAAGTAATATACCCAGTATTGATCCTTGTGGTACACCAATTCCGACTCCTATACTATCTGAACGATGACCATCAACTTTTGTTCTATGTGTCCTACCAGTAAGGTATGATTCAAACCAAAGTTGCTCCTAATCCTCAATTCCGTACCATTTAAGTTTTTTGATTAATATACTCCTATCTAGTGTTTCAAATGCTCGCTTTAAATCCAAAAATATAGCAATCCTTTTTCTGTTCACATCATCTTGCTTTTTTCATTCCATTATTATCCAATCTATAGCTGCCTCACAAGAATGATTACTCTAAATCCAGACTGTTGTTCTATTAATTTCAAGTTCCTTTCTCTAAAGAAAAGCCGGAGTTATTAAAAAAGAAATATCATGCAAAATTTGGTTTTCACATAACGGCAAATTTAAATAGTTAATTATAGTTAATTAAAAATATTGCATAATTTTGATATTATTTTATAGAAGTAGAAAATTTCCGGTCTTATAGTGTTTTAAGATTGTAAAACTACTACGCCAAGTCTGAGCTATTTACAACTATAAGTTTTGCAATTTTAAGGTGCTGTAACTTTGGCACCTTATACAACCAAAAGATACCGTTAAACACATATAAAAATATATTACTAGCTTTAATTTTTATGTCTTGTCGAACAAAAATGTATACAGGTGTTTAAAATTAACAAATTTTCAATTTTTGAGCCCTAATAGCTCATAAACAGGGGGTGGCCCAAAAAAAATTTTTCTGAAGAAACTTAGACTAATTCTAAAAGTTCTTCCTTACCTCCAAATTTCAAGTCCGTATCTAAAAGGATCTTTATTCTATCTTATGAAGGTAGAAAAATCATGCAAAATTTGGTTTCCACATAACTGTAAATTTAATTTTAATTAATTACAAGGGTTAGTATATTAGTATATTATTAAATGATGATAGAGGTTAGAAAAACTTAATACTTAATTGGTAATTGTTACCACTGTTAGTAACTACTTATTAATGTTAGTAATGTTATTAATGGTAATAAAAAACAAAAAAACTAGCATTGCAAAAAAAAAGAATCTAACATGGTAGTTAAATTGCAATGATATATTAATCATGCAGACTACTAGAATTCACCAAGCCCGCGTAAAGTCTGGCTATCAGTGTTAACGTTAATATCAAAGAGCTCAGACCTTAAGTAGGTCTCTCTCTCAAATATTTTGTAGTCTGTAGAGTTGTGTGATATATGCTGTTGTTCACGTGTACTGGAAAAATATTATCCAAAATATGTTTCCATCGCTCATTGTAGTAACTCTTGTGGTTTCCTTCTTTTCAGCCGACGAATATTGTTATCAACATCCAGTACAGCTTTTGACGTTCTCATGTATCCGCAAGCGCTGGTAGTGCTTTACCGCAAACGTTCCGATCTCCTCAGTTACCAATTTGATCTGTAGATCTCGATGTAGGCCTTTGTTGCGTATATACCAAGGGGCGTTTTCAACTCCGCGTAGTACTTTGTTTTGAAAAGTTTGGAGTATATTGATATTTGATATTTTTGTACAGCCCCATAGTTGGATATCGTACGTCCAGACTGGTTTCAATACCTGTTTGTATAGCAAGATTTTATTTTCTACTGACAACTGGAATTTACGTCCTAGTAACCAATACAATTTCCTGTATTTAATGTTTAGCTCCCCTTTTCTTTTCTTTATGTGCTCATTCCACTTTAGTTTAGCATCCAAGTTCATACCCAAGTATTTGGCAGTGTTAGCATAAGGTATAATGTGGTTATTTATGAATACAGGAACATTGGCTATCTTTTTGTACGTGAAATTTTTGTGTGTTGATTTAGTTTCGTTTAACTTGATTCGCCATTTTTGCGTCCAAGTTGTTATTTTATTTATTACGTTTTGCAATTTATTTGTGGCGTCAGCAATACAATTTCCGACTGAAAAAATTGCAGTATGATTGCAAATGTCGCTGTACTAACATTACAACGTTATCTTGAGGGATACCTCTTTTGAACAATAGATATATTACAGGCCCGAGAACACTTACCTGCAAAACACCTGCCGTTATCGCTTTTAGGTCTGAGTATTCAGTTCCATAGCGAACTCTGAAGTATCTATTGCTTAGGTATAAGTCAAGCAATTGGAAATATTGTCTAGGTAGGTCTCTGTGAAGTGTAAACTTGAGACCTTCGTGCCATATCTTATCGAATGCCTGGGCAACATCCAAGAAGACAGAAGAGCAGACTGTTTTGTTCCTTAAATGTTTTTTCTATTATATCTGTTATGCGAAGGACCTGATCTAGTGTTGAATGGTTATTTCTGAATACAAATTGATGTGATGGAACTAGATTTATTTGCTTAATAATTACATTAATAATTATATCATTATTACATTATTTTCAGCTATATTTTTCCAAAAATCTGACATTATTGGCAGTAAAGATATTGGGCGATAAGATGTTACTTTTGTTAGAGGTTTGCCTTGCTTAGATATAACAATTACTTCGGCTATTTTCCAAATACGAGGTACATACTTTAATTTGAAGCAAGCGTTATTAATATGCTGTAGTTTTAGAAAACCTGCCATCTGGCAGTTCTTTTATAATTTTCCCGGAAATACTATCATAACCTGGACTTTTCTTGTTACTGAGGTTATTTAAGCACACATCCTTCAGTTCTTTCAAGGTGACATACGGAATTTCTTCTTCATCAATTTTTGCTATAAGAAAATTTTGCTATTTGCTAATCTTTTCTTTGTATTTTAAAAATTGTTTTATTGAAATACATTTGTAAATTTTATGTTAATGAATTGTAATATTATAAACTAGAATATATAAAATTTATTTAAAACTAACAATCAAATCTAAATTACTTACAAAAACCTATATTAAATTACCAGTATTCAAATTATTATCAATCCTAGTATAGCAATACGAGTTACAATGTACATACACACCAATTTATTTTATTTAGAAAACTTTTTGTTTTTATTCAAGGTTAAATTGTATATGATTGTATATCAAAGAAAAGAATGAAAAGCGTTTATGTATATTTAAAATTTAAAAAAAAACGAATTTAGTATAACATAAAAGATGAATAAATTTCATACTGATAGATGTCGCGACTATTTGGGGCGCAGCCTTAACCAGATTCTATATTCTATATAAAAAAAAAAAAAGGTGTTTCATTTCAATGTTTTGAACTGCATTACTGCCAATAAAACAAATTGGAAAAAGAAACAATTTATTTATATTTCATATTGTTCAACCCTGTAACCAGAAATCAGCTGTACCATATTTTGACATATACGCACTGTTTTCTTTTATTCCAATTTTTACGTTGAATTGAAGTATGATTTACACATTACACGTAGTTTTTTTTAAAGTATTTGTTAAATAAACAGAGAAAAAAATTATAAATAATATTCAGAAAGATAAGATAACAAAAGAAAAATTCTACAATGGATAATAATGTTGATGATTTGTTAAGTTTTAAAGAATTTCCACCTGTACATGGGCAAACCAGGTAATTAATATTAAAAAAAAATTGAAACCATAGAAATTAGCCGTGTTTATGTTTTTTATTAATGTCAAAAATTAAAAATTTTAGTCCTCCAAGAGCTCAAATTAATATAAATTCACCAACAAGAATTGCATTTGGTAATAAAGATCCATTAGATGAATTAATTGATGATATGTCAAAAAGTGTTAATGCAATGAAAAATGAAAATTCTAGTGGAGGTGGTGGTGGTGGTATTCCACCATCTTTAGATGGTGCTAGTAATCCTTTAGATGGTGAACAACCAACGAAACCATCACCGTTAACAATAGAATTCTATCAAAAATTTTTTAATGTCGATACAATGATGGTGGTTGATAGAGTTATCAATTCAATTGTACCAAGAAAAGCACCACCAGGTAAAAATAAAAATTAAAAAGATTTTTTAAAAATTTTTATTCTTTATAGATTATTTAAAATCGTATATTGGTAAGAATCCAGATTTATATGGACCCTTTTGGATATCTGCTACATTGGTATTTTATAAATTTTATTTATTCAATTATTAAATAAAAATTGTTTCTAGATTTTTTCTATTGCCATTACTGGAAATATTGCAGATTATTTACAAAGTGCTAATTTAAATTATGAATGGAAATACAATTTCCATTTAGTTTCTTATGCTGCTACAACTATATACATTTATTCTTGCCTCATTCCAATTACATTGTGGGCGACATTTAAATGGAGCTTGAAACCAAATGAAGATAATTTGGATTCTGATTCAGTAAAGTTTGATTTTATTTAATTATGCAATGTTATAATAAATATGTTATCTATTTTTTTTTATATATTTTAAAGGCCAGTTATACACCTAGTTTGTTGTCATTAATGTGTATTTATGGATATTCTCTTTCAATTTATATTCCAGTTTCTATTTTATGGATGATACAAGTAATAATATTAGTTGAATATTTATGTATTGAAACAATAATTTATTTATTTTTTGTTATTTTAGTATTCTATGGTTCAATGGATTCTAGTTATAAGTGCTGCATTATTATCTGGATGCGTTTTAATATTAATTTTAACACCAGCTTTGAGAAATTCAAAGTTTTCTTTATTTCTAATAATTGGAATTATTTTAGCTCACTTTTTATTAGCCGCAGGATTTATGTTGTATTTTTTTCATGCGCCTTCCACCTCATATTCCAATTTACCACAACCCGAGAAAATTATAAAACCTATAACAGAGGCGTTAATACATACAGTAGCACCAGTTACCAAAAATAATTCAATGTAAATTTTCTTAAATAGATCAATTAAATTAGTTTTTATCTTATTATTGATAATTTATAAATGAAATATTGAGGGGTTAAACATTTTTGTATTATATGAAATTTAAAGTCATATAAATGTTGCAAATGCGCTAATATTAAAAAAAACAAGGTTTTTGTATTTATGTAACGATTCGTCGAATTTACTTCATTATCATTTTGTTAGATTCCTCATAGTATGATGAATAATTTGACTACTATCATTAAAGTCACAGCGTGGGGTTTTCTCCATCTGTATTATCTTAGTCTTGTGAGGTAATTGCTTAAACAATAATGCGCTGTTAATCTGAATTTTTTGTATCAGCAAAAACAGCTTAATACAATTATTAGTTAAATATTCATTTTATTATCACTATCACTAACTGTTCTAGTCATCATTTACAGATTTTAATAACTTAGTAATAGATATTCGTGGTAAATTTTATTAATTTAATATAAAATTAAACTTAATTTAGGCTACTAAAGTTAAAATGACGCCGAGAATCAGTCTAATCGTAATATGATATTACACATAAATGCTACGGTTATTAATATACATTTATGCGATTGATAATCATATTCGTATAAAGTTTGGATTTCAAAGTTATATTCTTGATATTTATATCAAAAAGCTAAAACTGTAGGTTGGTCTTTTTTAGAGCCCGCAGTTTCATAGCTTTCATAATCTGTGTATGATCTGAAATAGTAAAAAGTACCACCGATTGTTCAGAGCTTCCCTAAATCTCAGCTGCTCGCGAATGTAAGGCGATAAATATTATTTGTGTGACTGAAGGCAATTGAGATTAATTACTCTTATAAATCACAGTTGTTTCTATAGAAGGTTTCGATGCTTTCGTACTTTCCCTTTTTAGCACATTTTTGAAAACTGCCTATTATCCCTCTGATCGTTCGTCTGTTCAAAAAGGTTCTACACCGTTTAAAATGAAGCAATTTTAACTATAGATCTTTTAAAATAAAATTAATTTTGTCAAACAAGTTTTTTATGGATTTACAAAGTTACTGCATAATGCATTACGTATTGCAGACGCTCAAATTTGCAAAAAACTCTATTTTCATAAATCTTTATATCTCGTCTTTTGCTTAATATTTTTTTAACCTAAGAACGACAGACGTTTTTTAAGCTTCATATTGATTTTTTATCTTCAAAAAATTTATATAATTTTTAGCAAATTAAATTATTAATTTTACTGTTACGTGAAACTAACATTTTGCCAAGTTTTGGTTCCTCCATATTTCCGAAACGCTTTTAAAATTGACGAAGAAGATCTCTGAAAGTTAGTCTAATCTTTGGTTTTACATACATAGGTATCTACTTTCTTCTAAAATTTATAATATTTTTGTAATGGCATCCAATTCTTTGGATATGATCTGAGATAGAAAGTTTGTAAGTGTAGTAAATTACTGATCATATTTATCATTGAACCTTAAGCCTTAACCTCCAGCCTTAAAAAATATTGTAAAAGTGTTGTTTATTCAAACTTTTTTGTATTTTTTTTTTTGTTAACTTTTATTTTATTTTCTTGTTTCATTTTTTCTACAATTAGAAAAAAAGTTTTATAAAACTAATATTATTTCTTAATTTACTTAGAACTAAAGTCTTAACAGTTATTTAACTTGTTTTTTTTTTCTACATTATTATTTGCATATTATTAGTATTTTATTTGTTACTTTTATAGCAAATATTTTATTATGATTTTTTATTATTTTGGAAAATTTCCATAAAAACCAAAATTTTTTAAAATTTTATTCCAATAAAACTTATACTAGCTTAAATTTAATGTAGAACTGTACTTAATCTAACCCTAACTAACTTAACCTAAACCTATTCTATTGATATATTGAAACTTTTTTATTCTTACTTTTATGAACTATGCAACCACCAATAGTTTGTTGATAATTGTTTATGCGAATAGTTTGTTGATAATTGTATATTTTCAGGAATAAACATATCATATTTTAATAGACTGGTCTCAATACTCTGAGGGTTATATTCTATACACTTGTATGTAGCCCGTCTATTATAATGACATAATAGAGGGACATGCTCGAGGTCTTGAATATACGTTTTAGAGTCAAGATAAATAAAGTGTTCGGGCGCAATGAACCCCTTTTTAAAGTATTTTTAATGTACTTCTCGTTATGGTAATATATATTGGATATTAGACCATTTTCTAACGTGTTAAGAGATCTTTCGGAGTGATTGCGAATAATTTTTATTAAAAAGTTATCGAATCTTAAAACATTTGTTTTTCGGTACAAGCATTTATTAGAATAAAAATTCTTGTAGTCCGTTTCTGGTTTTCTCTGTAGATTTACGCAGGCTCTTATGCATTTCCTTTCATATTACCTGATGTTTTGCATTTGGCTTGCACTAATATTGAACCAAATTGGTCTAGTATATGAAATAGTTGTCCTAATAAGTCCCTGATAAGCTAATAACTTATATTTTTGTTGTAAAATAATTTCTAACAAGCCATAAAAGCTCTTGTACCTTTTTCCATTTGCTTTATTTACGTGGAAAATATAATTCAGAATTTGGTGGAGGTATACACTTAAATATTTAACTATTTTATTTCATTAATTTTTATATTATTTGGATCTTTAATTTAAAATTCTTTTCAGTGTTTTTTAATATTACTATTAACTTTGTCCACTGTGTTGCGGAATATTATCGCTTCACAATTTGTCTATGTTCATTTTCTGTAACCATACTTTACAATAGTCTACACTCTACGGTAAGGTTAAATTGTTATTTATTCAAACAAATTAATTAATATGACTACATATTACTAATATCTAAAAAATTTATTTTTTTATATATTAAGATTTAAAATAAATGCCACATAAAAAGTCAAATAATCATTATAGAAGGAAAAATACGAAGAAATCATTATTTCTCATTATAACTAGATGAATGTTTAAGACAATATGACAATATTAACATTAGCATTATGCAAAATTTCTTTCGTTCTTTTTATATTTAAAATATTTTGTTAAATCAGAATCAACTAAACGAATTAAAATTTGAATGCCCTTTTTAAGCAATTTCCTTATATTATCGTACAGTGTGAGTATTTTTTAAAATTAAAGAAAATTTACTTTCTAAAATATCTTTTCTCCTGGTAAAATATCTAATTTACATAATCATTCATATTAGCGACATCAACATAACCAAACCAACCAACAATACAACCCTCAAAAGTTTTTTTTAAATCGAAATAATAAAAAAAAAAAATTTATCAGTTTATTTAAAAAGAAAAAGAATATGGGTTCAGTTAGGTTTTTTAAGTAAATTTTCTGCTGAATCCTTTTTTTATACTACTGCCTTTTTTATACATATACATACATAAAATATAAAAGTTGGGTAATATAATTTTTAAGTATTGTTATTCATTGGTTTACTTTGTTGCACGTTGATGTTATATTCTATCTCTACTTCAATATTTTTTTTTTCACCATTCCTGATTTTTTTGTTATCATCACTCTTAGAATCTCTTCTTTTTATTTATTAATGTTCATTTTAACGATGTAAAAATGTAAAAATTTTAAAAAAGGAACAAAAAACACTATAAG
Organism: Poecilobothrus nobilitatus; assembly: GCA_947095535.1. Taxonomy (NCBI): domain Eukaryota; kingdom Metazoa; phylum Arthropoda; class Insecta; order Diptera; family Dolichopodidae; genus Poecilobothrus; species Poecilobothrus nobilitatus. Next base: position 94,911,847 of record OX352773.1, read on the forward strand.
ATATTAATTTTACTTATAGTAAATGCATTTCGTACCATTAATTTATATATACATATATACCTACATATTTATAAAAAAAATTTTAATAAAAAATTTAAAATTATAAAATATACGATGAATATGAAAGAAGGATTATAAATATTGTGTGTTTATAATAACGATGAACTTAAATCTATCAAACAAAAGACTATCATCAGTTGAACTTTTCCATTGAACTTTGTTTAAAACAAACTCTTAATCTTCACCATTACTATGACTCTTATAGCCATAGTGTGTCGCTGCCATAGTCATGTAAATCATTGTGTAAATTAATTCTTCATTTGATTCTTGTACGCTTACTCTGTTATTTGTTTCTGCCTTTTCTAAAATTATAGAGTTTGCCTAGAGAATTATAGAGAACAAATGATTCTGTTATCATTTATATATCAAATTTTTTTCATTTTGGCAAAATTCAACTATATTTCGAACTTTACGAATATCTCTGTTAAAGCTGATATAAACCAAGACATAATATGTAAGTAAATAATGTCTTAGGAAATGGTTTCATATGAACACAAACTAATACCTAATTAGCAAAAAAAATTAAAGTGATGATATTATGTACTTATATATGCTAAAATTTAATTCAGCAGGATACTCCTAATATTGGTTTAAATTTTCATACATCAAGTTGAAGACGTTTTTCATTATGCAATATTAATATTTTAATTGCAATACTAAACATAGTAACTTAGACAATTAAAAATTTGTAAAAATTATAAAACTAAAATCCGAGACTGAAATATTGAAATATTAAAACAATATATTAAGTTTTTTTATATATGATCTTAACGTAAAATTTTAAATATTTAGGTAATAATTTTGACAAACTAATGAATTATTTACCCATCTACTTAATAATAACTGGCTTCTATCTAAACTACCAATATATATAATAAAGTCTTATTTTACAATCAAGTAATTAAATCTATATGGCTAATAGCATATACTAAGGAAAAGGAATGCATATGCATACTAAGTAAAAAAATAAAGAAACATTAATGGTTAGTCAGCTTGACTATAATTTTAATTGAGGAAGGGTGTGGTTTAGTCGGTAAAAATCTGGAATCAAACTTCAATGTGCTATGGGGTCATTGTATCCTTTCAAGATTCCCAGCAACCCACGATAAAATAAAAAATAAATACTCTGCGAAAGTTTTAACACCTACAAAAAGTCGGTTCATTAAAATCTTTGAAAATGGTTTGCTATGATATGATTTCAATCTAAAGTTGAATATGGAATAACGTGTTGATGCGGTACTCGTGCCAATAAAATTATACCAAGTTTTTTAAAGCAAAAATGTGTTATTAGAAAATTTTTAAGAAGAGTCATCGTTATTCCACTTAAGACATTTTTTTTTTTCAATTTAAAAAATTGTGGGTATTTTAATTCTACATAGGTAAAATTATAATCTTATTTTTTTATATCTATATCTATATTATTATATATCTCATTATTTTCTATTTACTATTCCTGCTTTTAAAACAACTAATTTTCGTATTTTTAATGTAATTTCGTATTTTCGTGTTTCGTATTTTGTTTGTTGTACAAAATTATAAAACAAACTTCCACATTGTTTAAGACAAATAAAAAAATTAAACTTCTTGATGCTTCTTGTTTTGATCATTATTCAATTCAGAATTTATTTTATACTTAAAGTCATTTAATACATAAACATACATTATTTACTTTTGCTGACTTTCTTGCAGGTTTTTATACTTTTGCATTTAATTTTGTTAAAATGCAGAAATGCAGAAAAGCTTAAGCAAACATTTTTTTTTGTTTTTTGTTAGTAATAAGTTATTTATAAAGGCCGATTTTCATATAAAAATTATCGACGATTTATCGTCATTAAAGAAAGAGTAAAATATATTATACTATCAATAAGAAAGAGGTAAAATAAATATTACGGTATTCAGCTTTTTAAATATTTTGTTATTTTTTCGATACGGGTAGATATCCATACATACATATACATACATAACTATGTTTAGAATCATGTTTTTTTTTAGTTTTCTTTTAGAATCAAGAAATTTTGTACCCCATACGAATTTTTTGTAATTTAGACACGGTATGTATACGTTCACACCAGCTACAGGACCCCTAGTTTGTAATAACAATTTAAATAATTGTAAATAATAATTGGGTAAAACTCGGGTTGTCCACGAAATCCCTAGTACAAAATCCCAAAATTTCAAAATTTAAAAATTCCAAAGCAGTTTTCTTAATTCCTTTTGAATTTTTTTTATTTCGGATGTGGGTCGATTTATTGAAAATAAAAATATTGAATGTGGAAAATGATGGAAAAAAATATAAAAAGGACTATATGCCTACATATTTACATTTCTTTTTTTTAAATATTCAAGAAAAAACGTATATAACTTTGATTTCATAACGAACTAAAAATCGCTCCAAATTCAGAATATCGCATATACATACATAATATGTATATATGTAAATATTCTGTAAAAGGCGTAAAATCTAGATTTTGTAACCAATTAGAAACTCCCTCCTAATTATTTGTTTTACATATATTTAAACATATAATGGAGGCTACCGCTCCCAAATCACTGCTAAACAAATGATTGAAACTCTAATTTTGAATGCACCACTCAAATCCCTTCTAATTCAGAATCTCGTATTTAAATTTACATATACATTTACATATACATACATTTATATACACATGTATACATAAGCGACATCAAAAAACGTGAAATATTTGCAAACATTTTTACGTTCTTGTTTTGCAGTTTTATTACATTTGCTTTTATTAAAATGACAATTTTTACTTGAATTAATAATATTATAATCTTTATAGGAGTTTTTAACTTTTATTTGCAAATGTGTTACCTAAACTAAAATTTTATTCTTTCTTATTTGTTTTCGACTATATGTAGACTTTAGGTGACACCGATATTAAAAGTTTTTGGAATTTCGATTTCAACATTCTAGAGATTTCATGTGCTCTGCATGTATTTCAATGGTTTTCTACTATTCGATCTTCTTTTTGCAATAACGTAACTGCAGTTTTACCAAGTAAACTTAAATTAATTGGGTGATGAAATATTCTGTTTTCTATATCCTAAGAGCAACGCAGCTTAAATAATTTTTAAGTCCATTCAAAAATTTTTAAGTGATTGCTTGTCCAAAATAGAAAGCTTGGGTAGAACTGCAATCCGAATTTTTTTTTAATTATTTGAAATATGCATGTAAAAAGATAATGAGAAGGGATTTTAGAATTGGTTACAAAATCAAGGTTTCAATAAAATGTTAAATGGGAGTTTAACTATTTTAAATGCTTTTGTTTTGAAATATGCATGGGAAAAAATAATTAAATAAAAGATATATTTTTAGAGTTGATAACAAAATTAGGATTAAACGCTTTTTTCAGAATATTGTAACTCAGAATTTTGAAATTCGGCTTTTGTAATCCAGAATTTTAAAATTCAAAAATTTATTCGATAGAATTTTGTAATTATAAATTAAAAATTACATCTATTCACACAAAGCTGATATTAATGCCTTTTCTAGTCTATACTTTACTATAAAAATTAAATAAATTTTGATTAGGTATAAGAGGTAAAAATATTGAAATGGGAGGTAAAACTTTTATTTTTATTTTACATAAGCAATTTTACTTACAAGAACTAAAACAGTATCAAGCCTTGAAATAGAATTAAATAAGTTCAAATTTAAATAAAAATGTACTAAAAAAGCTTTTAAGGAAAATATGGTCTTTTTAAAACTAAAATAACCATAAAATGGAAAAAGAATTTGAAAAAAAAAATAATCTAAAAACAACAGAAACTACAATATTTTTATGCAAATCAAATCCTTTTCTGATCAGAAAACATTTAAGCTTTTAATGAAATGTCTGTCGTAAGTAAGAAAAATTTTCATTTTAAAAAAGTTTCTTCCTGAAATTTAAAATTTGAGATTTTTGGCAATTCATTAGGCATATCTGATCCTTTTATTTTAGTTTCTTTTGTTCGTAATTTTGTTTTTAGTTTAAATTTAGTGTTTGCTATACTTAAGATTATTACAATAAAATTTTGTCTTCACATAATGGTAAATTTAAATACTAAATTACAAAAAACTGTATAATTTTGATATTGATTTGTAAAGGTAAAAAATTGTACAACTAAGAAAAACCGTTAAAAATAGGGAGTGGTCCAAAATAAATTTGCTGTAGCTTCGTAATGAATGGGGCTTCATAAAAATATTGTTTCGATAAAAAGTCTGAAAAACAATCTAAAGGTTTCTGTTTTTTTAAACTTTGTGTAAAAGATTTGATGCACATACAACAAATTTTAATTATATAGATATTTAAAGTTGCATATACTTATGTATATTTTAAAATACGATTGGTACACTAATATAATTATTAAATTTAAGACAGTATGTTAATCCCAAAGCTTTGTAAAAGCGTATATTTTGAACTTTTTACTAAAATGATAGTAAAAAGTATTTTAAAGTTGTGACTATTCTTTTTTATGGAAATTTCTAATTTTATTTCGATTTTTTTTGTAATGCAAAGCTATGAAAAATCAAGAGACAATTTTTCAATTTTAAAATAACTACAATATTTAAAACAACTAATATATTAAACACAAAAATAATTAACTTTCAGTAAACATAAACATAAGCTAATTCCCAAAAATTTTGAGTTTTGTCTTTAGAAATTTCAAAGTTTAACTAAAAGGGTTCCCAAGATACGGAAGAACGAAAATGTAGCAAAATCTTGGTTTACAAAACAGTTAAGTTAAATACTAAATTAAATTCAATTGAACTCATTTATTTCCTTATTTCAAAAAGCAACATACGGAAACAAATTTTTTTTTGCGAGGGTAGGTGAGAATCTCGAAAGACATCAATGAGATCAACGCGTGATTTCTCTTTAGTAGTATTGAACTTTAACCAACCAAACGCCACCTCCCTTTCAAACCAAAGCTTAGATTAGAACCCATGATACAATGTACTGCTTGGTTTGGGAATTGAGAAAATAGAAATAAAGGAAATTGGGATATATAGAAAATTACTGAATATTGGGGGATTGTTTAGAACAAAGATGTTGATGTTCTTTTTGAATTTAATGATATCATACACGTTATGGTTGCCAATTTTTGGGAATACTTCGGCCGTCAAGCTATTCCATATTAGCGTTAATATTAAAATATAAGTACACCTGCCTTAACTATTGCTTTTCTTGATCTAAGTTTCACTAACCGATTATTTGAACGATTGTAGAAATTTCGTTTTGTTCGTTAAATGTTTATACATTTTATTCATATTTCTAGAACTTTTCAATGCAATTTATAGTATTTAATTTGACACAAGATCGACAAATAGGACTACTAATTTAACGTATTCTCAAAATAATGAGAATACAATAATATCTAATGCAAATCTTTGGGAGTATAAAAAACGTGAAACAAACATAAGGTAAAAGTTTACCATATGTACAAGATATTTCGGGGGCCTAGTGGGTAAGAGTATATAACATATGCAGTAAACACTGAGAGACTGTGGGTTCCCACTCCCACATCTGAAAGGAAAAGGCTGTGTAATTTCTTTGTTACATTTATGTGGCAGGGAAATGCACTAAAAAAAAAAAAATTTAAGATATTTCTTGATTAAGTCATTCCAGGTCATTTAATTGAAGACGCAAATCTTCTTAATAAAAAAAACATTCAATTTTTGCGATCTAAAACTGCAATGAACAGTAAAGTTATTGCTCGTGAAAGTGGTCAAACCAATTTCAATTTCAAATTCTTTGCTATACTTAAATTATTAATATTTATAATCATATACTTGTATAGAATATATATACATAATTTATATATATATATTTTTATAACACATTTCAAAAAGAAAAAAAAAAATTTTAATAAAATAAATAATTTAGCAATCAACATTTAATCAAATATTCTATTGAAAAAAATATTAGGCATATTGATAAATTAAAAATCGATATGGAAACAATTCAATACATCATTTTACGTTATATATTTTTTTTTTATTGTATATTTCTCTATATATTCATTCTTAATAATAAATATATATTTACAGATTTATAATTTATATAAGTATATACCTAAACATTTTGTTTCCAATTTGCAACACTTTTTCATATACAGGTACCTGAATTTTTTTCTTATTTATTATTTTTTATTTTCTCTCATTTTCAATAAAAGCTGGTACCATACTCTTTTTACAATATTATTTTTACTTTAAAATTTTTTTTTTAAATTCTTTATATTGACATGACCATCTTAACATACCGGACTTGGCTAAAGTTAACATCATTTCTAAAACAAAATATAAACGTTATAAACTACTTATATATTACAATAAAAAACAGAAACAATACAACAAAACAATATTTCAAGGAAAAATCCTAGCTCTGCATCATTTGAAACGAATATATTATTATACGAGTATGTATACATACGCTCAAAATATCTTTAGAATTCAATATATATACATATATTCATACATAATACATATAATATATTTGTACATGAAATGTTAACAATTTATCTTAATATGTATTTAATAATAGTTTGTTTTAGTTATTCGATGAAAAATGGCAGTGATACCATGTAAAAATTAAAATTAACATCATGTAAAGTGTCACAGGAACAGCATGCATAATTAATTATATACAATATATACATTGTATACATATTTCTAATATTAAAAAATATAATATTACATTTCTTTGACAAAATGTATTAAAACAAATTATATTATATTTACTATTATGTATCCATCCATAATGTATAGGTATATATATATATACATATTCATATTGCATATTATTAGAATATTAGAAAAAATACCAGAAAGAGTGTAGAGAAGACTGTGTCAACTCTGGGATACTCGTATGAAACTAGTATATCCTGTTTCTACCAAACTTGATCATCTTTTAAAAAATTTGTGTACCGCCGTTAACTACTGAGATATATTTATGTAAATTGTAGAGTTGTATGACACCAATATCCGAATCTATTGCACCAGCACAACCAACTTTTACAGAAGCTATTGCTCTAAAACTTTATCATCTTCTGTAAGATTTCAGACACTTACCTTCATAAAGTTCCAAGAGGTGCAAGAACTGTTTTAGCACAACCAAATTTTACAGAATTTGTTAGCATTCAATTCAACAAAATTTCAGATACCTAGCTTCAATAGACACTCAGTTATTTTCATTTAAAAAGCGAAGTTGAATTTAAATTGCAAAAGTGACGTAAAAAAATTTCAGCCTCCTAGCTTCTTTATTTTTTGAGTTATCGTGCGGACGGGCGGGCAGACAGACAAATGAACGGAGAGACGGACAGATGATTGGACAGACGGACGGACGGACAAACAAGCAGACAGACAGACGTACGGAAGGACGGACAGACTCACGGAGAGAAGACGGACGACGGGCGGACAAACTGGCGGACGTACGTGGCTTAATTGACTCAGAACGAGCCGATCCATACCTTTAACACTATCTATATTTAGCTCGACTCCTTTAAGGTGTCATAAACGTAATGGCTAATTTATTATACCGTTGAAGATAGTTCATACTATCTATATGAACTATATGGGTATAATAAGAGTTTTTAAAAGTATACCTCTAGTTTCTGTTGCAATAGGATATTTTAATCCCTTTTATAATATTATTTTATCTTCTTTTTAAAAAATATATTTTTCAGTTTTTTGCATCTTTGTTTGTATGTACTGTTTGTGCATTTTCATATATATTATGCTTCTTCATATAAGTATATCACTTTATTAAACACTATCACTTGAAGAATAATATTATAATATTCAAGAAAATGCAACAATCTGTACAATTTTCCATATTTTTCTCTCTCTCTCTCTCTACTATCTACTACATTTTATTTCTTTAATTTTTGCTTCCATACAATGAAACGCCTGGATCTAGGCAACAAAAAAATAAAAATAAAATAATTAAAAATATAGATAGCAAAATGCAATGAAATGTATTAAATTGTAATTATTTGTGTAAAAATTTCAATTTTCTCTGCTATAGATATTAGGGATCTTTTATATCTCACCAAAGTTTTGTGGTTGGATTTTAGAATCATATTTCATATTTTTCCTAAGAATTTTCCTTATATACTTAATGTATATTAGATTAAATTGCACAACTTAAAAACTTCCTTTATTTACTATAAGTTTTATTGCTTTACATAGGATATGTATTTTTGAATGCTTTTTTATTTTTAATTTCATTTTAGAGTTTAGAGCATTCCTTGAACTATATAACAAAAAAAAATTCGTTTATACATAAGAACAAACTAAGCATTTTGAAAAGAAGCAAAAAAAAAAATAAAAAAAATTTCAACATTGGAAAATTGTATCTGGTACTGAGAATGGATGTGAAAAGTTCTAAAAATTTTTGTTAATGTAGTGAATAAATTTGGTTTTTTAGTTTAGAAATTTTCTTTTTAAATTAATATTTTGTAAAAAAATGTATAGGTAAGCTCTTTTTTTCAGAAATAGAACAAATTGAAATTTAAGGTTAATTTTTTTGTTATTTGCTTTATGGTTTGCTTTCAAATATATAAACATATATATGTATTGAACTTCCTGTAATATATTTTTTCTGTATTCAAAAATAAATAGGATAGTAATTTATAATTACTTGCTGAATTATTTAATAAGAAGAAAAAGATAGATTTCTATTAATAGGAAACTAAAATAAAAAAAAATGTTTTTTTTTTTAATGCATTTCTCTGCCACATAAATGTGGACAGGAAATTACACAGCCTTTCCTGTTCAGGCGTGGTTGTAACTGTCGTAAGGGGAAATAACTCTTACGACGTGTGTGGGATTCAAACCTACACTCTCTCGGTCTTTACAGCGTATTTTACCCACTAGGCCACCGAGGCCCCTAATAAAAATAATTTCAAGAAAATTATTCAATTTTTAAAAAATTATAATTATAAATTCTAAAATTAACCCCAACATTATCAAAAATATTATATAATTTTGCATCGACAATTAAATAAATGAAAACTTAACTGACAATTTAGAAAACGAACTTGAACTGCATTTTGTAGACTTAAAGCAATAAATAAGTTACCATACTGGATACATGGAAAATAAAATCTAGACATTCAAGAATTGAATTTAATATTTTCTTTCTGATGATATATTTAATAAAATCATTGAGATGTAGAGATCTTTTTACAATCAAATGTTTTAAAAAGATATCCGGAATAAAAAAGGAGAAGTAATACGACAAAAAAAAGTAACTGCATAGCCAGTTAATTTAACGAGATATTTATATACACTATAAAGCAATATAACATTCTTGCAACAATCCCTAATAATCTGTTTGGTGATGATTTCGGTTTGAATATTATACAAATATATATAAGCAAAAATTTTATAGTACGAATTTAGTAATCACAAGTCAATTATTTGATCAATTCAAAGGAAAACCCTTCTTGCGTTCTACTAATATATAAAATTTAAAATAAATTTTAAAATACACCATAAAATAATATAGCATCTTTAGAAGCTAATGGTTAATTGTTATATAGTTAATAATATATAATATATATTTACTAATTATATATTTAAATAGTCTATAATACAAATATTTATATTTAAAACCCCATAAAAATACTTATATATACATTATATACTCATAATGCTCTAAATCCTTTTAACTTATCCCATTAAAACAATAATTTAAAAACTTATAATATATCAAAAATCATATAAATTATTTCTTATCTTATATATACATATTTATAAATACAATTATTGTATATAATATTAGATATTTGTATATGTATTTTATTAGTCCTGAAAACACAAGTTTTTTTTACAAAGCTTTTTTTTAAATTTTGTTCGCAATATTTATTAATCAAAAAAGGAAAATAAAACAAATGTACATATACAATCAAATAAATAAAACGAAAATTTCAATTTAATACCGGATATATGTAAAACATCCTTAATAAGATACTAAATACACATGTTGATGTATTTATATAAGATTTCTAACATGTATACAACTACAATCAACCAAAAATATGGGCCTTGCAGTTTTATATAATTTAATAAAAATAAAAAATATCCTTTCGCTTTATCTCATATACACTTTTTACTGAGAGAAAAATATACTCAAATTTTAGAACTTTTTTATGCATAGATACATATTATGTACATTATACATATATATTTTAAGCTAAAGAAAATAAAAAAAAATTTTAACTTTTCCATTTATAAGAATTTTTTCACCAGAAATAAAAACAAAAAAAAAAACAAATTAAAAAATAGAATTTATATATTTTTCGTTCGGTTTTTAGCTTTCAGTCAGTACGAGTAAAGCGGTCTTCGAGTTTAGAAACGCGAGTTTTTTTATCACGCGCGTTTTTATTATTATAATTATTCTACTCATATAATTTATTTGCGTCGCCTATATAATTTTTCTCTATATATATAATTAAATATATACGTATATATATAATTGATAATTAATTGATTGATATTAAATTGTGTATTGTATTTTGAATTTTATTTTTTAAAATTTAAAATTTTCATTTTCAAAGATATCAAAAAAAGAATATATATATCCTGTCCTAAAAAAAAAAAAAAAAAAACAAGAAGAAAACAAAATTCAACTAAAAAGGAACAACGGATATCTATCTCCGAACGACAAACAAGAAAAAACGAAGCTTTAACTCAATCATCAAAAAAAAACAACCACACATTAAAAGAAAAAAAAATAAACATCTCTTCATCCGACGATTTAGTTAAAAAAGGACGAAATCCAGGATACCAAAAAAAAATCTAACATTAATATTATTCTTATTCTTATGTGAAATTGTTTTATTTCATTTTAATTTATTTGAAATTGTGTTTTTCATCATCAACAAAGAAGTATAAATCAAAATCAAGCATCATACATAACGTAATTTAATATTAATTCATCGTTTTTATTTTCTGCTCTGTTTTATTAAAATAAAGAAATAATTAAGTATCATTAATATAAGTATATTAATGTTAAACAAAATATTTATTAAATTTTAAAAAAAATTCTTTTTAATAAATTCAAAAAAAAAAGAAATTTTTTTTCCCCAAAATCTCTTCTATACATGTTTGTGTGTTTTTGTACTGAAATGAAAACGCCCGTCATTATATTTATCGGAAAATGTTCGTGTTCTCCTTTTTTTTTAATTTATTTTTTACATAAGCACATATACATACTACCAGTTTTTTAATACATTTCTATTAAAGAAAAACCGAAAAATAAATGAAAAAAAAGGAAAATATCAAGAAAAATAAATAAAATTAAACTCGGAAAAAAAATAAATCAAATTGTATAAAAAGAAACTAAAACCGATTTTGTTTTCTTACTGTTATTATAAAGAGCACAAAATAATAATAATTTTTATCGGGAAAATTTTTCTTTCTATAACATTTTTTTTTATGTAGTTATGTTTTTTTTTATTTTCTTTTTCCTTTTTCCTTTTTTCATTTTCATTTTTTTTTTTTTGTTTGCTTGTCATTTTTTTTTCATAATATTAGATATATATATACTGTGTATTTGCGATATTTTATTCTTAATATTAAAAAAAAAGGTATCTAATAACGATCCTTGAAGAAAATCTGTGTACATATATACAAACATACTTGCATATTATATACAATTTAAATTATTTACGTATAACAATCATACAATTTTTTTATATATGAATTTCATTTGTTAGTTTGTTTGCGTTAAATATGGTTTTATTCTGAATACAGAAAGAAGTGTTATAAGCTCAATATGTAGGAGGACACTTAAAAAGGGATACTTAACATTAATTTATTATTAATTTAAAAAAAATTAGAATAAAATTTTAAATGAAAAATAAAAACAAATACCTATTGAAATTTCTTTAAATATTGTATTATAAAGATTTATATAATCAAATCTTTTTATTTGTTTTCTTTTAATAACAACAATTTAAATTTGTTGATGTACTATTTTAAAATATTTTTGGATGTTATTGGGTTTTGTTAAATTTTCTATTAAAATGATTTATGATGGTTTTTCTTTAGATATTTATTTGTATAACGTTATATACCTATACGCATAGTAGTATATGCATCATATATTACTTGCCTTTTCATTTTTTCTTTTTCTCTATAAGCATATAAACAAAGTTTTTTTATTATTAAAATTATTTGCGCTCATTTCGTGACCGAATTCGGTACTATCTAATAAGAAAAATGTATATATAGTTTATACTATATTTTATATTCTTATGTTCTTTTATTTGTTTTATGATTATTATTTTTATTCATTTTTTTTTTAATTATATATATTTAGTTATTGTGAGTGATGTATAGAAAATTTCAAACCACTATAAAAAGTACTTTACAATTGTACTTTGTAGTTACTTGATACTATACATATTTTCTTTTGTGCTCTTTATTAATTATTTAATAATGTGCAATTTTTTTTTTTTAATTTTATTACATTTTCATGAATATCCTTTTTTTATTGAAATATTATTCCTATTTTTTTTTTTCTCTCATTTTTTACAGTTTAAAAGTTATTTTTGGTATATTTGTTTTAAGTATTGAAATATTTGGTTTGCGGTAAATTTTTATTTTTCAACGACAGCAACAGCTACAACAGAAAAGAAAAACCGCTAAAAAAATCTCCTTCGAAAGAACTTTAAAAAAATTAAAGTGCTAAAATATATAACAAAAAAAATAAAGTTAAAGTAGCGTGTTGACTTTTTTGTTTTTGTGACAAAACAAAAATTAAAATAAAAACAGAAGTAAAGTAAAAAGAGAACACAACGACAAGAGAGGGCACGCCCAAGCAAAAGAAAAACTTCTTTTGCAATTGAATACAAACAAAAAAAAATAAATAAAACAATTTATGATAAAAACTTCCAAGCATCGAAAAAACTTTAATTAAAAACTTAAGAACTCAAATATTCAAAGCTGAAATTAAGAAAAAAAATCTATAAAACAATCGAAAGAAAAGAAAAACTTTACAATAGTATTAAAAAATTATACAAGATTTAAAACAATAAATTAATTCCTATTTTGATATAAAGAGAAGTATCAATTCAATTGATTTTTAAACATTACAAAAACAACAACAACAAATTAAAAATAAAAAAAAATCCACCTGCCGGTTAAATTGTTAAATATACAAACAAACTCGAAGCATAAAATAAACAACAACAAGGAAAAAAATAAAGAAAGTAAAATCAGAACAAGGATTGCTTCCAGAAAATTCTGCACTGTACCAAATATAAAAAGCTCCAAAAAAAAATATATATATATATATATATATATATATATCCATATACATATACATATACATTATATATAAAGTTAATGCTATACTAAATTCAATTAAAAATCAACAGCAATAGCAACAATAGCAGCAGCAGGAATAGCAGCTCTAAAAGTGGCAGTACCAACAGTAGTAAAATCAACTCAACAAAAACAGTGAGAAGAAATACAATTTGTTATAATAAATATAGATATATAAATATAAATAATTGCGGCATTTATATATTTATATACAAAAAAAAATAAAAAAAAAGGAATTTTCTATACCAAATTATATTGTACATATATACATAGATTACACACTTATACAAAGTTTTATGTATTTTGCTTTGAAATATAAAAAAAAATTAATTCTCTTAACGCCGATTTCCTTCATAAGGTAAGATGTAATATTTTTTTTATTTTGTTTTGTATTTTAAGATATTTCTAAATTTTCAATCAAAAACAAAACATTTATAAATCTGAAAAATTTTAGGATTTTAATTGATAATATCCTTGAATTTCTTTCTTTTTCAATTTATTTTTTTTTTTAAATAAAAAATGAACCCCTCTTTTCAGGATTAAAAATATTATATAACCTAATTTCACCTCAAGGACTCAAAAAATTGTAATTGCAAAATATTAGTTTTAGCTATAATATATTTTCCTATTCCATTGATTTTTACTGCTTTTCATTTCCACCACCACTACCTTTAAACTTTGTTCTATATTTTTTATTTCATTTTTCTTTTGAATTGTTATTCCATCAAGGAAAAGTTCAAAGTGTACACATTATAGGGAGCAAAATCAGGATTTTTACTTAAAAAAAATCGAGTTTTCACTTCAACTCAAAAAATGTAATAACATCACAATGAATATGCATATATAAAATAATATATATATGGATATGTACACAAACAGTTGGGGTAATTGGGGAAATATTTGTTGCATTGCAACATTTATTTGTTGTATATTATTATTATAATGATAATCGGTTAGTATGCGAAAATTTTCGTTTACAGTACCGGTACTTAAGTATATATGTATATATGAATATATAAATATTAAAATATATACATAAATATTATTGTAAGCAAAGGAAATGAGAACAAAATGTTATATACAAAAAGTTTAAATACACATGAATGAATTTTTGGTCCCGGAAATTTCATTTTTTATTTTCTTCTCTTTGCGATTTTTCTCATCTTCTTAAAACAAATATTTTCATATATAAAATATTTTTTTTCTCTAGTATTTCTTCTACTTTTTATTTTTTATTGTAAAATTTGAGAGATACGAAAAATGCATAAATGTTATAATGTTAAGTATAAAAAATACAATCATTCTAAAAATTGCACTTGAATGATTCTTGGAGATTGGCATTATTTTTTTTTCTTGCATTTTATTTTATCTACGTTATAACAATTTTTTAAAACTGGGTCAGACTAGAAAAAAACTAATTTAAGAAAAATATTAATTAATAACATTTAAAAAAAAAAAGTATGTTTTAAGTTATTACAGATACAGTAGAAAAAAAAACAGTAGATTAATTTCTTGATATGTATTTCGTAATATATAGATTTGAAATGGTTACAATATTTTAAAAGAAAATTAAACATACTTTATTATTCTTAGTTTTTACTTTTATAGCTATCATACAACAGAGCCTTAAATTCTGAAACTTTAATTTCTTATGAATATTCTTTTTGAATAAAATGTAAAGGGATTAAAAAAAAGAATGGCTTTTCATTCTATATCTTGATCAACCTACACCATACGCAATTACTTTAGGTAATGAGAATAATATATTTAATGTCATGCCCTTTTTTTTAATATTAATGTACATAACAATACAATTTAATTTCCGATTCGTTAATTTATTGAAGAAAATAAAATTTAATTAAAAACTCATAAAACTTGGAGCGCACGCATCCGAAGAAAACAAAGAAACAAAAGTAAACAAAATTCAAAGTACCTACAATATCAATTAAAATTTGTAGCCACATATACGTACTTGTACATTCAATTACATTATTAATACATATATTAATTTTTCTTTTAATAATAACAATTAATTTATATATACAGTAGGTATCTTAATATTGTTGTTAACTTATATCTATACGAAATTAACATACATATATATAATAATTTTATTATACTCGTACATAATGGAATTATATACTTGTACATAATGGAATTATTTTCACCGTTTTACTAATTTCTAAATTTCATTTGCTATCTCGACTCCATATATTCTTATAAAAAAGAAATGCCATAAAAGATAAATATAAAATTTAAGAATAAAAAAAAAACAAGACATCTTGTATTTAAGTATTTGTATTAGAGAGCTTCAATTAAATCCTAAATTCTAATAAAAAAGTTTGGAATAGATTTCCATTTACTTTTAATGACATATGTAAAATATTACCTTAAAAATAAAATTACTATACACGCAAAGTATAAGACTGGAAAATTGCTTTATTTTAAAGACACTGGAAAATTGGAATATTTTTTTTGATATTCTTATTTTTATTTTTGTATTTTAAACAAATACAAACACAGTGAAATTAATGAATATAACTGTTAGATTATAAAAGAGAAAAAACTCTGATTTGTTTTTTTTTTTTTGTTTGTAATATAAAATAATCTACCACAATTAAAAATTATATACCACTATAGAAAAAAAGGTTAATGTTAACCTGTGTACATCTGTTTTGGTTTAAAATTTAGTACCTTTTATTTTAATTTTAGTTTTAATTTTTCGTGTACAAAAATGAAATAAATATTGAATAATAACTACCACACCCAAAAAAAGAAACTGTAATACTAAATTTGGACAGAAAATAAAAAAAAAATAACAAAAATCTTTATAATATATTTAATTGATTTTTCATTTAATACTTTGGTAAAACATATTTTTCATATTTATATTAATATAACTACATATACCTACATGACATTTATACATAATATGCTTCATATATTTTTTTTTACAAAAAAAACTAAAAAATAAAATAAATTACTCTAGAAATTCCTGATGACGTCCCAATAAGACAAAACTAGTTGAATTGAAATATGTATATAAAATACGTTATAAATAATAAAAAAAAAATTTTATGAAACTTAAAAGCTTTAAAAAATATATAAATTTTTATTATTTAATTTTAATATTCATTTATTTGCTTATTTATTGATTTTAATATTACATAAGTTGAGGCACAAGAGCTTTTCAAAGATTTTTTCACTCTCAATTAATAATCCTTTGACCAATTGATTTCAAATTTTGTATGTATGTAACTCCTGATAGAGGAGTTTGTTTTAATAACAGATTCGTTTAAAAACAGGTTTTAATAAAAATAATTTGTATTGTCAAAAATAATTTATAAGTGTAGAAATATAGAAATTTTCATAGCGCTTTTCCGAAAGGAACTTCTAAAACAAATTTTATCAAGTTCTTTTTGGGCACAAAAACTTTTTAAAGACTTTTTCGTTTTTACGCCCTCAATTCAACCTTTTAGATATCATCCTCGTATCGTAAAAACAAGATATATATCGTATAGGTATATAACATATTGAAATCTGTAAATCCAATTCTGAATACCGAATCAGCAAAATTCTTATTCTTATACTATTATATTTTTCATATGTTAACGTTTTCCTCAAAATTGAAGTTTTTTTTTACAAATATTTTACATAAAAAATTCTAAAACAAAATTACAAATTTTGATGCAAAAGTAGTCAAAAGAAAATGTGAGAAATTCTTTGATTTTACATAGTACCTTTTATTGTTATTATAAAATAATCAAAATTTTTAATATTTGTATATTAGAATCTACATTATTTATTATCAGAACTACATTATTATATACATATTATACTTATTATATATCTATATAAATTGTGTAGCCAATGATCTAGTGGCTAAGACACCGGTCTTTCATACGAAAGGTCTCAGGTTCAAACCCTGGCTGGGTCATATAGATTAATAAAAAATAATATAGATTGTTCTTATAATATATAATTACTATAATATAATTAAATTAAAAATAAGTATATATCTTATAAATTATAATTAATATCATATTGTAATATATAATAAAATAATAATAAAACATAATTCTTGCATCAGATAATATGACGTAAATAAAAGAAACATCTCATAGTCTTGTACACTAGTTACAGCCGAGTGATTAACGGCTTAGTGAAAATGATTCCCGAAAATGAAACTTAGTTCAAATATGCACAATAAAATGCCGTATGCTCCTTATAGGAGTAGCAAGGAAAAGGAACATATATCTTTATAAATTTAACGAAAACCTAATTTTCATGAAAAAATTTTTAAAATAATAGATTTACAATTTCGCAACAAAAATTCTTTTATTCTAAGGTCGAGAGCTAATCAATAACTTTTTGCTCAGAAAAGTGAAATTTTGACATATCAACCTAAACCACCTAATAAATCATCGCCTAGTCACCTAAAAAATTTTTTTCTACTTATTTTACAGCAAGTAAATAGTTATCGATTGTCACACGGCCTAACTGCAATTGTGTATTTTTTTTTATTTTAACTGTAACTTAAACAAATTTTAGTTAATTCAATAAAATTTTTGTTAAAATTTTTAAGCCTTAAATTATCAATTCAAAAT
Source organism: Poecilobothrus nobilitatus (assembly GCA_947095535.1). Lineage (NCBI taxonomy): Eukaryota > Metazoa > Arthropoda > Insecta > Diptera > Dolichopodidae > Poecilobothrus > Poecilobothrus nobilitatus. Next base: position 94,929,850 of record OX352773.1, read on the forward strand.
ATTAAAGCAATTTTCAACCAGTTAACTATAGCATAAAGTAATAATTAAAGATCTTATTTAAAAATTTATTTGATTTTATTATTTGTCTAAATTTCAAAACAATTAAAAAATCTAAAATCAATTTTTAAATAACTAGAAACAGAATATTTAACGAAATGTAATTAAATGTTGAACAACTCTCCCTTTTACTGCTACGCTAATTTATTTATATTACAAATCACATAGGATATTGCAATATTACAAAACCTAAGGCTACTAAGGCCATTATAGGTCGAATACTATTATTAAATTATACACTAATATTATTTATTTTGTTTATATTATATACTATATATTTACATTATATTTGGTCGTAAGGGGGGTATGTAAAGAAAAAAACACTTACGACCTGTGCAGGGATCGAACCCACACTCCTTCGGTTAATATGCCACACGCCTGCTCTCTAGGCTACCGAAGGCCCCAGGGGGATTTGTTTTCAATTAATAAAACTTGCTACCTGTGCAGGATTTGACTCCTACGCTAAGTTAATATTTGTTTTTTTTTCCTGGTATTGCATATCTTCAGGCTGATTTAATTAAACTTTAAGGATAAATAACAAATAAAATTAATTAAAGCTATATTAAAACTAATATTAAAGTTAAAAATAAAACATTGTTATATCCAATTAATTGATTATAAGTTATAATAAAAACAAAATTTGGAAAAGTAACAACAAGTTATAAAATTAAAAAATTAAGAATGTTACCGAAGATTCTAAAATAAGAATTTTTTTAATTGTGTTTTTAATTTTTTTACATGTACTCATATTTAAGTCAGTTTTATGACGATTAACAAGCATAAATATTCTAATTATAGGCTAATTTTTCCCATAGTTCGTTCTATGAAAGGGAACACGGAAGAAGTTTTCAAATCAAAAACGATTACTTCTATTAGTGTGGTAATTCACTAAACGTTTTATATAAGTAGAGTCGATCTCACCACTTAAAATCCGGGTAATGTTGAGGTAATTCCTTCATATTTACTAACGTTTAGGCTAAGATTATTCAAAACACAGCAGTTCCAAAAAATGTTAAGATCTTCTTGAAAAAGTAGTGTGTCACTTGGGGAAGTAATGGTTCTAAACATTTTCATATTATCAATATATATAATAATCTTGCAGTTTTTAATGATAATAGACACCTCATCAATCGAAAGAATAAATAGTAGCAGTCCAAGATGGCTTCCCAAGAGGTACACCGGAATTTGAATGGTAAGATTCGGAAATAGCAGATCTAAATTTTATTTTATAGTTCCGATTAGTTAAGTATACGATTAGATCCATTTTAAAAAGAAAGGAGGAAAGCCCAGATTATTTAGTTTAAATGGAATGACATATGTGGCAGAATATCGAAGGCTTTACTCAAATCAGTATAAATAACATCTGATTGGGCCCCAGTCTCCATAATATTTAAAAAACAAGAAGTCGAAGCCGGTTGGTTTGTTTGATAAAGGAAATTTTCCATTTGTTGTTGGTCTTTCTCAATCTTTGGAGATATTGAAGACTTTAATTTCTTTCAAATAGGTATTGATTTGAAATCGAGTAACAAAGTAGATGATTCAGCAGAAACTTTAACATCTGCCTTAAGTTTGAAATTGAATTTAATAAATAAAGCAATTCTTCAAGCAAGCAAAACGGAAATGTTTTTAAAAGAGCTTTTAATATGTAAAAGAACTACTCTATCAGAGTGCTCTAAAAAATTGTTGAAATTTAGAGAATTAAGTTGATCGAATCTTTTATTCCATTCACACGGTGTCCATTTAGTTCCGAATTTCGTGACAATTCATTATTAGTATCTGCAAGCAAATTACTGTTGAAAGAGTGAAGACCATCCAGTAAAGAACCTATTTCTATGTTCACTTGGTTTAAAATTTTGTGTAAAGTTATATAGTTGATCATTGAGCTGTTTTACTAACGCTAGGTCGTTCTGTTTTAGTAATATATCGAAGTGGATTTTCAAATCATCTATTAATTCTGAGTTGAGATTGATTCCGTCATTCTACTATTTAATATTTGCGCTTCTTTTGTGGCGATCTCAGTTTGGTTGTGCACATTATTAAATGATTTCACAATGTTATTAAAGCTAATAAGATTTTAAAGTTTTTGTATGATATCTCTTTTATTTTCATCCAACTCAGCTATTTTAGTTGCGAGAGTGGCATACAATGATTTAAAAAGATCATTACAAATAAACCACTCTTCCAGTGATGGATGGTACCAATCACGAACAGCACCTAAACAAACTCAGTAAATTCGGCGATCACAGAATGCTCTACATGTAATTGCTTTTTATTTATTATCAGAAACAATGCGGTGCGGTAAATGCGGTACAATGCGGTAAATCACATTTATAACTCAGCTTTAATCTTTTAATTTTTTTTTATTTTTTTTTTTTACTTTTTTATACTTTTATTTTTTCAATTTTTTCAATTTATTGACATATTGTACATTTTATTTGATCAACCAGGCTCTTCAACCCCCCAAAATTATTTACAGAACTCATTTTAAATGTATGTATCATATTACTAGAAGATTTTTTGCCTTAAAAAAAAGAATAAATAAAAAATTTTTAATTACTTTTTTCTCATATTAAAAAACTAAATCATTTTTGTTTTTGTAAATTTAAACTTCTAATTTGGAGAGCAGATGGAAAAAAAAATTAAACAAAATCTTGTATTTTTAATAAAAAAAATTTATTTTATATTTTTCTAGACAAATACTTGAAAAATTTCAATGCAATTAATTTTTTCTCTCAAACAAATAAAGGGATTTAAAAAAATAAAACAACAAAGTAAATAAAAACATGTGGAAAAAAAAATTCGGGTATACTTTACTTTAAGTACATTGTCCGATTGCCTTGAAATTTTACATTACGGTGCCTAGTGACGTCACCTATATTACATACAACATAACTTTTGACGCAAAGAATGACAAGATTTCAATTCAATTTTTACCATAACTCGAAAACAAAAAGGACTTGAGTAACCAATGACGGATTCCTAGAAAAAGGAAGACAAAATTTGCTTACAAAAAAGGTATTTAATTTTAAAATGAAATATTGGAAAAAGTGTATATTAAAAAATTTGTTTTTTTGTTTTAAGCACTCTATACTCAAATGAGACAACCTGTACTAATTTTAAGTATATCACCTTAAGAGTTGTTTACAGACCTATGTTTTAGAACTACAACGGCTTTTTTAGAGATATAACAATTTTTGAGATATTTTCCGTCATTTAAGCATGTAATTGCATTTTTTATTAAAATTGTTGATTCAATTTCAAATTTCTAACCTTTGGGGGGACTATTTACCAAGCCGTACCATACCAGCTATATACCGTTGGAAAGGACGTGAAAAGATCTTTCTAACAGTATAAAAATAATATAAGATGTCTTTGAAAATTTATAAAGTATAGTGGTTTCTAGAAAGCCCAGAGAATTTTTTTTTTTTATACCAAAATTTTCCATTTGAACTGTAGTATCACAGAAACGGTAGCACTGATTAAGATCAAACGTGATATTTATTAAAAACAATAGTAGGTTCCACAATGTTGTAAAAAATTGATTCCTGTATACTATTGTAAACGAAAATATAACGGTGTAAATAAAATGCTACAAAATATTAGGAAAATTTCAAAATAATCAATTTGACCTTTAAATGACCTTTACGCCAAAAGCCATGTTTATATGAAATATAGATGACGTCACTAGGTACCGTTATGTAAAATTTCAAGGCAATCGGACAATGTGGCTAAAGTAAAGTATATCCAAAATTTCCTCAGAAATAATTTCAATTTAAAATTAACTTTTCGTGTTATTTCATTTTTACTTTATTTGATTTTGACGTCATTTATTAAAGTAAAGAATCATGGATCCATTAATAAAAACATCAATATAATTTTCCCTTTTTGTTATTTAAATATATTAAAAATACTACCTTATCTACTTTTAAGTTTGCAAATTTTCTTCATAGTGATGCATTTTACCATCATCATCAGATCAGATGCACCACTAAAATATAAGAATGGTCAATTTCCAATGCTTTTAATATTGAAAAGGGCTTTTAATATTAAATTCATTTTTTTCCTTGTACATATTCAATTCTTTTCAACTTTCAATTAGATTGGTTTTCATTTCAATATAATTTCAGTTATAAATATAATATGTTTGGTTTTTCTAAATTCTAACTAACAAACGATATTCCATATACCATAATACTAGCTCAAATTATGGTGATATACAATATATAGTATAGTATAAATTTAAATAATAAAAAATCTTTCTCTAACCCTTTTATTTTATTTGTATTACAATCATGCAAACGTGTACATATTAATATAAATTTTTTGAATAAATTCATTGTTTTAGAAATAATTTTTGACCGTGAGTTTAAAACAAAAAAAAATGTATTATGTATGTATTTAAATAAAAGGGGATGAGCCTGTCTATTTTAAGTTTTTTTTCTTCTTTACCTCAAAGCAAAATTCATATTTTTTAATCACATACATTTTGCCTGCAGTCAGATAAAATACCTAACAAGTAAAAAAAACACTCGCAGGATAATTTGTTTTGATTATAATATTGCATATATTATGATGATAATAATAGTCGCTTGCACTTAAAAATGTACAATATCTTTAAGTCAATAAATTAGTAATACTATATTAGAAGATAAAATTAAAAATTTACAATGGGAAACTTTCTTTTCTTTCAAGCTTACTATTCGCTTTTTCTATTATGTTTACAGCTTTATAAAACTTTATAAAATATAATTAAAAAATCGACTCCTGACTTTTTAATAGATGGCAAAAATCAAAAATTTTTAACTCTTCTTCTTTTTATTTATTTGCACTTGAGAAAAATATAAGATTACGTTTTTAGAATGCGATTCCATTTAGAAGTGAAAATCATAATTTATTAAGTATAAAATATTATAAATCACATTTGTATATGCTTGTAAAATATTTATATTATATTCAACAAAAAAATTTTTTTTGAATATAATACAAATATCAAAGTTATATTTGTAAATTTTTCTGGTGGTTCAGATTTTCTACATCTACAGTGTATCATTTTTGTTTTAGTTTAACTAAGGGTATATCAACCCTTCTCATATATCATTTTGATGCATTTATGCAAATTTTTAATTTCTAATGGTTCTCTTTCCTTTTTAAAATAATTTATTTTTTGTTGTTTGAAGAAAAACGAGGAAGAGTGCAGTAAAGTACACTGTGTCAACTCTGGGATACCCGTATAAAAGTAATGTATGCTGTTTCCATAAAACTTGATCCTCTGTTACAAAATTTCAAATGTATTAGTACCGACGTTAACTACCAAGATATATTAATGTAAATCTTGAAGTTGTATAACAGCTAACCGGATCTGTTACATCAGCACAACCAAATTTTACACAAGTTATTGCTCTAAAACTTCATCATCTTTTGTAAGATTTCAGATGCCCAGCTTCATTAACTTCCAAGATATGCAAGCTACCTGAATCTGCTAATCTAGCACAACAAAATTTTACAGAAGTTGTTAGTATACAACTCGACATCTTTTCACAAAAATTCAGATTTATAGCTTTAATAGACACTGAGTTATTTGCAAAAGAGAAAAGAAAAAAAGTTGTATGGCTGCTACTCGAACACTGCGGCCGAAAATGCTAGATTGAAATAGCAAAACTAACAATTTTGCAAAAGTGGCGTAAAAAACATTTCAGCGCCCCCGCTCCTTAATTTTTTGAGTTATCGTGCGGACATACGAACGGACGTACATGGCTCAATAGGCTCAGAATTCGATTCTGAGCCGATTCATACCTTTGAGCCTATATCTAGCTCGAGTTCTTTAAGGTGTTACAAACGTAATGGAAAAGTTATTATACCTTGAACATAGTTTATACGGGTATAAAAATGCAGACTAGACCATCAACTCATTCTTTTAATTCAATTTTTTTACTTCTGTAACAAAAATAAAACACAATAAATATTGGAAAATTCTCTATGGACATTAAAATTTGAAAAAAAAAAATTAAAATTAAAATAAAACGGAAATAATCAATAGGGTCAAGAGTTACATAGAGTAATATTAACGAATGACAGAAAAATAATGTAAAAAAGAATATTTAATTTTCATTATCCATACCATCAATGATACATAACTCTATGCCGCGCTTTTTACTGATTTAAGTTGTTATCCTGTTTTTTTATTAAGGTAAAGCAACGCTCGGATGCTTTATCAAAGTAGAGGGTACTTTCAATAACGTTGAAATAGAAAAGATATTATGAAAGTATGCAAAGCAGAAATATTGAAAGTATTTTGCTCAGGTGGACTAAATTCATGCTGAGCAATAGAACAGTAATATCTAACTTCACTCAATAATTTCTAACTATCACTCATCTAAACCTAAAGGGCGAACTACAGTTATTTGCCGACGATGCTGTCCTCAAATATGCAGATAGATCAGAAGAGGCTATATCTACATCTATTCGACATGATCTCCTATTAATCGAACAATGGCTAAATAATCATCGGCTTATTCTAAATTTAAAAAAAACCAAAATTGTTTCGTTTGAAAATAAATCGTTTAATCCTGAGAATCTTTTTCCGTACAAAAATGAGTATTTAGAAATTGTTAGGAAATTTAATTATCTTGGTCTTGTCTTAGATAGTAGATCTAATTGGAACTATCATATAGAAAAAGTGATTAAAAATATTACCCCATATATATTTATTCTGAGAAAACTACGCAATTTTTTAACCGATAACGCTATTTTTACAATCTATTCCTCTTATTTAAAATCTCATATTTGTTATCTAAATCCTATTTGTAGTAGAGCTCCACAAATTTACTTAAACAAACTGGATACAATTCACAAAAAAAATCTAAAAATTGCTCAAGGTTTTACTATCTTCACCCTACAGATCATCTGTACACAGATAAATATATCAGTTTAACAAATATTATTATGGAGCTTCATGTAACCGCATTCAGAATTGTTAATAACTAGATAAAAGAGAGTTTCCTATTAATTAGAACAGTAGAAATTCACAATCATAATACTAGGAATAAATATAATTTAAATCTATCAATCAATAGTACTATCAATTATAAACCAGAATATAAAAATACTATATATTAATATAAATAATAATATCATAGCCATACGGTTAATACGGATTGTTAATACTGAATGTGTGTGTATAAGTATTTATATTACCTATATTATATTAATGTATAATTTTTTACTTAGTATTTAATATAAAATAATAAAAAATAAAAAAAAATAAAAAAATAGCTTCTAAATTTATATATAAATTACAAAAGTAAACAAATCACTGTCTGAACTAGCTTTTATTTAATTAAATATTTCATTTTATTATATTATTATTAACTTTTATTAATTATTTATAATTGCAACTTAAAAAAAAAAAATAAGGAAAATAAAAAAAACACTTTTTCGTTTAAGAAATCATAACAGCTAAATAAAGTATATTTTAATTGTAAATTAAAAGACCATAGGCAATATACTAGGGTCATTGTATTAATACTTTAATTTATTATATGCTATTATGTATATATAACTTATATAAATAATGGGAAAAAAAACTTTGAAACTGCCGTAAAGAGAAAAACAATCTCAAAAGGCACTTCGGAAGGGGATATCCTTTCTCCGCTCCTATGGCTCTTTGTATTTAATGATTTATTTTCAAAGCTATTAATCAACAACTATAGACTGATATGCTATGCAGACGACGTGGTGTTATTGGTTACGGAAAAAGAACCAGTCAACACAACAGACATAATGCAAAGGACAATTGATACAACTATAGATTGGGCTGAGACAATGGCCTTAAAATTAACCCAAGCAAAACCGAAATATGTCTCTTTAGAAAGAAAAGAGATAGAAGTCATTCATAAGCACCGCGAATAAACAATACACAACTTGAATTTACCAACTGTGTAAAACATCTAGGAGTGCATTTGGACGAAAAGCTCAGGTGGAATAAACACCTAAGTGAGAAAAAGGAAAACGTGATAAAAGCCCTGCGGGGCTGCAGAAGCGCAGTTGGTAAGACATGCGGCCTATTGTCAAGAATCATGTACTAGTTATATGCATGTGTTATTCGACCTATGATAACACACGGGTCGCTTGGTTGTCGGCCACTAAAAAGAACATGTTCCGAAACATTCTATACAAACGTCAATACAACGTCAGGGGTCTTTCGGAATAACGGGTTCAATTAGAAAAACCTCGACAAAAACCATGGAATCTTGGATCTAGAACCGATAGAAATCATATCCTAAACTTATCCATATCCTGGACCTGACCCAGCAGTTGCCGATATGATCGCGGATAATCTCCGATTAGACTACAACTTCGGGACGGAAACAAGCCACCCGAGGTATAACAGTAATGCTAATCAAATCGGAATCAGCGTGTACACAGATGCTACCAAAACGTGCAATAAATGTGGCATAGAAATCATATCTGACGAACTGAATATACAAATTGCGAACACAGTGTGAACATGCGACTGTACGTCAATGTGAAACAAACGCAATAGATTCTTCGGAAAAGAATCGGGGAAAGATTATAAACATCCATATCGACTGCAAAACAATTGTGCGAATGGAGGGTGGATTGCATAATCGAGAAAAACAATTGAGTGCTGAACAGCCCTTCATGTGCTGTGTGAAACAAACGCAGTCAAGCTGCAGTGGATACCAGCATACTCAGGCTATCCAGGCAACGAAATTGCAGATGCCACAGCAAAGTCTGCACTAAACAGACCGGTGGTTGATATAGCAGTTATAAATCTGTCGTACTCTGCGGTAAAATGTGGAACAAGTAACTTGGCTAAAAACAGTGCTAGGGAAAGTTGGTTGAAATCCCCAGGATCAATACCCTAAAAAGAATTCTTGGGGGATCCAAACAGCAAGAAGACTCAGAAAATTCCAAAACTGAATAGAATTAATCTTAGACTTTTTATGGCAATTAGCACAGACTAACTGCTAAGAGCTCACACCGAAAGGATAGGCGTAGCGGAGACGAATCTATGCAGGGATGCAGCAAAAGGTAGAAACAGTACTTCACGTTCTGTGTCAATGCCCGAACTTGAAAATCCAAAGGCGAAGAACTTTGGGGGAACAACAATGGGAAGCTTTTCTGAAGTAAAAATTCTCTATCATAATACGTATCATTATACCCTTCATGAAACGTATAATGTCTCGACGAGTGGCTCGACAAGACAATGTAGTAAGCGAGCGGATCGTTGAGCACGGAGCACAACGGCTCGCAAGAATAAGTGTAAGGGCAGCCATAAGCCTTCCTTTATTACAACTACAACTATTAACTCTATTACTACAATTGGGTGCTGAATTACCTGTGGTGATTTCAAAATTTTTCAAGAAAAAGATTTTTTTAAAGTACTCTTAAATAATTTTAGCCATACTGAACCATCCCGAATAATAAATAAAAGACTGAACCATTTTCAACAAATAAATAAAAGATTATTTTATTAAATTTCAAAGCGACCTTTAGCACAGTCACCCTTCAGTAGTTTTTTATTATCATGTGTCAATAATGTAACCTGAATTATTAGGAACATTGGAAAAAAGAAACTTTATTGAAAATAATCGAAATAACCATAGTAACTCTATACCTGTTGCATTACTGCAATTTTAACTAAATATATTGTTTTAATGGAAGTATGTACCAATAGAAAACTCTTTCAATTTAAAGATTGTCGTTGTTTTTAATAAGAAATTCAAGTTTAAACCTCATATTTATTCATTTACTTCCGCTTGTAATAAAAGTTTTGGTAAATATTTCAATAACCCACACATAATTATTAAAACTTTATTTGCCTCTCTTGTTTGGTTAATATGAAGAGTAAGAGAGTCAAGTATATGGTTTTCTTAGCACACTAATCATTCTAAAAGAATCAGGGCAATTCAAAAGATTTTTGTGGTTTTCCCATTGTAATCTATGGTGGCCAAATCTTATAATCTTACCAACGTATACAAATCGATTACGGCTTAGATTTATTAGAATTATTAGAAGAGAGACTGCTGGCATATTGGTTATTATACAAGTAAACAATATGGTTTTAATAATTTAGCATTTGTGATAAATCAAATTAATAATTACATTAATAGAAGCTTACCATTCCGGTTTCTGATAGGTTTATATCATAAAAACTAAAATGATTAGACCAATATAATAACAACGTACTTTAAGATTAAGCGCGAATTTGTAAGTAAAAATCCTTTAACATATGACATTTTTTCCCTAACTGTTATATAACCAGTAAGGATTAAATAATGTTATTTATTATAAAGTGCAATTTTAAAATTTCCAAGTTCAATCTTTTGTCAAAACATAATAAAATCTTTTATCGCTATTATTTGTGTAACTTAACCATACTCATGGTAAAGTTATAATATCGCATACTCGTACATATTATATATGTATGTAAAACAAAACTGCTCAGTACTCAGTAATAAAATGTTAGTAATGCGAATCCTGGAAAAAATTTTTTTTTGTTTTGTTACTCAAATATTTTGTATTCATTCTTAAAAAAAAAATGATTTTTTTGTTGGAATTTTTACATAATAGAAAAAAAAATTATTAATAACTCTCCCAGTTGGAGATTTTCCCAATATGTTTGCAAAGAAAAAAAAAATTTAAATGTATGTATCAAATGGTAATAATACTGTAAATGTTTATAATATGTATTTATATTATATATATATGTACAAGGATAAATAGATAAAATATGCCCAGGCCATCAATATGTAATATAATGTGTTGTACATAGCCTTTACTTTTACCTATAGGTACATATTTATTTAATATACACATATTAAAAGAATACTACAAATACATAACCAAAGTACATATATTTTTATTGTTTTTGAAAAAGGGACGTGGAAATGATGTCCTTTTTTTATTATTGTTTTTATAAGCAAACTCAAAAGGACATTGAACCTTTTATTTTTATACCTAAAGTGTGTTGTGCTATGTGTATATGGAGGAGTTGGTAAATTATATAATAAAGGCGCGTTATATATAAAATGAATTGTAACAAGATTAATAAAAAATATTTATGTAACTTTGTTAGCAATACTAAATTGTTAAATAAAACAAAAGTTTTTAAATACTTCTGGTAATGATTTAAAGTTTATTTTGGAATTTTGGATTATAGCATCATACGTTTAATACTTAAAAATTAAACACAGGTTGAGTGTTATATTGTCGATATGGTTTGAAAACCCTTAAATAAACATAGCAATTTACACATGCTTTTGCGAAATTTAATGCCAACGAACGGTTTTGTAATGGCAAAAATGTTTTATTCCGCTTATAACTTTTATTCCATCAGATTCACAATTGTTGTTTTTTTTTTAAAGATAACACTTAATTTGGTCTCAGGGCCAAATTTTTGGTGAAATTTGTCTTTATCTAAAAAACAAATCAGTTTTTAGTCACGGCCTATTATATATAGCATTTTCAACAGTTAGATCATTTAGCATTCATCGTAAGATTACTACAAAAGAAATTGAAAATTATTTTCCCGTCAAATATAATATTAATTTACAATCAACTTTCTACTTAAAGCGTTTTTAATCCTATTTACTAATTTATATTTTTAGTAAATTCCTGTATTTATTATGTGGTTGGTGGTTAAGTCGCCGGCCTTCCAATTCAAAGATCTCATTTGAAACTCCGCTCATGATATGAATAACTTCTAATAATTTAATAACATTTCTTTTATTCAGTAATAATAATAAAATAAGCAATGAATTAATCGTAAAAATATGTACATTGATACGTACCTCCATACATGTATATA